>CM037783.1:27877799-27927799 GCA_021229015.1 Solen grandis | reverse complement strand
CAGTACTCATAGCTTATATGTCACACTCATTACTTAGCACCTGGTAATACTTAACTATTTTGGGGCGATTTTCAGCATTCTTGTTACACAACTGAAAATACACAAATATTTCATTTCTTAACAAGTATTATTTGTTACAAAGTAATAGGATAATAATAGATGACATGCTCTTCAGTGTTTCGTAAATAGGAATTATTGAATGCGTTTCTACCTTATTCAAGATTTCAAGGAGTATTCGTACTTAGCGATAAGTAATGTTTGTGGGATTCGAGCATTGAAGAGTGGAAAATACATGGCTATTCCATTTCTCATAAAATGAAATCGGTCAAATGGTTTTTATGATGCAAGTACTATAAAACCATATTTTTCGTTGATATTATATTTTGTGAAATATAGGTCATGTGAGTTCATATATTTTCGTGGATGCATGTTCTAGAAAATACAAGATTTACACTACGGATAGTTTGTATGATATTCGCGGATGAACCCATCTACGAACTGCATTAAATGCCGTCACCACAAACATCATCATCACTGTCATCAATTAAGTTCTGTTCAGTTTATATGTTGTTTTGTTATAATTATATCATATACTCTTGTATTCTTCAGAAATGGGGAAAATAATATATATATTCCCTAGATAAACATGGAATAAAATAGAATCATACATCTTTAATAATAATTATAATAATAACAACAAGAAAGGATCCATATAATTTTGAATACACATAATTTGAAGAGACTAGAACAGGAAAGGAAAATAAAAATCTACCTAGATTTTCAACAACATCTGTGAGAGGTCAATGGGGCAATCAAAGAAAATAGCACACAGCTTACAGCTGCAGTCTAGAAAACTGATAGCAACAACAAATGATTTTATCTTCATAGAAGACCCTAAAGATTTTCTATTAATTGTTCAGCTAATTGAACTGTAGGGTTTCGTTTACTGAACAAATTAACAGTGAATCGTTTTTGCTCACTTAATGAGAAACGTTTATCTTTTCTTAGTTCTGTGTTACTTTTGCAGTGGAAAAGCATGTGGAACCGTTTCAGTTTTTAAGCATTATTCGATAAGCCAATTATTAAATGGCTATGGAGGCTAGTGGGTCTAACAGCATATGCAATGCAGCAAATCACGATTTAAATACAGTTTCGTATTATTATATACTCGAAAGTCAGTTCGTTGTATGCAATGTTAAATTTTATAATGTTTTATATTTTGGACAGGAGTTGTGTCACTAGAAGTAGATTCGAGTAAATATCTTATTAATTTTGTGCACTACACGCAAGTGAAGTTCCAGGCCCTGTGTTCTCGAAAATAAAAATGGTACTTAAGTATGATTTTCATACTTATACTCAAACTTCATTAGGGATTTGAGCATGAAAGTAAAATTTGAGCTAGAGATTGTACTTAAGTACGGTATTTTCGAGAATAGGGGTCCAGGACTCATTGTCCCAGTGTCATAATATTATGGCTGGATACGATAGCATACCACACTCGTACGATGTGATAACTGAGTGTCATGATATTGTGATCGGATACGATAGCATACCACCTTCATACGGTATGATATCTCGGTGTCATGATATTGTGATCGGATACGATAGCATACCATCCTCGAACGGTGTGATATCGCGGTGTCATGATATTGTGACCGGATACGATAGCATACCACCCTCGAACGGTGTGATATCGCAGTGTCATGATATTGTGACCGGATACGATAGCATACCACCTTCATACGGTGTGATATCACAGTGTCATGATATTGTGACCGGATACGATAGCATACCACCTTCATACGGTGCGATATCTCAGTGTCATGATATTGTGATCGGATACGATAGCATACCACCCTCGTACGGTATGATATCTCAGTGTCATGATATTGTGATCGGATACGATAGCATACCACCCTCGTACGGTATGATATCTCAGTGTCATGATATTGTGATCGGATACGACAGCATACCACCTTCATACGGTGTGATATCGCAGTGTCATGATATTGTGACCGGATACGATAGCATACCACCTTCATACGATGTGATATCGCAGTGTCATGATATTGTGACCGGATACGATAGCATACCACCTTCATACGGTGTGATATCTCAGTGTCATGATATTGTGACTGGATACGATAGCATACCACCCTCGTACGGTGTGATATCCAGTGTCATGATATTGTGACTGGATACGATAGCATACCACCTCGTACGGTGATGTGAATCAGTGTCATGATATTCTGAACGGATACGATAGCATACCACCCTCGTACGGTGTGATAACCATAGTGTCATGATATTGTGATCGGATACGATAGCATACCACACTCGTACGATGTGATATCGCAGTGTCATGATATTGTGACCGGATACGATAGCATACCACCTTCATACGGTGTGAGATAGTCCGACGTGTCATGATATTGTGACCGGATACGATAGCATACCACCTTCATACGGTGTGATATCGCAGTGTCATGATATTGTGACGGATACGATAGCATACCACCTTCATACGGTGTGATATCGCAGTGTCATGATATTGTGATCGGATACGATAGCATACCACCTTCGTACGGTGTGATATCGCAGTGTCATGATATTGTGACCGGATACGATAGCATACCACCCTCGTACGGTGTGATATCGCAGTGTCATGATATTGTGACCGGATACGATAGCATACCACCCTCGTACGGTGTGATATCACAGTGTCATGATATTGTGACTGGATACGATAGCATACCACCATCGTACGGTGTGATATCGCAGTGTCATGATATTGTAACTGGATACGATAGCATGCAACCCTCATACGGTGTGATATCACAGTGTCATGATATTGTGATCGGATACGATAGCATACCACCCTCGTACGGTGTGATATCACAGTGTCATGATATTGTGACCGGATACGATAGCATACCACCTTCATACGGTGTGATATCGCAGTGTCATGATATTGTGATCGGATACGATAGCATACCACCTTCATACGGTGTGATATCTCAGTGTCATGATATTGTGATTGGATACGATAGCATACCACCTTCATACGGTGTGATATCGCAGTGTCATGATATTGTGACTGGATACGACAGCATACCACCCTCGTACGGTGTGATATCTCAGTGTCATGATATTGTGACCGGAAACGATAGCATACCACCCTCGTACGGTGAGATAACGCAGTGTCATGATATTGTGACCGATACGAAAGCATACCACCTTCATACGGTGTGATATCACAGTGTCATGATATTGTGACTGGATACGATAGCACCCCACCCTAGTACGGTGTGATATCGCAGTGTCATGATATTGTGACCGGATACGATAGCATACCACCTTCATACGGTGTGATATCGCAGTGCCATGATATTGTGACCGGAAACGATAGCATACCACCCTCGTACGGTGAGATAACGCAGTGTCATGATATTGTGATCGGATACGATAGTATACCATCTTCGTACGGTGTGATTTCGCAGTGTCATGATATTGTGACCGGATACGATAGCATACCACCCTCGTACGGTGTGATATCTCAGTGTCATGATATTGTGATCGGATACGATAGCATACCACCTTCATACGGTGTGATATCACAGTGTCATGATATTGTGACCGGATACGATAGCATACCACCTTCATACGGTGTGATATCACAGTGTCATGATATTGTGACCGGATACGACAGCATACCACCTTCATACGGTATGATATCTCAGTGTCATGATATTGTGATCGGATACGATAGCATACCACCTTCATACGGTGTGATATCGCAGTGTCATGATATTGTGATCGGATACGATAGCATACCACCTTCGAACGGTTTGATATCGCAGTGTCATGATATTGTGATCGGATACGATAGCATACCACCTTCATACGGTGTGATATCGCAGTGTCATGATATTGTGATCGGATACGATAGCATACCACCTTTATACGGTGTGATATCTCAGTGTCATGATATTGTGATCGGATACGATAGCATACCACCTTCATACGGTGTGATATCACAGTGTCTTGATATTGTGACCGGATACGACAGCATACCACCTTCATACGGTATGATATCTCAGTGTCATGATGTTGTGATCGGATACGATAGCATACCACCTTCATACGGTGTGATATCTCAGTGTCATGATATTGTGATCGGATACGATAGCATACCACCTTCATACGGTGTGATATCGCAGTGCCATGATATTGTGATCGGATACGATAGTATACCACCCTCGAACGGTTTGATATCGCAGTGTCATGATATTGTGACCGGATACGATAGCATACCACCTTCATACGGTGTGATATCGCAGTGTCATGATATTGTGATCGGATACGATAGCATACCACCTTTATACGGTGTGATATCTCATTTGGTAGATTACAGTGGGGCTTGCGTTCATGTTGGCATATTTTTCGTGTATCGTGTGTGTATCGTGCGTTCCGTTTCCGTGTATCGTTCGTGTATGGTGCGTGCGTTTATCGTGCACGATTCTAACGTGTTTCGTGTAACGTGTTTCGTGTATCGTGTAACGTGTATCGTGTAACGTGTTTCGTTTATCGCATCGTTCCTTCCGTGTGAATCGTTCCGCACGATATATTTTGAGTTCAACGCTTCCTTAAAAGCCAGCATTAGAATTTCAGCTTTTCAAAATCAGTTAAGTGGTTACTCACCGCATGGCAACATTTAACTGTAGATTACTTACGTTGTCTGTTACAATTTAAGTCTTATATCGATTCATGTTTAATAAAAATAATGAGTTAACTACGTAGAGTGGTTTCCCCTGTATTGTGTACGAAGGGAGATCACTTCACCTGCTGTAAGATAGCCAATTAAATCGTATTATGCGGTTACCAATGACGCTTGGCGCGAATAAATAATTGTTCAAAGCATAGGATCGTTATAGATCTAATAAATTCAATGTGTAACAACAATTATTTGTAATTTCGACACGATTTAGAACATGTGACTTCCTATTATAGAACATTCGTTGTTTTTTTTTCGTGTGTGTGTGTATGTGTTAGTTTTAATGATGGTTTTATTTATAAATTGATTAATTGCCTTGTTCACTTGGGCGAAAAAAACCGAGTAAATCGATTAACCTCGCTACCGTGCCTATCTGCAATTTTTTGGCCTATATGCTCGTTCTTTTCGTTCGTTCGTTCGTTTATCGTGTAACGTGCGTGTATCGTGCGGTTCGTTTGCGTTTATCGTGCGTGTATCGTGCGGTTCGTTTGCCAACATGAACGAAAGCCCCACTGTACCACCTTCATACGGTGTGATATCGCAGTGTCATGATATTGTGATCGGATACGATAGCATACCACCCTCGTACGGTGTGATATCACAGTGTCATGATATTGTGATCGGATACGATAGCATACCACCTTCGTACGGTGTGATATCACAGTGTCATGATATTGTGACCGGATACGATAGCATACCACCTTCATACGGTGTGATATCACAGTGTCATGATATTGTGACCGGATACGATAGCATACCACCTTCATACGGTGAGATATCACAGTGTCATGATATTGTGACTGGATACGATAGCATACCACCTTCATACGGTGTGATATCACAGTGTCATGATATTGTGACCGGATACGATAGCATACCACCCTCGTACGGTGTGATATCACAGTGTCATGATATTGTGACTGGATACGATAGCATACCACCTTCATACGGTGAGATATCACAGTGTCATGATATTGTGATCGGATACGATAGCATACCACCTTCATACGGTGAGATATCACAGTTTCATGATATTGTGATCGGATACGATAGCATACCACCCTCGTACGATGTGATATCACAGTGTCATAATATTGTGACCGGATACGATAGCATACCACCTTCATACGGTGAGATATCACAGTGTCATGATATTGTGACCGGATACGATAGCATACCACCCTCGTACGGTGTGATATCACAGTGTCATAATATTGTGACCGGATACGATAGCATACCACCCTCGTGTGATATCACAGTGTCATGATATTGTGACTGGATACGATAGCATACCACCTTCATACGGTGTGATATCACAGTGTCATGATATTGTGACCGGATACGATAGCATACCACCCTCATACGGTGTGATATCACAGTGTCATAATATTGTGACCGGATACGATAGCATACCACCCTCGTACGGTGAGATATCACAGTGAGTCATCACTACTGTCATCTCATACAGATAACAGTTCCCCGAACTGACTTAAGTTACGTTGTTGGGACGTCAAGACAAAGTAACCAAACAAAATAGGAGCCAAGTGATTATATCATTTTGTTTACGCTATCTTTGAAGACGTATAATTTCGTTCTCAGCTTGATTTTGTAATTTAACGCACACAATGTCACACACATACATTTTGCATACGAAAATACAATCTACTTTAGCCGATTTTCAACAAACATGGCTTCTTGTATATGTTTCGAGTTTTATCATCAACCACTAACTCATATACGTGTAGATTCATGTAGAAATCAAGTATCAACTCATAATTTACTATCATGACAATATCTGAAATATGCAGCGAAAAAGATTAGAAAGTCGTCTGTATTTTGTAATCTCGAATGGAAATGAATTATTAACATATCTAAACAAAGCTCATGAATTTACCCTACGGGGAACACAGCAACAGCGAGTCTATATAATAAAACTTGTTAGATAATGCTTTATATCATACATAGTAAACTAAGGACCGGCGCTACTGAGGACACTTTGCTGCTCAAAGGGTGTCCATTTCTGCATCTTATAGTCTTTTCGAATAAAAATCAATGTAAATACATTTTTTCTCGTAAATTTTGTGTTTCACTGATAGATAAACCTACTTAAAAGATAAACACTTTCTTATGAGTGGTAAAAAATAAATTCGAGTTCGTCTGAAATCGTCTTTCCCCCCCTCCCTCTTTATATTTGGATTAAAAAAAAAGTTGCCGTAGGTTATGTTTGTTTATTCCAAAAACCTGAAGCCTGTTTAACCCAACTTCGTTCGTGAAAAAATAAATTGCGTTAATAATATCATCTTTGTGCTCTTTCGTTTCTCGCGAAAATGTGACGAGTTAATTACAAAGAGATGGGGTGCCTTTTTTGTTTTTATTAGGCAATTAAAAGAATAGTAGATACTTGTCTATGTAAGACAACATTCCTAGGACCTATGATCCAATGTTTGTGAAACAGGTCCCGAGATATTATATCGGCTATAATGCCTATTCACGACGAAACCTTTGGCAATGTAAGGAGGGAATATTACAGTTGCATTTTACCTTTATCTTATTTTAGTTTGACGTGAAACCCAAACAAACAAACAAACATGATTGACATACCAGGATAGATCTATATACATGTACACGTTTTTATTTTTTTATTTTTTTTATTATTATTATAATGATTATTATTATTATTTGTTGTTGTTGTTGTTGTTGTTAATAGATTAAAAGGACAAGGTTTAAAGACACTCAGCAGTTATCGCCTTTTGGGGCTAGGCATAACATGTAGTCTTAGAATTATCGCCCCCTCGGAGATATTTTCTCTGTTAAACTAATATGTAAACGTTTGTTTTAGACATGTTCTCTTTACCACTTTACATACATCATTATGAAGGAGATATGTACTTGATAAGTATGGCAATCCTTAAGGTCTTATGAAATGCATTTGACCTAAGATGCGCACTTCTAAATCAGTACTCATTTATACATGTACTTCAAAAGACCAGATAACTATTATAAGTACTTCAAAAGATCAGATAACTATTATATGTACTTCAAAAGATCAGATAACTATTATATGTACTTCAAAAGATCAGATAACTATTATATGTACTTCAAAAGATCAGATAACTATTATAAGTATTTCAAAAGATCAGATAACTATTATATGTTCTTCAAAAGATCAGATAACTATTATAAGTACTTCAAAAGATCAGATAACTATTACATGTACTTCAAAAGATCAGATAACTATTACATGTACTTCAAAAGATCAGATAACTATTATATGTACTTCAAAAGATCAGATAACTATTATATGTACTTCAAAAGATCAGATAACTATTATATGTACTTCAAAAGATCAGATAACTATTATATGTACTTCAAAAGATCAGATAACTATTATATGTACTTCAAAAGATCAGATAACTATTATAAGTACTTCAAAAGATCAGATAACTATTATATGTTCTTCAAAAGATCAGATAACTATTATAAGTACTTCAAAAGATCAGATAACTATTACATGTACTTCAAAAGATCAGATAACTATTACATGTACTTCAAAAGATCAGATAACTATTATATGTACTTCAAAAGATCAGATAACTATTATATGTACTTCAAAAGATCAGATAACTATTATAAGTACTTCAAAAGATCAGATAACTATTATAAGTACTTCAAAAGATCAGATAACTATTATATGTTCTTCAAAAGATCAGATAACTATTATAAGTACTTCAAAAGATCAGATAACTATTACATGTACTTCAAAAGATCAGATAACTATTACATGTACTTCAAAAGATCAGATAACTATTATATGTTCTTCAAAAGATCAGATAACTATTACATGTACTTCAAAAGGTCAGATAACTATTACATGTACTTCAAAAGATCAGATAACTATTATATGTACTTCAAAAGATCAGATAACTATTACATGTACTTCAAAAGATCAGATAACTATTACATGTACTTCAAAAGATCAGATAACTATTACATGTACTTGCGTAGCCTTGACACTATCTACGGTCGTTTTCTGTCTGGTTGTAAAAGAAGACACCGTCTATTGTCAATATTTATAGTATTCATATAGCTAGTCTTGAGCAGTCAATATTGTAGATTAATCTTCGTTTCCTATATCTGTTTGATCGGCTACAGTGGCCAAGAGACAGAAAGATTTACATTTCAATTTTCACAAAAATAGAGAGAAATGAGTCTTTAAATACATTATTTATTTTCTGAAAGAAGAACACGTGATTATTGTATAAATTGCAAAGAATATTGAGAACACAGCGTGGCGTATGAAACCCGTGCACAATTAATTAACATTTAAGCGTAACCACAAACATTGGATTTCATGTTAAAATGTTTTGTTTAAGTTTCTTCTAAGATCTTAATAATATGGAAGTGGGAAGAAAATATTTCTTTCATTAATCAACAGTGGAAATTGCAGAACAATAATTGTTTTAGCAATTAGCTTCCGCCTCGCTACTTTGTATACAAATGAACTCATTTATTACCAACCCTAGCAATGTACCGGATTTTCACCGTCATTTTTTTCTTCATTTATGTTCATTTCCACGAGAGAGAAAACATAGTAATGTTTTTCAGAATATTACTCGTCAAGTTTATATTATTAAAAATGAATAAAAGTTATTTCCTTCAGCGTTTTAATTGTTCGTGCACAATGCAGTTATTTTCTATATAATTAAAACTAGCCGTGATAATTTTCTAAATATTTGCATGATTATAGAGAATTACACTAGAAAAAATGGGGTTTCATTTTTTTTTTTTTTTTTTTTTTTTTTTTTTTAGTTATCTGCTCTTGAAAGAGGGGTTTTTGCTCTTTTCAGTCATTTTCTAGGGCAGATAACTCAATATTATGGTCTAGCAACACCTCATTTAAGTTCAACTCGATGTTTGGTACTGTATTCTCTGTCACTGTGAAAATGTTTTAGAAATCTATGTTTCTATATTCTATATATTTAGAAATACATATATATGTTTTTTGTTTGTTTGTTGTTTTTGTTGTTGTTTATTTTGTTGTTGTTGTTGTTGTTGTTGCTGCTGTTTTTAAAAAAACGCAGTACGTTTATTTGCTGAAGCATAGTGAAAATTCTTTTGAACGGAATTGTTTTAAACTTTGCATAATGACTGGAAATGAAACAATAATGTGAAATAAAAAAAGGTATTGATAGGCTTGTTTTTTATTATCTGTCCTGAAAATGAAAAAAAAAATCAAAAAGTATATCGGCGACCTCCAATTTTCCCCGTAAATTGGTTATTAATGTAATTCTCTATAATCATGCAAAGTCTTAGAAAATTGGCATGGCTAGTTTTAAGTTTCTATCTTTGTCTTTATAGAAAATAACTGCATTATGCACGTATGCCTTTAAATAAATAAATGTGTTTTCTATTTTCAGTAACATCATTCCTTCGTTTTGGTTAGAATACATGAAAATGGTCCCATCATTTCATGGTATATACTCAAGGATACCGATTAAGTGTATAAACATTGGTGTATTGGTTTACATTATTAACTAGTGATTGGAATCAGTCGAAAAAATATTCGTCGATTAATCAGAGACAAAAGTCACTGATTAATTGATTAATCATGATTAAATACCAAATATACCATGTTTGGAGTATATGCCTATTAAAACTCTCTTACTGTACAACATGAAAATAAAGTATTCTGTATTATATAGAATATATAGATATGTATTAGGTATAGATGTTAATTTCTCAAATATTCAAATACATGTATAAACATTGAACCGAGATAAAGCATAAGAGGTTACAACCAGAGGCCAACGATGTGCAAAGTGCAACTTTGCAAGTATCAATTTATCAAATTAATGAAATTACCCAATCAGATGCGCGTTGAAATATTAACAACACCCCCCCCCCCCCCCCACCCTTATTTGGTCAATAATTCGTCAACGAATTATTTTCGTCGTCATCGTCACGTCAACCAGTAGCTCGTCACTGATTCGTTGACTTTATGATTAATCAGCTCACCACTATTATTAACCAAGTTGACACCAGTTAAGTACACAACATTTAACTAAGCTAACTGTAGACTGGTACACAGCATTTAACTAAGTTAATTGTAGACTGGTACACAACATTTAACTTAGCTAACTGTAGACTGGTACACAACATTTAACTAAATTAATTGTAGACTAGTACACATCATTTAACTAAGCAAACTGTAGACTGGTACACAACATTTAACAAAATTAATTGAAGACTGGTACACAACATTTAACTAAGCTAACTGTAGACTGGTACACAACATTTAACTTAGCTAATTGTAGACTGGTACACAACATTTAACTAGCTAACTGAGACGGTATCATTAACTAAGTAAACAACAAGAAAAAAAAAAATTAAAAGATGAAAGGTTGGTACACAACATCAAACATTGGGGTGTACACAACATCAAACCAAGTTGACAGCAGGCTGGTACACAAAATTCAGTAAAGATGACAGAACTGAGTAGGCCAGTATCAGTCGTTGAAATCGTTGAAAGTGGGCTGGAAGACATCTTTCTTTTTTTCAAAAATACAATCAGATGGTAAACAACATTTAAACTTAGCTGGCTTTTGACGTTGAACTTATTTTTATTTCAGGTTCATGCATATTCCTGTAGTAAGTCGAGTCTAAGTGAGAAGTGAAGTCCAGAAAATACATATAATTTCAAATAGATGTTACCAATAGTTTACTTCTATTTCGTTTTTATAACCAAACAACTATTTTGAAATAGTGTGAGCCTATTTTCCTTCCAGAAAGAAATCAGAGCGCTGAAGTACTGAAAAAGTGTATCTTAAGTGAAAGAGGGTTTGACGAGCTGCGGATCTGCTTGGTAACTTAACTTTTGCAAGATACCGAATAAAATAATGAAAGATAAATGTTTTAGATCTTCCTTTTGATTTATATATGCATATTGATATAAATTTTATAAACTGTAGGCAAGAGAAATAGGTAGAATAAGAGAGGCGATGTACTATTTGTTAGCAGTCCATTATAACAAATGGTGTGTTCATCTTTTTTTGTAACGACATTGTTAGCGCAATTAACGGGTTTATAACATTGGATTTATTGGCATCGCTTGAAAATTTAATCCCCGTTTTTAAAGTTACTTTGATAAACAAAAGAAATGCGACAATCCTGTTCTCTCAGAGTTATCAGCGCTTTAATTTGTACTCAGTATCTTACCACAGTCTCTATTTATAGATTGAAATAATTATGCAAAGATCAGTGGCTCGTTAGTAATTTCGGTTAGTAGATGTTTCGCTTAATTTATAGTGTAACAAATAACCACTGGCGGTGTCTGAGATCGATATAATTATGTTACACGGATTTGTATCGGACTTCAGGCTTTCTCTATGGGTTATTGTAACACTATAAAATGACCGAAACCTGCATATTTATTATCCAAATTTATTTACAAGCAACCTTTGCATCAAATCAAAATATATTCCTCCGCATGGTAAAGTGATAGTTACGAAACATCATAGAGAAAATAGTTCTTTTGTGCTTTTATGTAATAGACAATTTTTGTGTCCCGTAAATGTTTATTTTTGACACAAAATTGATTTTTCAACTTTTTTGCCTAATCTCAGCATACATGTGTTGTAGACTTAGTTTAATCATTTGATCAGTATTACAAAACTGGGAGGTTCTTCGGTTTTCAAAATAGAGAATCGAATGCTCAGAAAGTAGGTACCAAAGTTATGAGTGACTACGTCACATCAACTAAAAACTGTATCGAGATACAAACTTACAAGCCTGTTACCACGCCATCTGTTCGTCAGTCTAAGAGAAACCTATATCAAAGGTGGCCACACAGACTTTGTGGGTCTTAAGTGAGAAGAAAGCCTGAAATGCAAAGATTTACTCTTTTCAGTGAAGAGAATGGCTTTGATCCGCTCTATATCTCTGCTAATCATCCTCACCTGCACAGACACTAAAACAACGTGATCCCGAGTCATAAAGGTCCGTAACTACCGATATCACCTTGTTTTCAGAATCCGCTTCTCCTCGTCGAAAGATGCCGTTTAGACATGAAATAAATAGTATTTTAGCGAAAATAATGATATTTGTAGCGCACGTCTTCCATTACAGAGAAATAATCGAAAACCATTAGTCAATGTTTTGAGACGGATTCTACCTGAATGATGTTATCTCCTACATTAAGTATATACTTGAGTGAGTGTTTTTTTCGCACCCGGGCCCTTCGGAGATAGACAGAGACGAGAGGTGGAATGGCTACATTCGTTATCTACATATAAGAAAAGATGAAAACAAAAATGTTTTAATGGACGGCTTACTATAAGCATACTGCCCCCTCTCTTTCTCTCTTCTACCGTTTTGACCTTATAATCTAACTTGTTTAATAGGCCTATGATTTAAATCAAAATTAAGCAAATACAAAATAATAGATGTATAAAAACTAGTATTTAAAACATACTATACATATATAGCCCAAGAATTAAAAAAAAACAAAAAACACACACACACAAAAACATGTAAATACTTTATAACTGCATTGTGTCACGTTTAAAACAACCTTATCAATATTTTCATTTTATTCATGTATGTTATTTTTATTTTATTTATTATTACTTTACTATTTCTTTTGACACCTGAGCGAATCTCATCTCGTTTGAGCTAGTTCCAAAACTGATGAACAAAGGTGCAAATGAGGTTATTTATAGGTAAATAACTCTATCAATACACAGTTCGACAGTTTCAACATTTCACTATTTTACTGCATTAACTACCCCAAACGTTCATGTTACGGTTACATATTAATAAGATAAACGTTACGCATTACTTATCACACACATCATGTAATAAACAAACAACCATGCATTATTACACGCACAATACAGTAGACATAATGTCCATTGCCAAGACCGACGTGAAGCGATACGTAGGTCATGACCTACATGCATAAACATTATTAAAATACAAACACCTACTGGTCAATAACTTATTAAATATTATCAATCACAAACAATCACATAGATAATTATCGCTCATATAAAAAAATTTCAATCACAGTTTTACATTCGACTGCAATACCGATTTGAACATGCACCAACATAAGTTAAACCCCATTTTTATTTGACATATTAATATATACACCTGACTTATTAACAATAATATATAAACAGTACTGAATACCGTCCAGAAAATGTTTAGATTAACTATCGATATGATATTTTGATAAATATTGAATAAGCGCTGTCCCTATGGAGGTTTGAGACGAATGCCCAGTTGTTATGAAGGCATTCGTCGAAGTGCCGATAAAACAACAGGAAATGTTGGCTACTGGGATAAAAATCAAATTAATAAACACCGTTTAATCAATCGAAGAATCTCGAGATGTATTTGAACTTAATCAAGTAAACACTAACCTTTACGAGTATTTCTCTATACCACACTGAGAGCGGAACTTTTTTTCTTCGGAGAAATGCCAACCGGTATGAATTAGTTAATAGGTAGTAACAGTTGGTTGAGTAGAAGTCGAATATTCAGGACAAATCTCTGAATGTTTAAGCAGTAGATAGGGCGTTTAAGGAAACTGAACAAATCATTTAGACTGCTTCTCTTTCCCGTCTGTCGGTCTCGTTAATATGCTGTAGACCAAGTGAAAAGCGATAGTGGGTGATTTGCCATGTTGGCTTGTATGTTACTGATGAAGCTGCTGCTGATGATGATGAGGATGATGAGAATGAGAAGGAAGAGAAGTAGGGTAATGCTTGCGTTTATGAAGTTAATGGATAGAATAAAAATAAGCCTATTCAAGTACAATGTAAATTGAATAAACAGTATGGTATTAAGGGGTCATATCTATAGATGGCTAACGATTATTCTCGCACTTTAACAAAATCTCAGAAATTCTATACAGATTTTATTATTCAAATTTTCCTTTTGTGTATATTCTCCATTTTATACAATTATGTAAAACGGGGAATGAGTTTTTGTTGGAGAAAATCTAGGCATTAGGTGTGTAAATGGGGAAACAAAAAAACAAGCAGGCAATTAACTCGACAAATTCGCAGCAAAGTTAATCAGACAGTATGTTTCTTGCAACAGTTGAACTTTAAGACGACATTACTGATCCAAAAACTGCAACAGGTCCTTAAATTCTAGTGTACCAAATTCAAGACTGAATGCCATTTGTGAATCATAAATTAATGACAGTTTCCGCTACGGAGCAATTCAAACTGCTTCCGGTAGCTAATGAAAATGAGATGACCAATCTAATTGCTGTTTTATTTCTGACCGCTTTTTTGTACGAGCTTCCAATTAATTAGCCGCGTCAATAAAAGAATGCATTTCAATCGATAAGAAACTCATTCAATGTGTTTGAAGAGCTCATCGTAACTTCTCGGCCATTTCCGGCAATTTCGAAAATTGCCGAGGTGCTGCGAATGAGTGCCAAAATGAAAATAATTTTATGCTGAACATATGGACGCTGCAATGTGTCCATGGCATTCTTGTTGTGAAAACATATTTTTCTGTTTAAACTTATGGCTCCCTAAACCCGCAATGTTTGATACAATGTTTGTGTAAGGAGTTCTCTCTTCATAGTTAGAATGAGGTACTATTAAGTCACAGTTTATTAATGATTACTACCAACCATTTAAGAGTAAATATTTGTGTAACAAATTAGATATTTTTTTATGAATGAATGAATGAATGAATTATTAAAATTTTAATAAGGAAAAATTTTTTTAATTAAATGCAATAGAAAAGAGATAGTGTTCATTTATGCATATCGATAAATCTAATGCAAGTGTGTAGCGCTACCGTATATTATGCCACGTTCGTAATCGGTCACAAAACCAGTTTTTGTAGCATTTAACATTATCCCTGAAAATATAGTTTACTGGATTCCCTTGCAAGCGATAAGAAGGTAGAGATGTGCAATTTTTAACACTATCCTAGGTCTGCAGGGTCAAATGCAAAATAAATTTTAAAGATATAAAAGCTATCTGTGCATCTTTTTCTTTAACTTTTATTTTCTACTGATTAACATACATTTGAATTTACCGTTGTGTATATGGTTATCCCACTCCCCCTTCCTTGTGCCATTTGATCTCAATGCATTAGATAAGCGTCATAATCTAAACATAACAAAAGATTTATGTGTATAAATATTTTAATGTATATTTTTTGTAGAATGATACCTGTATCCGTTTTCAACTACTAGTACTTTGCGCCTGCGGAGGTCATAAGTGGGTTTTGCTCCCAATAGGGTTTGGAACCACAACCTGTCCTTTTTTTCTGAAAGGGTCCGTGTATGAATTTGATTTATTTTCAGCTACATATACTCTGATTTCGACTTGCTGCAATGCATATTCCAAGCAATTCAAATGTAGTCCTCACGCCAACACTTTAATATTTAGGTATGTATATTTCAGTATTCGTTCTCCCCTTGTCATCATATCTAAATATTCATTTCTTGTTAAATAACGTCTGTCAATCAAGTAACTAACTAATGTCAACTTAGTCATTAACCTCAATATCTTGTAAAACAAATCCATAACATAGTCAACCATCCTGGGAAATGAACTAAGCTAATCAAGCGAGTCCACCACAGTGTTACACGGCAAGACAGAAAGAAAATGAAATGTAATTTTTAGATTAGTCCGATATCGACCTAAGTTCTTTTGAAATATTGACATAGTGCCCCTTGCATTTTTTTTTTTTTTTTTTTTTTTTTGCGATCTGACATGGTTTAAAATGAATTCTTGGACTAATGCTGCGAGGAGTCCAGTGTAGTCCTTTGGATAAGGTAATCCATCCATCAATAATTTATAACCATGGTCCTTCAAATGTTGAAAAAGACTTCATAGCAGATTCAAGCATCCATTGATTTAGAGTTATAGGCCATTTTACTCTTAGCCTATAAAGGCTTGCATTTACTTTACAATCCCCATAATTATTTAATTTCATGGACCATGATCACAATTTAATGGTGGATGTATTACCTTAATACGTTCTCAACTTGACACGATGCGATAGTGTGGCACGTGCCTTTCAATAGTTTTATCATACATTTTGTATATAGATAATATTCGTTATTTTTCATAATCATTATTGACTTTCTATTTCTTTCTTTATGATCGTGTTTTCTTTCACGCATGATCATTGAATCCATATTTTCACAAATAGTTCAGCCAAGAGTGAAACTATGCATTTTCCAAGACCAGTCGTGAAAGAATCATAAAAGTCAAATCAACAAAGACATTTTCCGTATTATTCATACTTTGGGGGTAAAAACGTGACTCTTCCCTCGTAGGAGATATTTTTATCTTTCCACTGTTGATGATTTGATGTTCTCCTGTGTGTATTCATCTGTTTTTTCACCCATAGTATGGAGTATACTGTACACATAAGTTCATACAAGCGGTAAAACCAAGTAAAAACTAAGGGGGAGTAATTATATATTGATGATGTCTGCAAACATATTTTATATTAAATATATTTCTTGTTAATACCATTTCACTTCCAGAATTATAATGATTGTCGACATTCACAACAATCAACCAATAATGAAGTTAGGATGAATGCATGAGAATAACATGTACATGTGTTTATGTATCAGTGATTTTTGTTTCTTAGGAAGAAATAATTCTTGGGGTTTTTTTAATTCCGTCATAACAATCTATTTTGGAATGGAGAACTTTTATTCTGGAATAGAAATTGCAATTTATATATTTAAATCCAGATGCGGCTGTTCGGATAGTTAATTATTATTCGGGCGTACATTGATATAACAATAGAGTGTTATTTAACATGTGAACAATATTCGGACATATGTAAGGATAGTTCATATACGTTCGTTCCACTCTGTATACATGTATAATCAAATAACAAGATTTCTGTTTTATAAACTACTAAGTTACACATATTTTAACTACCGGGTAAACAAATTGCATGTAAATACACTTACTCTTTTTATATTTGTAGTGATAGTCTTATGAGATTATGTTTAATATATCTATATAATTTTGTTGTATTTGTAAACCAGTGCGTTTCTGGAAGAGGATTTCTAGAATAGAATCTTTATTAAAGTCTCATCATGGACTCTATTGCACATAGAACATAAATAATATCATTTACAGTCGTAAACAAATATATAAGAGGTCAGGGACCCTGTACACACATATGTGAATGGTACATAGACTCCATGGACAGCATCTGTCAGGAATATTTTACATGTCCCCATACGGCTGCGCCGTATGATATAATCGGCCAAACAGGATTGTCATACTACTTAGTATAAATTTGAATTTGGCTATCAATAAACCAAGCGCTTTAAGCGACCATTTTTGCTGTTTTGCCAAATAAAGAATTGAATTGAATGCTGTTACACTAATATCAAGAAACTCGTTAATGTTAATGCGTCTATGTTTAAAATATAAATTGTATGTAATGATTAACTGTAATATGTAACTATATTTTCTTATCACTTTGACTGCGCGCGAGCCATAAGTGTTAATGATTGTTGACCTGTGTATACAGAGACTGGCACATTTCCTCACTGCAGGAGACCCTGCCCAGCCTTGTGTCACTCCGTGGGTGTCCACACACACAAACACGTCTGCTTGATAAAAACCAAACCTCGCAGTGGGTTTCTAACTGGCTCTTAAAGGTGATAACAGTTCCCAACTGCACGCGATAGTCACGTGACTGATCTCATGCCAAGTTCTGTTATCACCATGTTGGTATGGTAATTAATTGTTGTAGAAACTGAGGAGATTTCGGTTTCCAAAAGGCGTTTTAAGAGTTACATATAGATCTACATACAAGATATATATAACACTGGCTTGTGTCACTTCTAAAAAATGGTCAATCGTCCAAATTTTAGAAACCAACGAAAAATCATCATGAAAAAATATTAAAAATTATAGGGTTAAAATTCAATGTACAATATTCAAAATTAACTACAGCTACTGATAGTATTACTAAATCTACCAAAATGTAGAAGGTAGGGGTAGATCTAATGTTTGGCCTTTGGTAGACGTGTACTTAGTCGTTCGTCAGAAAATCACCGCGTACATTATTCAGGACAGTGGGCTAACTGATGGAGCTTGACACAGAACAAGTCTGACCACTGTCCCACTGGGTCAACCTTAATGCAGTCTGAGTTGTGAGGTCATAAATAGTGATATTGCTGCCAATAGTCTTTGTAGAACTTCTCTATTTTGCTTTCTACATACTTCTTTATGTATACATGAAGACATACAGCTCAGTTCCAAAAGAATGAGGGCACTTTTTAATCTGTCTAGCCCAAAATCTTCCACATGGCATTGAGAGATTTTGGGCTAGATCGATGAAAATACACATGAGATAAAGTGTGCGAAAATTGAAACTGATATGTTTGCTAAATATTGAAATACTTGAAATTAAAAAATAAGTATACCCATTCCTTTGGAACTTAGTATATGTTCATTGCGGGGGATGCCAGGCCCTCCTCAGTCTTCTTGGTCTGTCGGTTAGACTTAGACGCGGGGGTCTAAAATTGTAAAGAAGTCAATTTCTTTTTGAATAATGAATATTTTTTATTAATACGACATTTTCTAGTAATTATTACTATTACATGTTAGGACAAATATTTATAGTCAACAGTCACTGGACTATTTATAGATTTAGAAAAAAAAAGATATTTGGCATTATGTCTATAATATAATGCAATATAAAGATCCAGCAATAAAAAGTGAAGCGCTGTTAAAATGGACATTAATGCACGGGATTCTACCCTTGTCGTATGCAGGTAAAAAACCCTCCTTATTCAAAAGATAAAACAGAAATAAAATAATGAGAAAAAAAACATAGCCCTAGTGGTAAATTTTCTACTGTTTCACAGCTATATAGCAATTTCAACTCTTTCCTTCATATCGGAAACAAGTTCTTGCAACTTAAACTTATTCCTTTGTTGGACCAATGCTTGACGCCTGGGAAAGCCATGGAAATTCCTTGCACGAAATCCTTGAATATATATATGATTGGCATGCACCTCCTTCCTTACCGCAAATGTAAGCATACTATATATATGTGTATAATATATCATTTCATTAATCAAAATTTAAAGTATTTCAATTTTTAGGAATCCGATCTGGGATACACCTTCAACTGTGGGCCCCAAGCGATCGGTTGTTTGTTTGCTTGATTTAACCTCCCGTGGTCTCTCGGTCAATTGGGGACATCCTCTATGAGGTATACCGCTTGAAAGTTATATCTTTTGTGTGGCGTTTTGTAGGGTATCATACCGCTTGTGGGTCATCTTTTATGGTATCATACTGTTTGTGATGCATTTCAAAGGTATAATACTGCTTATTAAGCATTATACCGCTAGTGAGACATCATACCGCTAGTGAGGCATCATACCGTTCGTGACACATCATACCGCTAGTGAGACATCATACCGACCGTGAGGCATCATACCGCTAGTGAGACATCATACCCCTAGTGAGATATCATACCGATCGTGAGACATCATACCGCTAGTGAGACACCATACGCTAGTGAGGCATCATACCGCTAGTGAGACATCATACCGATCGTGAGACATCATACCGCTAGTGAGACATCATACCGATAGTGAGACATCATACCCCTAGTGAGACATCATACCGATCGTGAGACATCATACCGCTAGTGAGACATCATACCGATCGTGAGACATCATACCGCTAGTGAGACATCATATCGATCGTGAGACATCATACCCCTAGTGAGACACCATACCGCTAGTGAGGCATCATACCGCTAGTGAGACATCATACCGCTAGTGAGACATCATACCGATCGTGAGACATCATATCGCCAATGAGACATCATACCGATCGTGAGGCATCATACCGCTAGTGAGACATCATACCGCTAGTGAGACATCATACCGATCGTGAGGCATCATTCCGCTTGTGCGGCTTAATATCGCTTTGGACCACGGTAAAGTACAATGCCACTAGTCAAATGAATGGTATCATGTCACGTACCCACTGTTTGTCCTTCCCATCTATCCTATCAGAACTATTTTTAACCCGAAAAATATATAATCCAGCAGTATCCTTATCTTGATAAAACCAAAAAAAATTACTTATCAGAAAGAAAAAAACATTAAAATTTAAAATCATTTCTTAATCATTTGAAAAAGAAAAAAAACTTATTTTCCATGAATATTCTATAACTTGAAAATCAGGGAAAATCAGTCAATCTTATCATATCTTTTATCTTTTAACGCTATATTTTGTGAATATATTTGTAATTATTATTCTCATATTATATTCGATATGAGGCATTTCTTATAATTGATTTAAGCCTCACATTTGCAGCAGACGATAATTGCTCTCCCGATATTTGATACTTAAGGCAATTTCTTGATTTTTTTCATAAGACTTTTAAATAAATTTTGGGTGATAGAAATAATAATAAAATAAAAAACTCTAATGGAATTTCTTGTATAAATCGGAATAATTATATTCTGTTTTTCTCTCGTTTAATCATCGAGGCACTGGTCATAATTGACTCTTTTACATGTTAAAGGGATAGGGTTGGAAATTAAGGAAATTGTAGATTTATTATATATCTGCATACAGAGAAATAACCTTAACCCAGGGGATATGGGCGCTCTCTAATCACGTGAGGTCTGCCATCTGGTGCTATGATCATTTGGTGTTAATTACCCGCTTGTTATTAATCGGCAATTGTTCTGTCCATAGTAGAGACCCTGGCGCGATGTTCCCCGCCGCCTTGAATAATACCCGCGCACGTGCCCCATCTGCATCCCGTTACACTGTCAGTTTTCACTTTATTACCTCGATCTCTGACAAGCCAACGTGAGTGCAACAAAAATGGTGACGTCATCGGTTCTTGCGCACATCGAGTACTTATGTACGCGTGGAGCATACGGTAACGGACACTCTCTACTCGGTGTGAGACAGAAGCGGACTCAAGGCACGCGGACTTTACCTAGCAACAGATCTAGCCGATATTGATCGAGACTTTCTTGAGTGACTTACGAAAAGGTAGGACTTACGAATATTTTGTTTATTATAAATTATTCCATTCTTCTATACACCATTTTCGTTTTCCCTTTCTAGACCTATATAATTATGTACATGGTCAATCATGCTTTCTAATTTGAATTTCCTTTTCTTTTTATCGTTTTTATTATTTCACAATGTTAAAAGACTTGATAACAATATAATATTCAATAGTAATGGTAGACTTCTTTTTCCATTTTCTCTTGATAAGATAACATGGCATCATTTCACAATACTATTGGAAATTTGTCTCGGTTATATGATATAATATCTCCTCAAGCAATACCGTTGCTAACAGAAATGAAAATATCAAATGACTACAGATTTCTGCATATTTGTTGTGCGTAACTGATTATGACTCTCAAGAATTTGAATCATAACTATTTTGAAGTAGTTTTGTCCTTAGTTTCTGTGCATTAGTACATATTATGAGCTATTGTTTTCAAATAGGAGAGAGATGGGGAGATTGGGAGGGGGGGGGGAGAGAGAGAGAGAGCGATAGAAATCAGTTTTACGTGTTTACGAACTCAAGGGAGCGCTCTTCTTTTATTCTCTTATTCAATGATATCATTAATCATTTATTTTAACTTATATTTTCTATGAAGAAATATTGCTTAGATATTGTCATCTTCACTATGTTATATTTACAATTTTCTTTACCTGGCATAGTTAAACCGAATTCAGTGATTGCTTTACGCACACATAGACACACGCGTGATACGCACACACGAGTAATAATACTTTCAGTATACCTTTAAAGGCTTGTCTTATAGAGTATTTTACATGTCTGTAGAGACAGTTATATGTAATAATTTTCATTTCTTTAAGGAAACATGGTATTTGATTCCATTTTGTTTAAATTTTCTTCTGTTAACGAAACCTAATCGCCATCAAAATAATGGGGAAAAAACAAAAGTGTGGGTTGTAGAAAGGAGCGAGAAATCACTTTAAGGAATCGTTGTCTATGGTATTTGTTCTTACATTTGTCTATTAAAAGCCAAGAACAGTGTGAACGTGGGTGTTCATTGGCTGACGATAAATAACCCTTTACACCACAACAACACTGTGGTCTCGACGTGGGCCTTTGGTAATAACGACACTGCGAGTGGGAACGAAAAAATATGTAACGCGCCTACTCAACTGACGCCTACCATGGCACGTTTTTTTACGTTTTTCTTGATTTTGTCTCTTTCGATATCGATGCGCTTGTAAAATCCATTCAATGAATTTTAAGCTTTCGCTGGATGTTAGATGTAAATCTGTCTCGTATTATGGACAAAATGGGAACATGAAACTTGTGAATAGAGAGTAGTTGTAGGTATTAGAAAATTGTAATTAGGACTTCGGGAATTCGGAAACAGTAATATTGTGTTAGTGTCTGAGAGATTGATATATACTCAAAATAGATATGTCTTGTAATGACCAACAAATCATTCGATTCTTTACTAGTTTCACCTTCCTTTATTTTTTTTTTTTTTTTTATTAAAAAAGTCGGATACTGGTATGAAACAAGTATACTTTTGTGAGGTAGAATATTCCAGTTAATGCCTAATTAGTCTTTGTTCCACACATTCAAGTTGTTTTCTTTAGACGATCACGTGAAATACACGCATGATTTTAAACCCAACCCTAATAAACATTATTATTCAATGTACGTGGTTGATATTTTAAATTTTCTTCCAGAGCTCGATTTTTCATTAACCAACTACGACTTACACAACACAGTGTATTGCAGATTTATTGCGTTAAGACTTAACCAAAACATTGTATTGAAGTGTAATTTGTTACCTGCCACTTTTAAGTAACAACTTGATTGTTAATAGAAATAGTTTCTCGAAGAGCTTCAATTTGAATAACTGTTCTGTTGTACATTTTCTTGCGGCTTAATCGAAGTATTACACTGTACTATAGCCATTGTATTGCATTGTCCGTATTGTATTGTTATGAAGTCATATTGTATTGTACTGTATTTTACTATAGCCGTATTGTATTGTAGTCATATTGTATTGTACTGCAGTCATAGTTGTTGTTGTTGTTTTTGAGTTTACCGTCGCTGCGATAGTATTTCAATCATATAGCGACGTCCAGCTAAGTACAGGTGGAGGAAGACCCCGAGTACACAGAGGTACTCGGGTAGAACCACCGACCTACCGCAAGCCAGCTGGAAGGCTTCCTCACATGAAAAATCCGAAGTCCCTACCGGGATTCGAACCCACAGCGGTGAGGGGCTGAGAGATATGAAGTCCTCGACTGTAACCACTCGGCCACGTCGGCCCCACTGTAGTCATAGTGTATTGTACTGTAGTCATATTGTATTGTACTGTGGTCATATGGTATTGTACTGTAATCGTATTGTATTGTTATGTAGTCATTGTATTATACTGTATTGTACTGTAGTCATATTGTATTGTACTGTAGACATATGGTATTTGTACTGTAATCGTATTGTATTGTTATGTAGTCATTGTATTATACTGTATTGTACTGTAGTCATATTGTATTGTAGCCATATTGTATAGTACTGTATTGTACTATATTCATATTGTATTGTAGTCATATTGTATTGTACTATATTCATATTGTATTGTGTCATATTGTATTGTACTGTATTATACTGGTGTCATATTGTATTGTAGCCATATTGTATTGTTCTGTTGTCATATTGTATTGCACTGTATTGTACTGTAGTCATATTGTATTGTAGTCATATTGTATTGTTCTGTAGTCATATTGTATTGTACTGCAGTCATATTGTATTGCACTGTAGTCATATTGCGATAATTCCGACGACTGTTGAAGAAAAAAGGCTCGGAAAACGAGCCTCGGAAAATTGAATGTTGTTTCCTGATAATATATAGAGTAAAGCATGGATCTCAACGATTCAACGATTCAACTCGGTACAACGCAGTTTTACTGAAGTAACGTTAATGCAATTTATTAACATTTGACTGTCAATAGCAGAACAGAACATATACGATCCGTTCAAAGGCGTTTCTTACACTGGCGGTCAAATGGCTTGTGCGTTTTCACGTTTTGTGTTTGTTAGTATACATCTGTACACCAGGTTAAGGGCTATGTCATGCAGCGCACCACTGAAATAGATAGGTTCAACAGGAAGTAGTAATAGCTACAGCTACACATGCGCATCTACTGGCTTGTGCTGATAGCAGAATACTTCCAGGTCTCAATTCTGATAACCTTACCAAGTGCTGAGTTAATCTTGGAATAAGATCTTCTTACAATTAAGCTGTAAAGTAGCACAATGATTAATGTACTAGTATTTTCACTTGAGTAACCCGGGTTCGATCTAAGGTCGGCCCGGTGTTGTATGTGACACTACACTAAATTTCGTCGCCCTTTTAAATAAATAGATATTCCGATTTCCTAGCAACCCAAGGACCAAGTGAGCGGCTCTTTCAGAGCCAACCGAGAGTAATTTTGTTTGAATTCGTTTGTCTGTCCAATTGTTGAATAAAGAAATGGAGGTGTGGGATGTTTGAGTGGATTTTTGGTCTGATCCAATACTGTTTTTAATCTGATTGAATATCGTAACTTCTCATATTGTATTTTAATATAAAAATATATAAATCGATGACAAAAAAATCAAGGTGTTCGTATTTTTGTTAATCAAAATCCAACTCAATTTTTAGGTTCTGTGATTTTATAATATTAGTTGTCACTCGCAAATCCCCGCGTTATGATCTAATATCGCGCGGAACGTGTCATGTTTTAATTAAGGGCACACGAGCAAATACCAAAAGCTCCCATGACCAATTAAGAGCTGCAATTGCTGCGCCAAATTTCTCTGATTATTTTTAATAATCAGAATAATTTTATTTATAGCTAATCAAAAAGAAGTGCACTTAAACCGCACCCAGTTTTCTGGCAGCGTTTTCTAGAGACACACAATAGCATGAAGAAATTATTCTAAACACAGGAGGATGCATTGTATTGTAAAACACCAAGAAGTAATTAATAGTTTCTTTAATAAGAAGACAGCCGGAGGCACATCAGTTGGTTCCGCTTTATGACATGAGTAACTATTTCCTGTTGAGTTCACACAAAATAATATGTCAAATGAAGCACGATGTGCATTCACCTTCATGGCGATCCTGTTATCTTCTCGTAGAGTCTCGTCGAATAACGTTTAGCGAAATTATCTCTTAGAAATGTGTGAGTCAATGATGATAAAGATGGTAATGAGTAGATGATGTTGATGGTGTTAGTGGTGTTGATAATGATGATGATGATGATGAGTAGACGATGATGATGATGATGATGATGATGACCGGAACAGCCACATTATTAGCACGTGCACATTTGTACATAACATTTGAATACATCATACAATTGTCACGGACACATAGTAATACGAACAATTAATACTAGATGCATCTCCAATACTATAAATCAAGGAATAAAAATACAGGTCTGCGTCAGACTAATGATAGAGTATGATAAATAGAAAATGGTGGTTTATAGTCCAATTAATCAATGATAATCGAAATGAAAATTGTTCATAGTGAGATGCGCAAGATGAAGAGTCTTCAAAATGAATAAAAAGGAAAGGATGTAAAATAACAAAAGACACACAGATATGTAAACACAAACATCTAGACCAACTAAATAAATTGTATCCAGGTAATCTGTGTACGTAAAACGAAACAAAAGAACGTCAGAATCTTACACTGTTTATTTGAATTACCATACCAAAAGTAACAATACTTCAATTGGGGTAGCGAAGGATTTGTGGACTTATCCATGAAAATCCTGCTATTATTGAAGATGAGAGAGCAGTGGATAATCGGTACATACTGGCGGATTAACCCCTTGACACATGGCCGTGGTTACCTCCACACTTTCGTTGATTGAATGTAACACGGTGTTAGTCTGAGCGTCATGTTCATCTTCAGTGATTGCCACAAGATCGTTCATATAATGAGGAGATATTGTAAGTAAAACAGTACCATATGCTCTGCTCCCTGAACTAAGCAAGATGTAAACAATTAATAACTTATGACAAAGGAGGTATGTAACCATCGACGGGTCCGTTGGCCATTTGTTACGATTGATGGTTGTAAGTAAATGAAAACATTCTTTCGTCAAAAGAAAATGAGAATGGTGGAGGGCGATAAAAATTCCTACTTCACAAATGATTTTTATGATTTATGGCAATTCCATGTTGTCATAAGAGAAATATATTGCTGTATACTCGTTGATGTTATTGTTTAGAACAGAAATTATAAAATTCTACCCATCTTGTTAGATGACGGTGTTTTGTTGATGCGTTGGTAACCATTTATACCTGGCCATCGGTTTTCATATTCATATGACTAGACGTTAATCTGAATGAAAAGAAGAACATCTAAAAAAATTGGTTTTACAATTTTAGTTATAAAAAAGAAAGACTACAAGAAGATGGCCGATTTATTTCAACTATCCACCCGTCCGTCCATCTTCATTTGTACAATGAATATTCATTTATTTATTCTTCTCACACCACACGCTTTTCATCTCACCTCTATGTCAAATATAAAGTCAACAGGCATCATCAGATGATGTAACCAGACTGTCTGACCCCGGGACCAGTGCTCATCAACAAGACACTTCTTCGTGGACAAAAACTAAAGTCTTCATCACAGCACAGCACAGCCGATGGGTTGATAGCGTGAACGTTTTAGTTCTCAAAAGAAATCTGTTGAATACCGATCCCTCCCTCTGGCACTGTATACCACGAAAGCATTACCATAGCAGAAAAAGCTAATTGCTATACAAGGAGGGTGCCGTAGGAGAAATATCACATCTCAGATAGCAGATAAAGCGTGGAGGGAAAAATGAGAAAGTCAAGGGTAAAGAGCAGTGATTTCCCAACAGAATCGTGTGTTCAATTAACGTTTAGGTATTTGTTATTGCAGAGTAAATTAAGAACATTCTGGAAGATGACACAGTTCAGATGATTGTGACTGTGTTGATCACCATCAGATACAAAATCGAGTTCATTCAAATACAATCACAATCTCCACTAATTTCTTGGGATCATGGTCCATCAAGTGAGCATGGGAAGTTTATAGTAAATACTAGACTTTATAGACTTAGAGCAAAAGAGCCTTTAACTCAAAATCAGTGGATGCTTGCATCTGCACTGAAGTCTTTTTAAGCATTTGAAGGACCATGATTATAATTTAATGATGGATGAATTACCTTAATAGTCACTCCAACTTTTGGGTAAAGGCTTTCTTCTTTTTCTGAATACTTCTTATATCACAATATGAACAGACTCCAACATTTTGGCAAATCTTTGTCCAGCTTTCAGAATCCTAGTGAGGACTTCAGCCAGTCAAATGAAGGTTTTTTATTGTCAAATTCCACTGGGATTCCAGTCCATAAGAATACAACATATGTAATGGGGTAAGGTGAGCGCCAGTTCGAAAGTTAGAGACGGTCCCCGTGTTACTGCTTCTCTTCTGGTCATCAGTTCTTTGAATTGACCCCTTAACATAATCTCTAACCAGAAGAGTCTTTGTCGGGTCAATTTCTAATTTTCTATGTCGCTAAAACATACACGCAGTTTTTATCAAAGAATGCGTTATACCTTGTAACACGATGGTCAATTCCAACTCCAATATTATCAGGGTCGTCCAAGGCTAATAAGTTATTTCAGCTTTTAAAGTCATAAACTCACGCTTGTTAAACTCCAAATAAATAAAAGTATAAAAAGAAGAGAATGTTAAATGTTCAAACGTCCTTATTTAAGAGACAATATGTCTATGCCAGTCTCTGAAGATTGAATCATTTCATTTTCATCGGTTACTTGTTAATTAAATGTATACTACATGTGAGTGATTATTTACTTATTTGGAGGAAATATAGATGTTCAAATGTTAAACAGTGTCACAGAAAATGTTACTTTTCTTTATTTGTAGAGTGAATGAAGATAATATTAGATTTCTGCTAAAGAAAAAAAGGAATCCGTTCACCTATTCAAATGTAAATGAAGTACAGTTTAACTTCTCCAAGTCAAGCCTCCCGATGGGAAAAGGAATAGAAGTAATAGTTGTTATAGAACTGTAATAAATAGGTGATTATTTCATAATGTATTCATAACAAACATTGGAAATGATATAGAGGATATTTACTTATCATTGTGTAAGATAGATTATATTTCATTCGCTATGATAGAAACATATTTCACACGTGAAATAAATGTTTATCTTTTGCCTTTCGTTCAAGACAAATTTCATATTCATAACGGCATATTAAAAATAACGCTCAATCTCAAACATGGTATTCCGCATGTGTGAATTACACCGTAAGCTACCTTGTCCTTTTTTTCTGATATACAATAAGCGTTGCCTAGGTTACCATATAGTTCTGTATACTAATTTAGATGGTTACATTAGACCGGCGTTGGAAGATGTGGACATGTGTTTGTCTTCTATCTGTTGTGGTTTGTGTTTCTGCCGAAGTGATCAATGTTTTAGAAAATTGCTAGGTATTCAGTTTAGTATAGAAAATGTGTTCGCATACTAAATAGAATTTTACGTCCCACCAATAGTATTTCCGTCCTTTGGAGGATATTGTGTACATTGATATATTATTCCGTGGACACGGTAACACACCTAGTCACGTGGTACAGTTGTACCCCACTGTCCTTTAATCCAATTCATTCATCATAAGTTTATGATCATGGTCCATCAAATGATCTTGTGACTTTGGAATGTCGCAACCGAGGATCAAACCCTCGACCTCTCGGACACTGGACTCTTTTGTAAAATATGTAACTACTCCAGAACAGATACCTGTTCAGTAAGATCGCAGTGTTGATTAATTAGATATATAGAGATGTATCTTTTAAGTATGATAAGACAATAGGACAATGTTTATTCCAGTCCATGTTATGAGCAGTTTATGATACCGATGTTATACTTTGATTCAAGACGATGTTGTGACGTGGCAGGGTGTGTGATATTCAATCCTCTAAGACTCAATTTGTGTTTGTTGCTAGGGCCTCTGTGGTTTAGTGGTTATAGTCACATAGTCCGATGTGGGTTCAAGTTCGATTCTGATCACTCGAGCTTTTCACGTGAAGAAGCCAGCCTCCTAGCTGGTTGACGGGAATACATTTTCTAAGAAATAATTTATACCTGGCAATTTCTAAAATTGGAAGTCTTTGACAGTGATGATACACTCGCAATAAAAACAGCATTTTTTTAATCTAACTTAAACACCATTTACCGCACTTTAATAGACATATAGGACAGACAGCATATTTTATTCGTTGATTTGTAAAAAAAAATCATCAATTCAAATATAAACATAATATAATATATATAACTATATAATAACATTATTTAATACAATTTTTTTCTAAACTTTTTCATAAACACAACACATGTCATGCATTACCTGTTCAATTTTACAAACAGTGCGCATTTTTTTTTACTTTTCTTCAAGTTCACGTTTCAAGATAGTGCACTTAGAAAGAAATGAACTTTTGATGAAATATGAGCTCTAGAGTAACGCGTTTGAGAAATACGATAAATCTATACATATAGGATCTCCTGGGACCAGTTTCGAACCAGTTTCGAACGAAGCACGTGTTTGAAGAAGCCAATAAGATCGTTGTTGGTTTTAATCATGCTGATATAGGAACTTTAATGAAATAGTAGTTGGTATTGCATATATTCATGCATAAATAAAGAGCACAATCAATACATACATAGTATAAGTCCATATACAGTGTCGGGCTAGACAAATAGCACACACGAACAGGTATCACCGTCGTTTCGAAAAGTGTTTACCACTCAATTAGAGTAAATTTACAATTCAGTTAAAAACATGTCCGATGTCAGTTATGATCGGTCTTCCTTGCATCATATACAGATATGACAAATATACTCATTTATAATCACCTTTAAATAAGAAAGAACACATTTCCAGGGAGTTATCAATCGTACAATTGTTAAGTCCCTTATAAACGTTTCGGTGGGGCCTCCGTGGCCGAGAGGGTAAAGCGCTTACTTTAACACTCACTCAGCCCCTCACCGCGTGGGTTCGAATCCCGGCAGGGTCATTCGGATTTTCATGTGAGGAAGCCTTCCAGCTGGCTTTCGGTAGGTCGGTGGTTCTACCCGGATGCCTCCGTGCATTCAGGGTCTTCCTCCACCTGTAATTAGCTGGACGTCGCTATATGACTGAAATACTGTCGAAGCGACGGTAAACTCAAATAGTCAAGTCAAACGTTTCGGTATCCGCAGATTACGTTTCCACCTTTCCTTGTTGTTTTCAAAATGGCGAGTTCTAATTATAGTTGTGAAAATTATAGGAACATGTTTGAACGGGCCAAAATAAGGCTTTATTTTCAATTTTCAATAATACAGATACGAATATTCAAGGTAATTTTTACACATAAATATTAAGGATTCGGAACCACCGACGTATTTCGGATAAAGCCGAGAACCACCGAAGTATTTCGGAAAGCCGAGAACCACCGATGCCGAATTTTGAGTAATAAGTTGTGGAGTATCCGGGGTTCGACTGTATATATCTATACCTCTATACATATCAGTTTGTGATATTATCAAAATATAAGACTGAAATAGTGTCGATGGAACATAAAATCTCTATTAAAAAGGAAATCTTTGATTTATCTGAATGTATGAAAATGGTTTCCCGACAATACCGGAGTGAAAATGAAAACATTTATGATAGATTCCAATATTTTTGACATCTAAATTGTTGTTGCTGTTGTTGTTGTTGTTGTAGTAGTAGTAGTAGTAGTAGTAGTTTCCCGACAATACCGGAGTAACTGTTGTTAACCAGTGTATAAATATACATTGTGAAAATAAAAACATTTATTATAGACTCCAATATTTTTTACATCTAAATTGTTGTTGTTGTTGTTGTTGTAGTTGTAGTAGTAGTAGTAGTAGTAGTAGTAGTAGTAGTAGTAGTAGTTTCCCGACAATACCGGAGTAACTGTTGTTAACAAGTGTATAAATATACATTTTAAAAATGAAAACATTTATTATAGACTCCAATATTTTTGACATCTAAATTGTTGTTGTTGTTGTTGTAGTTGTAGTAGTAGTAGTAGTAGTAGTAGTAGTAGTATATACATATAATTGGCCTTTGATAGTGTTTATTGGTATAAGCGTACCCTCGATTTCGAATATTTTCCAGATTTAAAATGAAATCCTTGTGCCGATTTATTATGTTTTCAGTAAATATTACCCATAACTGGATACTTTATATATTATTTATTACTTCTTAACATATACCACCATTACCCTTCTATTTATTTTTGTACCTTCACACAATTGTCAATTATGTTTCTTAACTTTTTATTTCAGTGAAACTCAATTGCACTAATTCATAACTTTGCGTAGATCTAAATCTCGCGATATTTTAACACATGTAGCATGACCTAGATCTTTATGTCCTGACCTTGACCTCAAAACCGTCCGCCGCCAATCTTGAACCACCCTCCAACTTACCGAGAAAGCTACATTCGGTTCTTCAGGTAAGCAGCAGTTTGATGTGGCTGCTTGTTGTGGCATTTATGACGTCACATGCTGTTGTTATGACGTCACATGATGTTGCTTTCTTTTCATATGCTGCATAACTCGTGAGATTTTTTAATGTTAAATTTGTGAGTTTTGATCTCTAGACCACTTTGCTTGGCTTCCCAAAGAATGAAGTAATGATTCTCATCAAAACAGCTCTTCAGGATTGATGTCTCTACTATGCATGAAATAACCCGTGTTTTACCTAACAGCATGGAGGAAAAAGACTGTTGTGAATCATTTTCTGTAAATATACTGATAGAACTCGGTTGACAAAATCTAATGGATTTTTAGGAAAATCAATGTTATACATTATATTTTATGTGTGTCATAAATCATGTTTCTAATAATAAAGGCTTGGGAGACACTTCATTATTGACAGTACACCATTCGAAAAAATAGAATAAATAAAACAAATGATTATATAAATCTCTGAATGTGGTTCAGTTTGGCCTAAGGTTAACACAAAACTGAAAGGGTACTTCTTATATGAAATACGAGACAAACAGAAAGATAAGAGCGCAATGGTCCTGTGGTCAGATAGCTGACTGCAGATTCGAAAGTCGTATATTCGAACCCGTTGGTGAGGGGATTTTTCATGACCTTCCCAGGCGCAAAGTACTGGTTCAACCCAGGAACCGTCGAGAGGGATAAGTATAAGTTGTAAAACATTTGTTGCTTAATCGACGTAAAATAAATAAGTTTAAACTATGATATAATGATATTGCAAACTGGTGAAGTTGACATATCTCTCCGAGAATGAACACCATCTGATAAGTGTTCAGAAGATAAAGACCTTTCTTGCATGCTTAACAATGTTGTTCAGAAGATAAAGACCTTTCTTGCATGCTTAACAATATTGTTCAGAAATTGAACCGTCCACCTTTACAGCCTCCATGCCTTTTTAACGACTGGCAAATAACACATTTGATGTTTCACCATGTCGCCCTCCCTAATGTGTTGCATTTTCAATATTTTTTGTTTCTTTATACTTAAGAGATGATAACGCAAGACAATCATGCTTTGTTAATCTTGTCCGCCTGACATCTACAATGAAGCTTCAATGCGATAGTCCGACTACGGATAATTCGAACAATGCATACATCGAAACACATTACCAATCTCTGAGAGGACTATATTATCCTATGTTTTAAAAATTTTGAATGATAAGCTGACAAGGAATAAAGATTACTGTCGTATTCCTAGAATTGCTAGTTCATTCTCCCCGTCCGTCAGCTTTCGAATATTCGCGGGTTTGCTAGACTTAAATTGCTTAATGCTTTCAATATTTACTATAATCAGACAAATACTTGATGCGTTAATTATCGTTTACCACTAGTTGCTTTGTATAAATAAAACAATCATGAAACACAAGGACGGGAGAAAACGCAAGATTTAGGTCATTGTGCAATCAATTCTTCCTAATGAAAACTATCTTTCGAGCAGTTTTAAGCGTGTTGCTAACGTGATAGTGTTGTGTGTTCATAAACCTTAAAAGGCAAAACCAGTTTTCTTTCTTAATTTCAGTCACCGACTAGATTTACCAGAAATGAAGCGCCGTCTGATTCAGTCGGCAGCTGCTTCCTTCCAACTTTAACAATCTAGAACTAAGCAAGTCACAAATGGTGGGATTTCTCTTCATTAAATCCCAGAGATGACACCAATTATGTCGGTAGTGTGTAAAGAAGCTAGTCAGTTATGGTTTTTTATTGGAGTTAAAAATGGATGTTTTATTAAATGTATTTGTATCCATTACTTTGGCAACTGTCACCGCAAATATCGTTTCTATGGTAACGATTTGTCGCTTAAGTTGGTTATATGCTAGCAGCAAGAAACATATCTAAGTAAGAACGGTAGAACAGAAATTCCTAACCGTATATGAGTACTGTGTATTGGCAAAAGTGCTGAGTGTACTGGAGTGTCAGTGATTGTGCTTGGTTTTCGCTAATTTAATAACTTGCCGGTAATTGCAGTACGTGTCTTTGATTAGAGAGAGTGTCCTTCATTGTACATTTTATGACCAAGCATATTTATCTTTCTGTAGAGGTTTTTGTTTTTGTGTGTGTTGCAATACAGATGTATCGAAAGAGAATTGAAAGATGTTAAAAAGATTGCATGATCGGCTTGTCTCTTTGAGTACGACTTAGATTAGTTGACAAATTGCTGCAATGCTTTTTATGCTTGTTATATATTGCAAATATGTTGCCATCCAAGTTGCTTGTTATAAATTACAAAAAGGTATATATCAATGATTCTAGTCACGTTTTATTTGTTATATATTGCAAAAAAAAAATATATTGTAATCTAAAAAATTAGTCAAGTTAATGTTTATTTCTGCTGTATTTTCTTGAAAACACAATAAACATGTTTCTTGTTTAAATTGAATGTTTTGCAAATGTTACATCTATATTTTCTTTTGACTTCCCTTCCCAGACGACTTCCTGTCTTAATTGAATTCAGAGGTATATCATATGATGTAAAGTTGTATAACATTTGATGGAGGATATAATATTATATATGAAGGAAGCCGGTGTCTAGTGTTAAGATACACGGTTATGGAACCGAAGGTTGTGGGTTTGAACCCGGTTTGAGAAAAATATTTTTCAATGGCTTTACAAATGCAATGTACTGGTTCATCCCAGGAAATGTCGAATGGGATAAGTAACAGTTGTAAGAGCTTTTTTTCCCCAAAAATGACGTAAATTAATAAATTTCAACTAATGTAATATACCATTTACTTACCTATTGTATAACAATACATGTCTTCTCAAATCATCTATTTCCAGTTTTAAATTAGGCGAGTATACTTAACCATTCAGTACAATTGCGTCCCTAGCTATGTTAATATGATAATAGTTGTAATGCTAGATAATAAGAGGACTGCGAAACTGTTGAGGTGACGCTATATTGCAATTACACAAGCAAACGAGGCGTCTCTGATCCCATAACAAATTTGTTTATAAAATGATGGCCCTAGCCTGGAAGAAATGTGGGAAAACAGGAACATCTTTCTTTTCAATATTCACTCTCGGGAAAATGCCATTAAATGTTTTTGATATTGAATATGGAGACTGCGTCAGGGATTATCATTTGTGGAAGATATTTTCAGCATCATATTGAAAACCTCACTGAAATTTGACAGTATTTTCCGCGTATTACACAAACGTATATTCATATTGGCAACTGCCTAAAATAAGAAAATATAGTTTTGCCTTAGAGCAAATATCAGTATCGGTTGTAGGCCGTACTCTCAATCAAAATTAAGCCCAGTGTCGTTTTCATGTCTCCCTTTTTCCCTAGAGGCTTAATAACGCCCGAAAAATCAAATATGTTTCATTTGTATTTTAAACTGATGCATTTATCTTGCAGATTCAGAATGGCCAACGAATTCTTGGTTGCAAAATGGAAGATCTGGTACAATTCCCTCGACGTCAACCATGACGGCAAAATCTCCATCGAAGACGTAGAGGAGTCGAGGTAATAATTATTACGAAGTGTTATTCTTTTTTGGTGAAAAGTCATTATTTTTCATCGACATTAAATTTCGTGGATTATATTCCCGAGGGAATTTCGTGGGCATATTATTCGTGGATTCGTGTTCTTGAAAGCGCTTGGTCAATTCAAAGATTTACATTACCTCTAATGTAGCTTCGTGGTCTATGAAATGAACGGTTTTATGGGGTTTAAAATTCGTGGATAAAATCTCCAAGAAATCATTGAAAATAAGTGTCCATCGAAAATTAAAGATTTGACAATCTATACTATTCGGCGGGTTGAGCTTTCGAAATACTTGGAAGTTTCTTTGATATGAGTATACCTTTCAATTAAATTGAAAATTTTAACAATGCCTTTTTTTTTAAAAAAAATACTCTCATTATAATTTGTATATTCATGAAACGTGATAAAAATAGGTTTGAATTAGACAATGTGATTATTTTTGTGAAGGAATTCAAACATATAAAGGCTATCAATCTGATTCAGACTTACCTAAAGAAATTACCTAAACTAAATTTAAAAAAAGGACACACGTGATTCATACCAACAATATTTCATTTACTTGTTAACTTTAGCCTCACAGATATCAAGATATTCGATGACAATTCCATATCCAGTTTTCTGTCTTTCATTTGCGACAAAGACCTAACATTCAGCAATGTTAAGCCATTTTGAATGGACAAGCACGTCCGATGAAATGTTTCTAAGAAGTGGAGCCTCGTGTTTACGACACACAGGGTTACTGCTTCATATTACTGTGAAATCATTTATTTTCGTGGGACAATATTTTTTGTCGATTTCATTGAGGGTTTTATCCACGGATATTTATCCCCACGAAAACTTGTCTCTTACATAGACCTCAAGTTTTCTAGAAAAAAGATCCACGAATAAATGTACCCACGAACTTCCATTAGGTACATAATCAAAGAAATTTAATGTCATCTAAAATGATTTTACAGCATACACACTGGCAAAAGGGAATGTGTGCCTCAGATTTTGGTTACCGGTAATAAAACTGTATTACCGGAAGGCCATGCGTTCTCAAAAGTATTAATGTACGTTCTAAGATTCAAATTCAATATCATGCTCAAATTCTTATTACTAGTAGCTGGTCAACATTTTAAAATCATATTTTAAGCACATTTTTGAGTCTCGAGTAGAACGACATATATTCTGTAATGCTTGCTAATTTTAATTCAAATTTGTTTTAAATTAAATTCTGACCTCCGTTGTTGTAATTATGTTTTACACGCAATTTTAAGATTACAATTGTGTAGATATAATGTAATATATGTTACTCATAAAATTATTCATTTTTTTAAAATCTTTAACTATAAATTTTAAAATTTTTTTGTTATTTTCCCCATAGGAGTAAGTTTTCTGATATGCACCAGTTGGATACAGACATCGGCAAGAAAGTGAAAGAAAATTTCACACAGTGGTGGAACGAGTTCATCTTCCGTGGAAAGGATGGCGAAATCTCCGAGGAAGAATTCGTCGGCACACTGAATAAAGACTTCACTGCCGACAAAGCCAAGTTCAAAGCCGACATGGAGCGTTGCTTCAACATCTTCTTCGACGTCATTGATACAAACAAAGACAGGTCCATATCCGAGGAGGAGTTCCTCATCGCCTTCAAGGCCTACGGCCATGAAAATGTTGCCTTAGATACCAAATTCTTCAAGGCCTACAACCCCACGGATGGTCTTGTGCCTCTGCGCGACATCGTCAATTCCTGGATTGACTTTGCAACAAGTGATGATGCCTCAAAAGGAAGTATTGTTAAAACTGCTTTTGAATCAGGTGTTTAAGACAGATACACGTGGATTCAATAGAAACTTTTCAAATTTTCCATACGCTGTCCATCTCATTACCACTTCGCTTGAACACTGGCAAACCTAGGTTTGCTAAGCTCCTGCGCAAGAGGACACCCATTTTACCGTGTATGTGTTGATCCATTTCTTCTGAGAACTTCGGTGGTGAGGAACCAATTTATGGTGTTTGAAAGAAAGTAAAACGGGGTTTTGATGGTTACCGAGAGTACAGACAATGGACGATCTGAGTAAAGCTATTAAAGCAAAATAATGTAGCCCTTAATTGTGGAGGTCTACTGCATTGGTTCCAATACGGCTCATGTTTTGCTACCTATTTATTATGGTTATTTTCTTGGTGAATTCTACAATTGTACAAAGAAATGTCAAGTATGTTTATATGAGATAACTAAATAAAGGTTTAACAAAGGTAATGCGCGGTATCTTGTTTATAATTTTTAATACTGTCGAGGTCTGAAGCAGGACGGACACTAAGTTAGATAGTATATAAAGGGGTGAAGGACAAGGTCATAACACCACTGCTCTTGATCTGAATTAGATTTGTATTAAACCTCGAAGAGGATAACAACTTTAAATATAACTCAACGGGAAAAAGAATATTAAAACATCAGAAAGTATTTTTGTTTTAGATTTGCGTCCATTTGATTAATATATGCATATTGATATAAATCTTACAAACTGTAGGCAAGAGAAATAGAGTAAGAGAAGCGATGTGCCAATTGTGTGTTCATCTTTTCTTGTAACGACCTTGTAAACGCAAGGTTAAAGCGGGATTAAAACATTTGGTTTATTTGTATCACTTGAACATTTGATCCCGTTTATTGAATTTACTTTGATAAACAAAAGAAATGCGACAATACTGTTCTCTCAGAGCTATCAGCGCTTTGATTTGTGTGTGACTGCATAGTCTCTATTTACAGGCAAAAGTCAGTAGGTGGCTCGTAGTTAATTTCAGGTGGTAGATATACAGGTTTTGGTCATTTGATAGTGTAACAAATAACACCAGGTGGTATCTGAAGTCGATAGCTTAACCCTTTCCCTCAAAGAGGACACCATGAAAAGACCTATGCGAACAGCATAAAACCAGATCAGCCTGATCAGGTTTTATGCTGTTCGCTGCTCCTCAGTGATCTGGAAATGAGGATTATGTAAATAAATTTGGTAAGGTTTAACTGTGGTTTTCGGCAGATCAGGCTTTATGTGATACCTATTGAGGGCGTCAAAATGAGTATATATGAGGGAAAGGGTTAATGTGATTGTTACATGGATTTGTATCGAACTTCAAGCATTCTACATGGATTAGTGTAACATCATAAAAGGATTGAAACCTGCATAGTTACTACCCAAAATTCTCTAAGAACCATCTTTACATAAAAACAAACTATGTTCCTCCGCATGATCAAGTGATAGTTATGCAACATCATAGAGAAATTAGTTACTTCGTACTTTAGTGCCACAGACAATTATTGTGTCCCGTAAAAATATATTTTGACACAAAATTGTTTTTTCAACACATTGCTTAATCTCAGCATACCAATGTTGAAGAGTTATATACAATTGTTCGACCATATTTACACTATTGAGAGGGTATAAGGTTTTCAAAGTAGAGAAATGAATACTCAGAATGTAGGTGCAAAAGTTGTGGGTGACTACGTCACAGACAACTAAAACCTGTATCGAGGTACAAACTCACAACCCCTTTTAACCCCCTGACGTCACACACAACTTAAAACAAGAGAGTTCTCCGGAGCACATGTGTCATCTGCTGAAGCGTGACGGAAAAGTAAGACGGGCAGACAGACGACGGAAAGTTGTAAACTGCACCATCAATATCATACCTCGTATTTTGTAACGAATTAAAAAATCCACAAAGGATAAAAAGGGAGGCAATTCATAAATATATCTCATATATGTCAAGAAAGAGATCGATTGCCATAACAAGACGTTATTCCTATAAAAAGAAGATAAAGAGATTTTTTGTAATCTCTCTCTCTCTCTCTCTCTCTCTAATATTATATAATTATATATCCGTGACTTACCATCTCCCTAACCCCTCCACCTCTCGTACCACCAGAATAAATATGCCTTTTTCACAGGACAACAAATTATTTTAAAATCTTTTGAAAAAAAAATATAATGAATTTAAACAATGTTTATTATGTATCTAATTTGTGTACCAATTTTCGTTAATATTTTTACAATAATTCCAATCGAAATGATACTGGATAAAATGTTAAGGGGTTCGAGAGATGGTCATCCACATGCATTTCTTATTTTGGCCTCTATCATTTACAAGAGAAACCGAAATATTTGCACAGGTCTCACACGCATAGTTTCTCGCCTGATTTAAGACTAAGAAACATGGCTACGAGACAAATCAGTGTCTTGAATCAATTCATCAGTATTAGGGGTTCAAAATTAGAAGTCGTCATCCCCTGAAACGTTCGTAAATTAATCAGCCAAAACTGAAATCTCGCTGAAAAATTACCAGAATTTAATATCTTCAATTCATGGCAACAATGAAAACAAAACCAAAATAACACATTTCGACGTTTCCCTGTGAGATAATGGGTAAAATTTACTGTCGGTCCAAATTAGGAATACAGACAGGGTACTAGTAACCCTTTTGACTTGATCCTTTTTTCAAAATTGTCCGTCTTTTTTATATACGTAATGAATTCCAGGTACCTTTAGTTATAATTCAGTATAAACATATTTGGAAAGCAAATTGTGACTAATTATACCACACTTTTCTGGTTCCAAATTCCAACGCAGGAGATCTCGCACAGATCTCTGCCACAGTTAGTTGCAAATAACAGAGTTTCAGCTTAACCAAAGTTAACCAATAGCGTGCCTTATAGTACGTGGCAGCGATCTCCCCTTCATTCTTCGGTATAGACCGTGAGTAGCTATATCAGGATTTCTGATATACATTTTTTTTAATTGTTAAAAAATACTGTTTGTATGTATCGCTTTGTGACAAATAATCAGTTTAAAAATATGTTGTTTTTTTCGTAGGTCTATAAATAATAAACCTTTGCCATTTTGTAAGACATTTGTGACGGCAGTGATTCTTTTGCTATGAAGCATACAAGGGGGATTTATGCGGAGCCTAGCCACAGCGACAGTTCGTGTACTGTACCATTATCTTAGTATTTTTCTACGAGCAGTTCAAACTCAGTGTACACTACTGCAATAAAATGCCTTTAAAATTATTCTAATAAAAATAAGGTTTTTTACGAACGAAGTCAATGCTAACTTCTACACATTTATGACACATTTTGGCTTATAAAGGCCTTGTTTTCCTCTTCTCTTTGTAAATCAATTTTAACGCATGTAGTACTGAAAATCACAAACTTTATGTCTCGGATACTCACGGGTTCAGCAATGAATAAAGAAGTTGAGCAAATTACTAGAGAACGAAAACTTTGTTTCACCTTGATCCGAATAAATTACTCATAATACAACTCAAATTGACGCAGAAACAAACATTCATTATCTTCCACATCAACTACACCAGACTCGAGTTCCACCAACAGCAATTAGCTCTAAGTAAAGCTTAAATACTTTGAGGGAATTGCATATTTTTTGTTTCTCTTATGAACTTACATAAGTGTTTCATTTATTAACAAATATTGTTATTTATTAAGGTTATAAATGAAGTCAATCTAGACATTTACTTAAATACTTCGAATAACAGAAATGATGCAATGCCATTTATACCCAAATTGTTAAAGTATTGTTGGCGTCTCTTTTTCTGGGGACCGACCATTTGTCTTTCCATCGACTAGATCATTCATGCACTTGCTCTTATTTATCATTCAACGTGAGCACTTTCAAACTTTTTTTATGTCCCCGCATCAATAGATCGGGGAGCATATTATTTTTGGTCTGTCAGTCTGTCTGTCTGTTTGTCACAAAACTTTAACCTTGACCATAACTTGGAAGTCCTTCCACCTACAGCCTTCAAACTTCACATGTGCATGCACCTTGATGACCTCTACCAGCTAGACCCACTTAGATGTCATGGGCTTAAAGGTCAAGGTCACCGTGACCCAAAATAGCAAATACCAACCTTTGCTATAAAATGAAAGTGCTTCCATCTACAGTCTCCAAACTTCACAGGTGCATGCATCTTGATGAGTTCTACCCGCCATTTGATCATGATCTTCAAATGACATTGACTCCAAGGCCTAAGGCCCCCTGCGGGGGCATTGCGTTCATTCAAACGTAGCTTATTTGTTGTTGCTGTTTAAACGAAAACTTAACTAGTAGTTATTTATCACTTAACTAGTAGTTATTTATCACTTAACTAGTAGTTATTTATTTTATACATATATATTTCTATTTTATTCGATCTAAATGCATTATGCATTATGTTGTTTATAGAGAAACTGTTTCCATATCCACGAGAAAGATCACCCTAAATGATATCATCACTGCTGTCTAAAATCTTATAATGCTGCAATGCATCTGGCAAAAACAATTCTCCTTGTGTAATAATCTATACTTTGTACTCCCACGATTCAAAATGAATTCAATGCATAAATCTTTTAAAGGCAATCGCGAAAGTTCTTATTAAATGCAAAGTTTTCTGTACTATTTGGAACAGGTGTTATAGTAGATATTGTCCTAATTTGTACATATTTATCATGCCGACTGTGGTGACGCACTTAAAGGAAAATGTTTAAAATGAGGACGAGGACCAATAACTGCAGCCTATACGTGTTACTCCTGTGTGAAATGCACACGGGATTTCGATAGTAGATCTACAAGCCTATAAATATTTATATCTTCAAAATTAGATATCCTCACACTCACGAACTTAATATGTCTATTCTTAAAAAGCAAGCCCGCTGAGATATTGTTTAAGCTCTTATTTGATCGATAAAAAAATAAGAAAAATCTGAACATGTTTGAACATTAGAAAAAATTAAGTTTAAAACGAATACTGTTGGTTGTTTTTTTTTTTTTTTTGTTTTTTTTTTTTTTCCAAAACAAAGTTGTTTTTAGCCATATGTAAGGGCCTGGAATACGGCCTGGAAAATTATTTAAAACATTTCCTTAAGACCGGATAATTTCCATTTAAATATACGTGGTACCAGAGTCTGGTATGTTGTGAAACGGGTGGTACCACAGTCTCGTATGTTGTGAAACGGGTGGTACCACAGTCTGGTATGTTGTGAAACGGGTGGTACCACAGTCTGGTATGTTGGCGAAGCACATAATATATAAATTTTACATTTGGTTCATTTTTTTGTGGCTGTATTATAATGGTTATGCATGATTCTAATAGTATGTTAAAAGCATGTGTGGTAGCACTATTCATATACCACACTGAGTAAAATTTTGGGCGCGCGCGTGTGTGTGTGTGTGTGTGTGTGTGTAGTTGTGTGTGTTTTGTTATTGTTGTTGCTTTCTTTTCTAGTATTATTATTTGTCCATATTATATCCCCAGGTAAGAGAATACATTAACAGAAAAAAATGTATGTGTTAATCAATACGTTTGATTTGTTGTCTTGCGTTTCGTTCGGTAAGGCGACAATACAATTGAAAAAAAAACAAAAACATGTGTAGTTGTTTATATATGGTATGTGTTTATTTTACAAATACAGCTGCTGCTTTTTGCATTTATTTTTAAATAAATACTTATATTTTTTCATTTTTCCCAAAAATTTTTTTTTTTTATGAAGGAAATAAAGGTATATACTATGTTTCTGATTCAAGATTATATCGTTTATAGTTTTGTATAAAGTACTGCTTGACGCATGCGCGTCTCGCTTAGTAAGAGATTGTGGAGGCAATGATAAGCAAACGAATAAATTTGAAGGTGTGTGAAGTTAGCGCGTAGATCGTAGATCGTAAATCGACACTATAACTAATTTTCTTTGTCGACCTGGGTCGTAGATCGTAGCTCAACCACTCAAATAAACCAAAATAAATGGTTGAGCTGGGTCGTAGATCGTAGCTCAACCATTCAAATAAACCAAAATAAATGGTTAAGCTGGGTCGTAGATCGTAGCTCAACCATTCAAATAAACCAAAATAAATGGTTGAGCTGGATCGTAGATCGTAGCTCAACCATTGAAAAAGTTCGCGGAATGGTTGAGCTGGGTCGTAGGTCGTAGCTCGACCATTGAAAACTTTCATAGAATGGTTGAGCTGGGTCGTAGATCGTAGCTCAACCATTCAAATAAACCATTATAAATGGTTGAGCTGGATCGTAGATCGTAGCTCAACCATTGAAAAGTTCACGGAATGGTTGAGCTGGATCGTAGATCGTAGCTCGACCATTGAAATAAACCAAAATAAATGGTTGAGCTGGGTCGTAGATCGTAGCTCATCCATTCAAATAAACCATTATAAATGGTTGAGCTGGATCGTAGATCGTAGCTCGACCATTAAAACATAAATGGTTGAGCTGGTCGTAGATCGTAGCTCAACCATACAATAAACCAAAATAAATGGTTGAGCTGGATCGTAGATCGTAGCTCAACCATTGAAAAAGTTCACGGAATGGTTTAGCTGGGTCGTAGATCGTAGCTCGACCATTGAAAACTTTCATAGAATGGTTGAGCTGGGTCGTAGATCGTAGCTCGACCATTCAAATAAACCAAAATAAATGGTTGAGCTGGGTCGTAGATCGTAGCTCGACCATTGAAAATGTTCCTAGAATGGTCGAGCTGGGTCTTAGATCGTAGCTCAACCATTCAAACAAACCATTATAAATGGTTGAGCTGGATCGTAGATCGTAGCTCAACCATTGAAAAAGTTCACGGAATTCATTTGTCGGAAGTAGCTCAACCATTCAAACAAACCATTATAAATGGTTGAGCTGGATCGTAGATCGTAGCTCAACCATTGAAAAAGTTCACGGAATTCATTTGTCGGAAAAAAAATGCTTTCGTCGGGAAAAGAGTTTCCGTCCAAAATCTTTGAACTTGTCGGTAATATCTCATTCGTCGGAAAAGTTTCCGTCGGGAAATTTTCTGTTCGTCGGAATTATTGAATTGAAAATTTTTTTTTAATCTTCGTCGGGATTATTGTACTCGTCGGGAAAATTGCATTAGTAGGAAAAAAGGCTTTCGTCGGGAAAAGAGTTTCCTTCGAAAATCTTTGTACTTGTCGGGAATATCTCATTCGTCGGAAAAGTTTCCGTCGGGAAATTTTCTGTTCGTCGAGAATTTATTATTAGTTGTGAAAATTGTATTTTGTCGGGATTATTTACTGTGGGAAAATTGCATTTGCTTTCGTCGGGAAAAGAGTTTATATCGAAAATCTTTGTACTTGTCGGGAATATATCATTCGTCGGAAAAGTTTCCGTCGGAAACTTTTTCAATGGTTGAGCTACGATCTACGATCCAGCTCAACCATTTATTTTGGTTTATTTGAATGGTTGAGCTACGATCTACGACCCAGCTCAACCATTCTATGAAGTTTTCAATGGTGAGCTACGATCTACGACCAGCTCAACCATTCCATCAACATTTTAAATGGTTGAGCTACATTCTACGACCCAGCTCAACCATTCTATAAACATTTTCAATGGTCGAGCTACGATCTACGATCCAGCTCAACCATTTATAATGGTTTATTTGAATGGTTGAGCTACGATCTACGACCCAGCTCAACCATTCCATGAACATTTCCAATGGTTGAGCTACGATCGACGACCCAGCTCAACCATTTATTTTGGTTTATTTGAATGGTTTAGCTTCGATCTACGACCCAGCTCAACCATTTAGTGAACTTTTTCAATGGTTGAGCTACGATCTACGACCCAGCTCAACCATTTATTTTGGTTTATTTGAATGGTCGAGCTACGATCTACGACCCAGCTCAACCATTCCGTGAACTTTTTCAATGGTTGAGCTACGATCTACGATCCAGCTCAACCATTCTATGAAAGTTTTCAATGGTCGAGCTACGATCTACGACCCAGCTCAACCATTCCGTGAACTTTTTCAATGGTTGAGCTTCGATCTTCGATCCAGCTCAACCATATATTTTGGTTTATTTGAATGGTTGAGCTACGATCTACGACCCAGCTCAACCATTTATTTTGGGTTTATTTTTCAATGGTCGAGCTACGATCTACGACCCAGCTCAACCATTCCGTGAACTTTTTCAATGGTTGAGCTACGATCTACGATCCAGCTCAACCATTTATTTTGGTTTATTTGAATGGTTGAGCTACGATCTACGACCTAGCTCAACCATTTATTTTGGTTTATTTGAATGGTCGAGCTACGATCTACGACCCAGCTCAACCATTTATTTTGGTTTATTTGAGTGGTTGAGTTACGATCTACGACCCAGGTCGACAAAGAAAATTAGTTATAGTGTTGATTTACGATCTACGATCTACGCGCTAACTTCACACACCTTAAATAGGTGGTATTTTCAAAAAGTTATCATCAATATCCCTGCATATTTGTTACAGTATTAGAGAATATATATGGTATGTTCTACATGACATCCTTTGCACTTAGATTTAAAGATACTAAAATAAGGTGTGTGTGAAGACCATTTATCCTTTGTAGTAAATAGTCTACATGGCCTAATATATATACCCGGTTTTAAGTTTGGTAGGGTAAATAGGCTACATGGCCTAATTATACATCCGTTTTAAGTTTGGTAGGGCAAATAGGCTACATGGCCTAATTCATTTACCCGTTTTAAGTTTGGTAGGGCAAATAGGCTACATGGGCTAATATATATCCGTTTTAATTTTGGTGGGGTAAAAGGCTAAACGGCCTAATATATATCCGTTTTAAGATTGGTAGGGTAAATAGGCTACATGGGCTAATCTATTTATCCGTTTTAAGATTGGTGGGGTAAATAGGATACATGGTCTAATCTATTTATCCGTTTTAAATTTGGTGGGGTAAATAGGCTACATGGGCTAATCTATTTATCCGTTTTAAGTTTGGTGGGGTAAAAAGGATACATGGTCTAATCTATATATCCGTTTTAAGTTTGGTGGGGTAAAAAGGATACATGGTCTAATCTATATATCCGTTTTAAGTTTGGTGGGGTAAAAAGGATACATGGTCTAATCTATATATCCGTTTTAAGTTTGGTGGGGTAAATAGGATACATGGTCTAATCTATATATCCGTTTTAAGTTTGGTGGGGTAAATAGGCTACATGGTCCAATCTATATATCCGTTTTAAGTTTGGTGGGGTAAATAGGCTACATGGTCCAATCTATATATCCGTTTTAAGTTTGGTGGGGTAAAAAGGATACATGGTCTAATCTATTTATCCGTTTTAAGTTTGGTGGGGTAAATAGGCTACATGGTCCAATCTATATATCCGTTTTAAGTTTGGTGGGGTAAAAAGGATACATGGTCTAATCTATTTATCCGTTTTAAGTTTGGTGGGGTAAATAGGCTACATGGTCCAATCTATATATCCTTTTTAGTTAGGATAAATAGGCTACATTGGCTATTTTATAAGGCGTTTTAAGCTAAATAGGGTAACTTTCTTCACACACATTTAAATAAATGCCTATACTATTCTTTATATATTTAAATGCATGGTACGTATTGTTTGATTAAGTTAAAATACGAAGCAAATTATCCATGTATACTACTGGGCAAAAAGTATGTTGGAACCGTAACTACAATACCCGCTACTCATAAATCAGCATTTTCTCGTCGAGTCTGCATTTAAAACACTTTCGCTGCCACAGGAAAGTTGTTGAAGTGGTTTATATGTCGTCAAAAAGACTATCATCGTGAAAATGAAATTGATGATATAGCAGTGTCATAAATTCTGTCAAATCACGTTGAATATTCAAGACGACATTGTAAGTTGTACAAGTTGTACAATTGTGTCACGAAAGTATCTATTGTAAAAAGCAAGAAAATCGTAGTCAAGGAAACCCATAAAATCAAACTGCATCATAACATTAAATCAAAATCCTGATTTTCAATTAAACTGCGTAAGGTTAACATGTGCTCTGTTTATTAACTTTCACAAGTGTCCTTGCAGCTTATATCAAACAATTCGTTTACCTTTTTCATGTAGGGCAATATAAACATTGATTTATTGTTGCACGTTACATATTTATTTGCAGATATTTAACAACTAGTGACAGTAAATTCTAATTATTATAATACACACTATGGTTACGCTGTTTAATATAAAAATGATGCCATACTGATATGCATAAAAATAGTGATAAACATGCAGTCACGTACATACAAAAATCATTCTTATATAATTATCATCAGATATAGTAAGACATCGGTAGAACGACCGTTTATCGATGCATCGTAGGCTACAGTAAATATATTGCTCAATCGTTAAAACATCTGTGCTGATTAATCACAATAAATTAATATCATTTGATTTTGTACGATTAGCACGTTTTATGGTCGGGATACAACGACATGTTATTTCTTTTTTTTTATATAATTATTATTTGATTGGCTTTTTATTCTTTTTTATTTTTGCTTTTAGAAAAACCGACAGTGTAAAAACACGTGTCCCCCCTGCTCCTACTTCTAATGACTTATAATGTTGTATAGTAATACATCCATACATCCTATGTATATAATTGGCCGTGGTAAAGTGGTATACCACGTGACCCTAGTAATATACTCCGTGACCCTATGTATAATTAATAGTTGAGTATTTAAGTCCAATATTCTTTAATGTTACTATCAGATGCGAAGTACTGGTCCAACAAAGAAATAACCGAGTGGGATTGATACACCTGGAATACCCTCTATCACCATCAACATAAAGGCACTGGTTTTAAACTCTTTGATAGCGTAATATAAAGATTATAAACATGTCTTTTGTAATGAGAACTACCGTATTGACCTCTCTCAATATCATATCTAAACGAGTTTCGTCTGTTCCAGATTCCAAATATCATTTTATTAACATGTCCATTAAGCCCTCGATTATATCATAAACGAATGCAATCTACCTCATTTTGACATTTTGATTGATTGATTGATTGATTGATTGATTGATTGATTGATTGAGTGAGTGAGTGAGTGAGTGAGTGAGTGAGTGAGTGAGTGAGTGAGTGAGTGAGCGAGCGAGCCCCATTGGTCAGTTGCTGGATCACGTTTGCGTATTATTCAACAAATCTTGATAGAAGAGGACCGCTTCACATTATGTCTTCCTGTGTTTGACAGGTAGCAAGATGGCCAGCGAATACTTGGTGACCAAATGGAAGATATGGTACAAATCTTTAGATGTAACCATGACGGAAAAATATCTATCGAGGACGTGCAAGAATCCAGGTAATTTTACTCTGCGTACTTCATACTTAGATATCTCGAAGTGCTTTAAATATCGGGCATGGTTCTTAAGTGGGTTCCGATTTCCTGGAAATCCTTTATAATACCATCAGTTTCTTTATAATACCCTCTGTTTCTTTAAAATACCCTCTGTTTCTTTGAAATACTCTCTGTTTCTTTATAATACCCTCTGTTTCTTTGTAATACCCTCTATTTCTTTATAACCCTCTGTTCCAGATATCTCGTGTAAATTGACTTTTCGGCTTCCATAACCAATTAAAGGGATGTATAGAAATTGTCACACTATAATAATAGTTTTAAATATTCGCTCAGATTAATGTGATATGGTCTCACCAAATGTCTGGTAGCAAGGACTGCAATAGAACATATCCTTGTTAAAACTTACTTTAAGACCATCTCGCTATTCAGATCACCTCGCTATTCAGACCACTCATTTTTGGAACCAAATAGTTTGAAGTCCTGTTCTGACTTTAATGGTAAAATTCACTACCACCTTGCTACTAACACCATTTTTCTCTTGAACCGATGATGGTCTTCATAGCGAGGTTTTACCATAATTATAAGCTATCTAAAACGATAGTATGGTAGTGAAGTGTCATTTCTGTTGAAAGTAATTTATTGCTTTAATACCATTATACATTACATCAACAAAAGATATAATGTTATACAGTAATTAAAAATACTACATTCACCATGATTATGACGTTTTACAGTACATCAAAAGATGTTATACATTACATTCATCATGAATATGGCGTTATCCGCTACATTCAAAATGAATATGATATTATACACTACATTCACAATAAATGTGGCGCTATACACTACATTCACAATAAATGTGATGTTAAACACTACATTCACAATAAATATGGCGTTATACACTATATTCACAATAAATATGGCGTTATACACTACATTCACAATAAATATGGCGTTATACACTATATTCACAATAAATATGGTGTTATACACTATATTCA
>CM037783.1:27827699-27877699 GCA_021229015.1 Solen grandis | reverse complement strand
TTTTCTTTCTAAACTTGTAGATGCTGCACATGAAAAAAAGTTTAATTTGTTATCGAGTATGGCTGGTCTTATTTTTATTTACCCAAAGATAAAGTACACCATTTGTCACGGAGCATAGTTTAATTTAGAAACTACATACAGCTTGTATTTAAAATAACATAAGTTGATTTATTACTATTTAATGATGTCAGGATTTAATTAATTGCTAAATAGTACTTTTCTGTAGCTTTATTCAGTAAACTCTAACAACACAGGAATGTATTGAACTACTTAAGAGAACGTCACTTGAGTATCAGAAATACTTTATATGCAATTACAAAATGGTCAGTATAAGACAAAACGACTAGAATATGACTTAAGTTTTCATGTTTACATCTTAACAGGAAACAGGAATGTGTTTTGAACAATATTAATAACAAGAGGGCCATGATGGCCCTGAAACGCTCACCTGAGTACCATTGCTACAACTGATTACAAAGTTTTTAAACAGACAAGAATTCTGATATAACTCAATCTCAAACATTTTAGCCCTGACAATACTACACACCAAATATATAAGCACTGGGCCTTATGGTTTCAAAGGAGAAGACTTAGTGCGGGGTCATTTATCTCCAAAGGGCCACCATTTTAAAAATCTTGATAATGGACCATTAGATGATGCTACATACCAAAAATCTAAGCTATAGGCCTTATGGATTCATAGTAGAAGATTTTTTTAAAGATTTTCCTATATAACTCTATGTAAAACAAGTGACCCCTGCGGCGGGGGCATTTATCACCATAAGGTCATGATTTGTACAATCTTGGTAATGAACTATAAGATGATGCTACATACTAAATATCTAATCTCTAGGCCTTATGGATTCATAGAAGAAGATTTTTAAAGATTTTCCTATATAACTCTATGTTAAACAAGTGACCCCTGGTGCGGGGGCATTTATCACCATAGGGTCATATTTTGAACAATCTTGGTAATGAACCATTAGATGATGCTACATACCAAATATCTAATCTCTAGGCCTTATGGATTCAAGAAGAAGATTTTTAAAGTTTTCCTATATAACTCTATGTGAAACAAGTGACCCCTGGTGCTGGGGCATTTATCACCGTAGGGCTATGATTTGAACAATCTTGGTAATGAACCATTAGATGATGCTACATATGAAATATCTAATCTCTAGGCCTTATGGATTCACAGAAGAAGATTTTTAAAGTTTTTCCTATATAAATCTATGTAAAACAAGTGACCCTGGTGCGGGGCATTATCACCATAGGGCATGATTTGAACAATCTTGGTAATGAACCATAAGATGATGCTACATACCAAATATCTAAGCTCTAGGCCTAATGGAATCATAGAAGAAGATTTTTAAAGATTTTCCTATATAACTCTATGTAAAACAAGTGACCCATGGTGCGGGGGCATTTATCACCATAGGGTCATGATTTGTACAATCTTGGTAATGAACCATAAGATGATGCTACATACCAAATATCTAATCTCTAGGCCTTATTGATTCATAGAAGAAGATTTTTAAAGATTTTCCTATATAACTCTATGTAAAACAAGTGACCCCTGGTGCATTTATCACCGTATGGCTATGATTTGTACAATCTTGGTAATGGCCCATAAGATGATACTACATATCAAATATCTAATTTTTAAAATCTATTTTTAGCTCCTTTGACCTAATTATGCAATGGACCAGAACCATTTATACAACTTTAGTAGAGCTTCATCCAAGGAACATTCCTGCAAAATATTTTTCAAATTGGCCAAGCTGTTTAGGAGGAGATGTTGTTTGAAGCAATTGTTGACGCCGGACGCACGGACGCATGCACGCACGCACAGACGACGGACGCCGGACAAAAGGCGATCAGAAAAGCTCACCTTGAGCACGTTGTGCTCATGTGAGCTAAAAACAAGTGCTATGAATTTATAATGTAAAAAATGTCTGAACCTAATTCCGTTATGGAGCATAGAGTTTCTTATTCATATCAAAATCTCATATGATTATCATTAATTCATGAGCAACCACTTGTTAACCTTCTGAATTATAGCTTCTTCATTCTTCACAGCAAGCTTGTAACTTCCCTTTGATTTCCCAACTGCTTGGAATTCTTCTAGAACCACAAGAATGTCAGATCTGGGGATCACAAGTTCATCTTTCACCCGTGGGAACTTGTATGTATCACCGTATTTGCCAGACTTCTCCAAAAAGTTAATCTCGAATTCCTCATCATCCTCACATTCAACTATTTTTTCCAAGGTACCACTTCTCCTCATATACTGCAGCTACCCAATCATCTACTTTCAAATCTTCTTTCTCTGATTCTGATATGTTCATACTAGTGCTCTGTCCCACATCATTTGACACAGTTGGCTTGTTCATTACCACATCAATGCTGGCATCAACTGAACTTGTTTTAGACTTTTTCTTGGCCTTTTCTGTCTGATTCTGTGACCGAAGTTTCCACGTACATTCACTGGTTTCAGAATTTGCTAAGCATGCTTCACAGTAACATGATAGGTCTCTTACTACGAGAGTGTCTCTGCTGCATAGAACAACTGCATGCAGTTTCTGTATATAGGAACATAAGTTTTTGATATTTATTAAATGAATTCGTAAAAAAAAATGTAAAATTGAAGTTCTTTCTTTCTATTGAGAATCTTTGTAAAAGAATTTCTTGCACAAAATGTCCGGAATAAAAGGTTTTGTATATGCTATGCTCCGTAACGGTTTTCTATGCTCCCTAACGAAATATTCAAACATGTTTGCCAATGCTAAATGCAATGCAATGATGTTTCTCTGGTTATGAAATGTAAACATCATCATTGTGCTTTACATTCCATAGACAATAATTTATTTTTGTAATGAAAAAAGTGCAATTCATAGCATTAAGAAAAGAAGAAGTAATTATATGCTTCCGTAACGGTTTGAGTCGTCATTGCTGCATAAAAAGATTGTTTTTCGTGTTTAAAACATACATTTCGGCTTATATATGTGATTAAAACTAGAAATGGTTGTTTCATTATTATTTTAAATAATTTAAATAAACAAATTCAAATATTGAAAAAAATGTATGTTCCGTAACAGATTTTTCTCAAGGGATATAAACAACAGCAACACCGCCTAGCTCCTTATATGCATCTTTTATCAATAGAAATATGTATTCTGCACTAGAAATCTAATGAAAATGTGATGAATTCAACAAATATAATGTCATTTGAATTAATCATACGATGCTACACAGTTTAGGTAACTTTTTCAGAGCATGTTTTCATTCTAATCGAACAACCATGCCGTCACTTGCAGACAATGTTTTGATGCAAAGACTGGAAACGGTGTGAAACAATATGTACTCGTGTAAAAAGCAACTAAAGGTTACAGCTCACCATCTGTTTTACGGTTGTTACGGAACATAGGTGTTACGGAGGCATATAATTCCTTTGACATATTCACTCATAAAGTTACAAAAACAATTGAGTGATTCGTAATTTTGATACCAACATACTTCTTATAACTCAAGTTGTGTATATAAAATACAAGATACACTTTAAATCATGCGTATAGAGATACAGTAGTTACAGAGGCATAGCTGAAAAAATAATCTACATTTTTTTTTTTTTCGTTTAATAATAAATTCGGCAAAAAAGTGCATCTTACTTACCATTTTTTAGTAATTTGTCAAAACTGTAGACATTTTTCTTTAGTTTTTTGCCATGACATGAGAGAATGAACTGTTTTCTCGTCGTATTTTGGGGTGCTAAACATCCGTTATGGTAAGCATAGATGAAATCGACGACAAACATAAAGCACGCAGTCTTTTTTTAATCGCAGCTTGTTTATTCTACTCAATCCTATTTCCTTATACTATATACATAACCTCCCAAATCAGGATAAAAATATACGGCCATAACGCTGTTAGTGCTAAAATGAGCGAGCAAAGTATCAAAAATTGTCTGGCGACAACAGTATTTTCGCTACCCCTACCATTTTCATTGAAGTAATAGAAGCTTATTATACCAATAATGTCAAAATTGTTTATTGAAATTAATGGTAACTGTTATGTCTTTGCAAATAAATCGATGCACTTATACGCAAATCACGGAATTGCGTTTGATATTCGTGTATCGACGAATACCGGCGACATTGTTTTTTCTGAATTGTACATATTTTCATGGAATAGCTGTATAACGCCTTCATGAAAATATTTTATTTGTCAGTGATCCTAAAAGGCTTTCGTAATACTGTAACCTTCTCAAGCATCATACAAATAATCGCTAACCATTAATGTACAGCAATGTAAAAGTCCGAACTTTTCCGAAATGTACTTTCATTTCTGGGATCTAAATAATTACCTGAAAAACAGGATATTTATATAAATTTTCAGAAAAACACTATCTTATGTAGCTTCGTGATTACAATAACTATCAACTTACCGTGTATAGACTTTTTCATACAGTTGCAGACTGCTATTTTGTTGATCAAAATATCGTAGGCTATGTCGAGTGTCGCGGTTCAGAATCTCGGGCATGTGTAATCTACGGCCCCATGCGGCCCCAGACGGGCCCAACTGCGGCCCCAGTGTAGATAGATAGATAGATATGCTGATTTGTTATGTGGTTTAAACATGTTAATGAAAATTAAATCTGTAATATATACACAAAAGTGAGATTATGACTAAAGTAAAAAAAAATGTTTATTTTATATTTATGTTATTTTCTTTTATGTACAATATTACGGGGGACATTTATAAATCCCGGGACCTCTACATAATTCGCGGACCAAATAAATTATCGTTAGGTTGATAATGAGTTATGATAATGATGATTTTATATTGATTCAGGACCTTTATATGTGGTTGAATATACCTTCGGCGGGCCCATATATATATATTATAGAAACATTAACGTACAAAACATCATTATATATTATAGAAACATTAACGTACAAAACATCATTATGCCGAAGAATGAAGGGAGATAACTGCGTGGAGATTGCAGTTGGGCCCGTCTGGGGCCGCATGGGGCCGTAAATCTCGATTCTTTTAATTCTTTAATTTCGATTCTTTTAATGATTTTGTGCTACTCCCATTTCAAAACGAGATTTATCAAATTGACACGAACTTGTGAATTTCAGTTTATAATTTAAATTGATAGAGTAGCCTACGTTTTTATGTTGATATGGACATTTTATGGTGTTAATAAAATAATCTCTAATCATGATAAAAATCAAACTCCACACAGTGATCTCCCTTACACGCTCACTATGCCGAAGAATGGAGGGGAGATAACTGCGTGGAGATTGGATAAAAATAGAATAAAATACTTTTCCAGTGAACATACGCACTCCATGTTTCTGTTTTGCCAAAAATACATATAATTTACCGCTGCTTTACCCAGGTCGACCTATTGTCTCTGCATATCTCCAACAGAAAATATCTCAAAGTATATTGATTATATAGTTAAACCACATATGTTAAATTTGCCATCGTACGTGAAAGATACCACCGACTTTATAAATAAGGTGAGGAATATTAAATTTAAGAGTAGTACATCATATCTAGCAACCTCTATATACTAACATTCTCCATAATGACGGCATAAATGCTTGTAAATTTTTCTTGCAACAAGATGGACACCACAACAAATTGTCGAGTGATGAAATTGCTCGTTTATTGAAGCTTGTACTTGAAAATAATTATTTTGAATTTGACAATGAATTTTACCTACAGATGATGGGTACAGCAATGGGAAGCTCGTTGGCGCCTACCTATGCGTCATTATTCATGGGAAAACTTGAACAGGATTTCACCAAAACATGTAAAATAAAACCCTCTGTGTGGTTAAGATTTCATGACGACATCTTTATTATATGGGATCATTCACTTGAAGAGTTAGAAACATTTATCGACAACTTAAATAATTTTCATCCGAATATTAATTTTACATGTACAATATCTGACCAGTCTGTCTCTTTTTTTGGATGTAACAGTAATAAAAGGAGAATCTCTTAAAATTGAAACAGACATTTTTCTGAAAGAAACAAATAACCACCAATATCTCAACTATACATCGTGTCATCCTAAGAAGTGTAAAGACGGAATTCAATGTAGCCAAGCAAAGCGATACAGGAGGATTATTTCTGACGATTCGAAATTCAACGCTTCTCTCCAGCAACTACGGAATTTTTTCCTTGACAGAAACTATCCCAAATCGGTGATAGACAAAGCTTTTAGTAATGTGTCATGTCATGTCATGTCATGTCATGCAAAATTACGTGTGGACTATCTTTAGGTTAATTAACACTCACTCAGCCCCTCACCGCGTGGGTTCGAATCCCGGCAGGGTCATTCGGATTTTCATGTGAGGAAGCCTTCCAGCTGGCTTGCGGTAGGTCGGTGGTCCTACCCGGATGCCTCCATGCATTCGGGGTCTTCCTCCACCTGTAATTAGCTGGACGTCGCTATATGACTGAAATACTGTCGAAGCGACGGTAAACTCAATTAAATAGTCAAGTCCATACGGAGCGCTACTTTTTCTTTTTACAGGAGTAGATCTTCGTGTATGTAAAATGGGTTGCTGTTCTGATTAAGAAATGTCACGGATATTTTGTTCACGCTTAAAATAGATGTTTCTAGTGCAATACAATGGTAAAAGAAAACATGTTAACAACAATAATACATTATAAGCGGTTACGGTTATGATTTAAACGTCCGTGTAACATATTTCACTCGTATTCGAGTGCGCCGTCTAAAAATCGAACTTCCGACCTTCCGCCCACTTGGCCACCGATGATGTAAATATTGGCAGTTCCGCCTACAGTGCGTACATGTGTGCCCGTTTATCTCAGGAAAAGGGTAAACAGGTGCGCACCCTTGGTATGTATGAAATCTGATCGGAACCAGAATCTATTTAGAGAACATTAAATAAGTTAACTTACGTACCGAGTATATACGTCTTAATCCTATGAGCATATATGATTTACTTCCTCAACGCGAACCAGCGCGGGTTATAAATAAAGACGACCATATCTTGTATTTCACAATACCCAGCAACATAAAGGTAGACTGATAATTTCACAACCGTTACACTATAGAGGGGTTTGATAAGTCTATAGTTAAACTCTACTGTGGTGAGCGATCTGCATTTTGATATCCAAACTAACAAATTGATGAAGTTCAATAACTTTGAGCCTGCGACGTTAACTAAGAATCGAATAGAATCGGGGAGATATGAAGTGATATAGGGGCTTTACAAGGACACGTACTGTGTGTAGAAATTTGTCGACGAGAGAAATACCACGGGCTTTTTAGATGCCAGGACGGTCACAGTATTTCTCGGTATAGATTTTTAGCCCCCCCCCCCCCTTTAATAACATGAGTGTTATCTACTTTTATATAGCAGCCAGCTTGATTGGAGCGGATCATAAGTTATCACCTGTGTCGCTTGAATTCATACCTTTCAATGACGTCGTTTTCGACGTCGTAGGGTGTGTACTCCTCCTTATTTCGATTTATGTAGAAATACATTTCCTGTAACCTTAAAGAGGATGGAAAAACACACACACACAATCAAACATTCTACATTTTCAAGGAGATATTCTATAAATAATATAATGGTTCTGATTTTTCCGAGGTGAGGCGTCGTTAGGGGCTATTTCCGTCGATAAAGTTGAGTTGATTTAGGCACTAGAGTTTGAAACTCTATCAACAAATGTTACGGTAAGAAAATAAGCCCCGTTTATAATATAAACAATGCTTATTTTTTAACTATATCAGTTATATGCTGATAAAACCTCAAACTCTTGTGGTATAAGTTGAAATGGTATAAAATTATGAAGAAAATGAGTGCAAATAATCAAGTCGGGTCTCTATATATACGCGTGTGATTAGACTATTCTCAAACTGTTTTACCCAAAACATATTTTATTTCATTAAACAAGAAGTTCTAATTAAGTAATAAGAAATCAAAATGTATCTTTGTATGAAAGATTACTGATGTAAATATTACGACATGCTTACTTCCGAATCTTTTTGAAAATGACACGCGCTTCCATGTATGTATACTTTTCCATGATTGCATGTCTGTTAGACGGTTTTAATGCTAAATGTTATATTACTGACAAATAATATAGTACGTATATTAAGACGTACCTGGTGCTAACTACCAAATGTTACATAACAAATGAGAAGTGCAAGAATACGTGTAACCTTGTCGCATTCGAGTCTTATGAGAAGTGTATAGTGCTAAATGTTTTCTGTTAACTACCAAATAAGAAGTGCAAGAATATATGTTTATAAAAAGAATGGTTAATGGCAATTGATTGCAGTTCTTATAGTGACCCGCACGTTAACGCAAATAATTAAAACCATAATTTATTTGCAAGTACATTTGTTTAATAGAACTTGTCGAAAATAAGTTGACACATAGCACTAGGTAGTAAACTTTAAACCCTAAACATAATCGAAGCTATGAACCAAAATGAGTAAACTTTAAACCCTAAACATAATCGAAGCTATGAACCAAAATGAGCATTTACATTTTGCTAGGGCCCATTCTTAATAAAAAGAGATCGCTCTAACATGTACGACGAAGCGTACCATTGCACATGCGAACCAGGATGAATCCTACCAGTTTATAGGATGAAGCGTACCACCAACAGGTCAAATCCCGAAAGAAAGTTATTGTGATACGACTGATTATTAATTTAATGCATATAAGTAAGGAAATGGCTTAATATTTAATTAATTTTCATATTCACCACTAAAGCGCAAAAGCTCGGTGGTAGTGTCCGCTTTCATATTCATATATTTTAAGTCAGGCGCGTCGCGTGGTTTTGGGCATTGGTGCGGCGACGAGGTGTAGGAGGGTCGTAATTAACTTATTGCGTGGAATATAATTAATGATATCAACTATAGGACAGAAAGCAATGTTTCGTTTCTTTTGTTGGGTTAAACGTCCCATCAACAGTAATTCATTCATTTGGAGACGATGTCCTAGAGTGCTGTCAAGCTGCAGTATCACGTAGTAGACACGTGACATGATACCATATCCTGAGACAAGGCCACCCAGTCCTAACACTACCTTCAAGTTGTAAGTATGCTGAACGCCAAGCAGGGAGCTACAAGTACCATGTTTAACGCCTTTGTATGTCGCAGATGGTGATTGAACACACGACCGAATGAGATGTAATGGGGAGAGGGTAAACAATAAGAATAATCTGATGCTTAGCTGTTTTATTTTTGAAAGTCATAACAAATAATGAGTAATATTCATTAATGACGAAAATGTGACCACTGTAAGAAAGAGTAAACCGAATAAAGGTAAAATAAATGAACTTGAGAATTATATTATTTCTTTATTTCGTCATCGTCATTTCGTCTTTTGTAGAGTTGTACTATAGAAAAATAATAATTTCGCTTTTTTTTTTACAGACTTCGCTTTCCTTCATTTTCATGTTTTCCATCATGAAATTAAAATAGCGAACTTCTTCTTCTCCTTCTATAGTAATGGTTAGCAATCATTTTCTGATTATTAAGTATGGAACGCCTCAACTGTCTTATATTAACAGATTTGATTATATTGAGTTAATTTTTTGGAACATAATGTTATACCTCAATATATGTAGATAAAGCCCTAAAGGATAAAGATAAAATGTTATTATATGAATATATCATCTTATTATATAAGGGTATAATTTTACATGATAAAGGCAAATTACTGACATATGAATATATAAGAATATTATATGCAGATAAAACTATATTTGGTAAATATAGACTGTTGTTATAAAATTGTTTTTACTTCATAAAGATAAATTACCAATATGTAAATATAAAAGAATCTAATATACAGATAAAAGTATACATGGTGAAGGTAAAGTGTTACTTTATAAACATATAATGTTATTATATAAAGGTATTAATTAACTTCATAAAGATATATTACCGATATATAAATATAAAACTATCTTATATGCAGACAGAACAATACATGATAAAGATAAACTGTTATCCTTTATTATATAAAGGTATAAATTTACTTCATAAAGATTTATTACCGATATATAAATATAAAACTATCTTATATGCAGACAGAACTATACGTGGTAAAGATAAACTGTTATCCTTTATTATATAAAGGTATAAATTTACTTCATAAAGATATATGACCTATATATAAATATAAAATTATCTTATATGCAGACAGAACTATACGTGGTCAAGATAAAATGTTATATAAATACATTGAACCGTATCATTATATAAAGTGTTTTTTCACCGTATGGGAGCAACACCGGATATTGGTACTAACCGAAGCGAGAAAAAGTCGAGCGAAGCTTGACCAAAGGGTAAGTTTTATTGAAATTATTACGTTTCTAAGAATCTGATATGCACGATCATATATGTTTCATCCATAACAAGTTCCGCCGTCTAGTAAACCTAAAATTATTCTGAAACAATGTCGTATACTTTATATCGCACTTAAAACATGTCATCTAGTACCGGCAAAACGTGATATTTTCAACTCCAAGATAAGAGAAGAATGTCACCCTGCTGGGAGTTCACAGTGGGGGGCCCCCAATAAACCAACTAGCGGTGTCTGTATTTCACGCTTGGTGAACATTGGCACATTGCCAATATATGGATAGCATTTTAAATCACCCATGAAGAAATTAATCATCAAAGCAAATTGCATAATTTTGCATTGTTACTTATTTATTGTATGTATTAATTTTGAATAATTAAAAGATGCTGATAATAGAAAAGTCTCTTTTATCATTAATCATGTTAAGGCAGTACTAATAATTAGTTTGACTGTTTGTTTTCATAAATCTTTCAACTTTGTTCACATGCATAATAATAAAATATAATTATTGTAAGTTAAATATTTGACTTTTTTTTATCTTATTATGACAAATTAATTTGTGTGACTGAACATCAGTAAAGATTACCAATGTCTCATCTTATAATGTGTTTTTTTATTATTTATTATTTTTTTTTTTTTTTTTTTATTTATGTCGTAGAGTATCTTTCCTGCGATGCGTGCCTGGTTGCCTCATAACACAGTACGGGGACACTTCTGTATAAGGGGGACCCTATATGCACAATTGATCGCTAATAACATCATACTTGACTAAATCAATTAGTGTTGACAAAATTTACAGGTAAATGATGATAATGATGATGATGAAGATGATGGTGATGTGTGTTTTAATGTTAAATAATATTTTATTTATATGTGTTCTGTTCTGTTGATATATATATATATATATATTGAATTTTAGCACTAAATAGGATATTGGCAATAGTAGAAAACAGGTTGCATATTATTCGACAACTTAGTTGGGTCAATCCTTCATTTCGGGGCGGAAGTATGGGGTGAATATAATACTAACGATATAGAAAAAGTACACTGTAAATTCCTCAGAAACTTTGTAAATGTTAAAAAATCAAAATTTGGTTATGGAATACATAGACAAATAATTATGATAAAATATTGGATTAAAATTCTTAAATCAGAAGCTTCCAGCAGTTTAAAAATATAGTTTGTCGGGTTTAACGTCCCACCGACAGTATTTCAGTCATTTGGAGACGATGTCTACTTGAGGCAGATATAGTGCTGCCACACTGCAGTATCACACTGTAGACATGTGGCATGGTACCACACCCAGTCACATTATCCTTACACCGAGCTAACCAGTCCTACAACTACCCTTATATGCTGAGTGCCAAGCAAGGGAGCTATAACAGTATCGTTTTTTACAACTTTGGTATGTCGCGGCCGTGGATCGAACCCACGACCTCCCTCTCGAGAGGCGGACGCTCTAACAACTCGGCCACCGGTTAAACAAGTATACAATCAATTATACCACGATACGAAAATGGAAATACTTATGGAAAAACGAATTGGGCATAAAATATAAAAGAAATATTAACAAATATAGGATTATATAATATATGGCAAGTTAAAAATGGTACTGATATAAACTGGGGCCGCCGTGGCCGAGCGGTTACAGTCATGGATTACAAATCTCTCAGCCCCTCACCGCTGTGGGTTCGAATCCCAGTAGGGAGGAAGCCTTCCAGCTGGTTTGCGGTAGGTCGGTGGTTCTACCCGGGTACCTCTGTGTACTCGGGGTCTTCCTCCACCTGTAATTAGCTGGACGTCGCTATATGATTGAAATACTATCGCAGCGACGGTAAACCCCAATACAACAACAACTGATATAAACTTTTCAATGATAAAACAAAGAATTATTGACATATACGAGTATATGACGTATATATGAAGACCTGGTGTCAACGTATAAATAATTCCCGAAGACAGCGAATTAAAATTATCAATTAAGAATAGCCATATCAAAATTCAGACTCTCATCTCACGACCTTGCAATTGAAAATTGAAGATATACAAATATACCTAGATGAAAGAAAATGCACACAATGTAAAATGAATGTTATAGAAAACGAATACCACTTTTTATTTAGTTTGTATGAAACCATACCATTGCCATGTATTGTTAAAAATATTTTAAAACACATATATTTTGCTTTCCATTCAAGGGATACCAGTTAAAAATTGAAGGATATTAATATACACATGCTACATATTGATCAGTTTCTCACAGTCTCAGTTGACCTGTAACTTTCATGTGTAATGTATATTTAGTAACAACTATAGTTGACCTGTAACTTTCACGTGTAATGTATATTTAGTAACAAGTCAACTATAGTTGACCTGTAACTTTCATGTGTAATGTATATTTAGTAAGAACTATAGTTGACCTGTAACTTTCATGTGTAATGTATATTTTAGTAAGAAATATAGTTGACCTGTAACTTTCATGTGTAATGTATATTTAGTAACAACTATAGTTGACCTGTAACTTTCATGTGTAATGTATATTTTAGTAAGAATTACAGTTGACCTGTAACTTTCATGTGTAATGTATATTTAGTAACAACTATAGTTGACCTGTAACTTTCACGTGTAATGTATATTTAGTAACAACTATAGTTGACCTGTAACTTTCACGTGTAATGTATATTTTAGTAACAACTACAGTTGACCTGTAACTTTCACGTGTAATGTATATTTTAGTAACAACTATAGTTGACCTGTAATTTTCATGTGTAATGTATATTTTAGTAACAACTATAGTTGACCTGTAACTTTCACGTGTAATGTATATTTAGTAAGAACTATAGTTGACCTGTAACTTTCACGTGTAATGTATATTTTAGTAACAACTATAGTTGACCTGTAACTTTCACGTGTAATGTATATTTAGTAACAACTATAGTTGACCTGTAACTTCCACGTGTAATGTATATTTTAGTAACAACTATAGTTGACCTGTAACTTTCACGTGTAATGTATATTTAGTAACAACTATAGTTGACCTGTAACTTTCATGTGTAATGTATATTTTAGTAAAAACTATAGTTGACCTGTAACTTTCATGTGTAATGTATATTTAGTAACAACTATAGTTGACCTGTAACTTTCATGTGTAATGTATATTTAGTAACAACTATATTTGACCTGTAACTTTCATGTGTAATGTATATTTTAGTAACAACTATAGTTGACCTGTAACTTTCACGTGTAATGTATATTTTAGTAACAACTATAGTTGACCTGTAACTTTCACGTGTAATGTATCTTTCACGTGTAATGTATATTTAGTAACAACTATAGTTGACCTGTAACTTTCACGTGTAATGTATATTTTAGTAACAACTATAGTTGACCTGTAACTTTCACGTGTAATGTATATTTAGTAACAACTATAGTTGACCTGTAACTTTCATGTGTAATGTATATTTTAGTAAAAACTATAGTTGACCTGTAACTTTCACGTGTAATGTATATTTTAGTAACAACTATAGTTGACCTGTAACTTTCACGTGTAATGTATATTTAGTAAGAAATATAGTTGACCTGTAACTTTCACGTGTAATGTATATTTAGTAACAACTATATTTGACCTGTAACTTTCATGTGTAATGTATATTTTAGTAACAACTATAGTTGACCTGTAACTTTCACGTGTAATGTATATTTCACGTGTAATGTATATTTAGTAACAACTATAGTTGACCTGTAACTTTCACGTGTAATGTATATTTAGTAAGAACTATAGTTGACCTCTAACTTTCACGTGTAATGTATATTTAGTAACAACTATAGTTGACCTGTAACTTTCATGTGTAATGTATATTTTAGTAAAAACTATACATGTAGTTGACCTGTAACTTTCATGTGTAATGTATATTTTAGTAACAACTACAGTTAACCTGTAACTTTCACGTGTAATGTATATTTTAGTCAGAACTATAGTTGACCTGTAACTTTCATGTGTAATGTATATTTTAGTAAAAAGTATAGTTGACCTGTAACTTTCATGTGTAATGTATATTTTAGTAAAAACTATAGTTTACCTGTATTTTTCACGTGTAATGTATATTTAGTAACAATTATAGTTGACCTGTAACTTTCACGTGTAATGTATATTTTAGTCAGAACTATAGTTGACCTGTAACTTTCATGTGTAATGTATATTTAGGAACAACTATAGTTGACCTGTAACTTTCACGTGTAATGTATATTTAAGTAAAAACTATAGTTGACCTGTAACTTTCATGTGTAATGTATATTTTAGTAAGAACTACAGTTGACCTGTAACTTTCACGTGTAATGTATATTTTAGTAAAAACTACAGTTGACCTGTAACTTTCATGTGTAATGTATATTTAGTAACAACTATAGTTGACCTGTAACTTTCACGTGTAATGTATATTTTAGTAACAACTACAGTTGACCTGTAACTTTCACGTGTAATGTATATTTTAGTAACAACTATAGTTGACCTGTAACTTTCATGTGTAATGTATATTTAGTAACAACTATAGTTGACCTGTAACTTTCATGTGTAATGTATATTTTAGTAACAACTATAGTTGACCTGTAACTTTCATGGTAATGTAATTTTAGTAAAACTATAGTTGACCTGTAACTTTCACGTGTAATGTATATTTAGTAAAAACTACATAGTTGACCTGTAACTTTCATGTGTAATGTATATTTTAGTAACAACTATAGTTGACCTGTAACTTTCAGTGTAATGTATTTAGTAAGAACTATAGTTGACCTGTAACTTTCATGTGTAATGTATATTTTAGTAAAACTAAGTTGACCTGTAACTTTCATGTGTAATGTTATTTTAGTAACACTATAGTTGACCTGTAACTTTCATGTGTAATGTATATTTAGTAGAATATATAGTTGACCTGTAACTTTCATTGTAATGTATATTTAGTAACAACTATATGACCTTCGATAATTTTCTGTTGTTAATTAGTATTAATTTAGTAAAATCATATTTAGACCTGTAACTTAACGATGATATGTATATAGTATAATACTTTTCATGAACATGTATATTTGACTGTAACTTTTGCACATTAATTTCTAAACGTGTAATTTATTTTACAATATAGTTACCTGTAAATACACTGTAAATACTTCTATTAGTAGACTTGTTGTTCTTTTCACGTGTAATGTATATTGTAACAATTAATGACTGAAACTTCATTTATGTATATTGAAAACTATAATGTGTTGATGTCATCTTTACATTGATAATGTATATTTAACGTCACACTACATTACACCGTAAATATTCACGTGTAAGTATATTAGTCGACACAGATAGTTACTGTACTTTCGTTAATTATATTTATAGCTAAAGATAGGACCTTAACAATAATGGTGAATGTAAATTTTGTAACAACTATAGTTGACCTGTAACTTTCACGTGTAATGTATATTTTAGTAACAACTACAGTTGACCTGTAACTTTCACGTGTAATGTATATTTTAGTAACAACTATAGTTGACCTGTAACTTTCATGTGTAATGTATATTTTAGTAACAACTATAGTTGACCTGTAACTTTCATGTGTAATGTATATTTTAGTAACAACTATAGTTGACCTGTAACTTTCATGTGTAATGTATATTTTAGTAACAACTATAGTTGACCTGTAACTTTCACGTGTAATGTATATTTTAGTAAGAACTATAGTTGACCTGTAACTTTCACGTGTAATGTATATTTTAGTAAGAACTATAGTTGACCTGTAACTTTCATGTGTAATGTATATTTTAGTAAAAACTACAGTTGACTTGTAACTTTCATGTGTAATGTATATTTTAGTAACAACTATAGTTGACCTGTAACTTTCATGTGTAATGTATATTTTAGTAAGAACTATAGTTGACCTGTAACTTTCATGTGTAATGTATATTTTAGTAAGAACTACAGTTGACCTGTAACTTTCATGTGTAATGTTTATTTTAGTAAGAACTATAGTTGACCTGTAACTTTCATGTGTAATGTATATTTTAGTCAGAACTATAGTTGACCTGTAACTTTCATTTGTAATGTATATTTAGTAACAACTATAGTAGGTCGCGTTTCGATATTTTTCTTCTTCTATAATTAGTACTTAAGATTATAGTAAATCATATTTGAGATGTTGATCACTAACTGATGATATTGTGATTAGTATATCAGCTTTTCATGAATCTGTAATATTTACTGATTTTTGCAATTTTTCTAAAACGACTGAAATCTTTAAGCAAGTATGTGTTTACTTCTCTGTAAATACTTTTTCTGTAAAATACCCTTCGTTCGTTTGTTTGTTTGTTCTATTATACATGTAATGGCTATAATTGTAAAATTTAAACTGAAACAATATTACTATTATTAATGTGGTAAGTGTCATCATCAGCATCATTATCATCATAGTTATACTACACACGTCGCCATCATCATCATCATCATCATCATCATCATAATATATTGTTCTGTGTGTCGTGTAGATCGACAGAAGATAGTTTATTTGATTTCGCTAAAGATCTCGATGCCTCAAAAGAAGGACTTTCACATCTAATAGATGGAGTGAAGAGAGAAAGTTTGTGTGAACAAATCCTTACACAGTGAATTCATTAATCTGCCTCACACCTCTACAGAGTTGCAATATCATTCTAGAAGAATATTACTGAACAAAACAGCATTACCAACCACAAGCAATGGAAATTGTCTCTTTAACGCAGTGTTAAATTTAGATTTTATAGAAAAAATGAAATCAAAGGCCCTATATATTTTCTTCCTAGCTATAATTCTAATTAACGACAAAATCTAATTATTATCATCTTCCTACACTGTACGGCGGCTTACATGCATGTGTGTACGGCTAATTGATATTCCACACATTGAAGGGGTACGGCTTCTTATTATTTATTATTTATCTTGCACACTGAAAAAGTACAAGTACTACACTGTATCGTGCACACATAGTAAACTTAAGTCAACACGGTAAAGGAACAAATCGACTTAAATGATTTTAGGTGATTTTTAGGCAATGTAAATAGGCTTATTTTTGTTTATTTTAAGTAATGCCAAGGGTATGTAAGATAATTAAATGTCAATTACATAGAGACTGTCCCCGGTGGCCGATTGGTTAGATAATATATAATACATGTACATGTATATAATAACAGTTTATCTTTACCAAATATAGTTTTATGTTCATATAATATTCTTTTATAATTATATATCAGTAATTTGCCTTTATCTTGTAAAGTTATACCTTTGTATAATAAGGTGATTTATTTTTATAAAAACACTATATCTTTATCCTTTAGGGTTTTAACTACATATATTGAGGTTATAACATTTCTTTTTCGATATAGTAAATCCAACAAAAACACATATAATGTTTATCATTCATCAACGTTTCGGCTTACGTCTTCATCAGGATAATTTGAATAACAACAATAACAACAAGCGGAAGTTACGTCATAAACGTAACGTCATAACGCAATCTCCAAGCAGAGTTGTCGTTCGTTCCTCGTAATGTAAGCCGATGTGTAAGAGAGTGGTCATGACGCGGTAAACTGAACGTTATATAAATGTATCTAGCTTTCGAATTATAGAATACATAATTTCCTATAGTATGAATATATAAAAACATGAAATAGGAAAAAACGAAAGCTAGCTTATACAATAAAGAGTTATTCTTTTACATTAAAATGACTTTTGAATTCATCCCATTAGGGTATAAAGTCTTAAGTTTATGTATCCAGTAGGTTTCTTTACACAAACGATTCATGCTATCTTTTACAAAATCAATTGGCATAAACGAAAAGTCATTTCTACTATGGAAATCGTCATTAAAATGTGAAGCAACTAACGTGGAAAATGCAGGTTCAGTAAAGTTTGTAATGTCAAACCTATGGCTGTTCATGCGTTTTGACACAGGTTGTTTAGTTTGAGCAACATACTGTTTATGGCACTTTTTAAACGTAATAAGGTAAGTTACATCTTTAGTTGAACAGTTTGTGTTTTCGTGTAATGAAAAGCGTTCCCCCGTTGCCTTCGCCAACGTTTATCTCTTGCAGTGTGAACAGCGTGTTTTCCCACAGGCACTTGATACATGGGTTTTATCCACAGAGCGCGAAAACTGCACGGGTTAAAAAGTCCCCCATACTTTTTGGTCGTTTATATGCCAATATGGGTTTGAACGTTTTATGTACATTTTTAACTTCTTCTTTTTCGGATAAATTTAATATATCCCAATATTTGTAAATTGTAGAGCCAATATTAGGAAGTGACGGGTTGTAAACAACCGTAAATGGTATAACTTTGTCTGCACATCTCCTGGGCGGTTGTAGAGCGTCTTCTTGGGACAATGTTGACACTTTTTCGAAAGCACGGTCGGTGACAATACCCGGATACCCTCGTTCTTTGAAGTGATGTTTGAGATCTTGAAGAGATGATCTAAAGCTGTTGTCGTCCGGTATAATTCTTCTAAAACGCTTTGCCTGGCTATAAGGTATTCCATCTTTACACTGTTTTGGATGGCACGACGTGTAATCAAGGTATTGGTGGTTGTTGGTTTCCTTAACGTGTATATCTGTTCTCAGCGTTTGGGTAAAAAGTCTACTTAAACATTACAGCAAATATGTTTGAAAGATCGCTGTTAACAGTATCAACAAGCCATTTAATGAAGAAATGTTTTTCGAATCATGCGACTCGTGAACTGAATGGAATTGCTTTTGCGAAAACCGATGATATCGCGATAGCGATTCTAGTTATTATTATTTTTCTAACCCTTTTTTGTGAACGGCCTAGCTCCATAATAAAAAAACCCACATGTATGAAATTTTAATCAGTTATTACCACATATTTGAAGATGAGCCTTACGTTGAGAAAATTTTTATTTATTATTTGCTTTTCCCGCTAGGGGGCATTTTCCATGAAATTTATCAATAGATAATAACTCAGTTATTTGAGGTCCGATTCAAATGCGTTTTTTTGCATTCTGTTCCTTGTTGATAGCCTAATAAAATATGATAGGTTTCGAGGGTACGTGTCGCTGAAAGTATTTGAGCTACAGAAGGTTGTAAGTACAAACCTCGCAAAAACCTGTGCAAATGAAGGTAGGTGTACAAAAAACCTATCCATTTTTGTTAGACATCAGATAGAAGAATTCTGTTTGCTGCAAATGATTTGCAAAACATATACGCACAAAATATATGGGGTGGCTAATTTAATAAATGCATGGTTTGTCCTCTGGAAACGGTCAAACTTCACTAAATTGTAGAAAAAATTAATGTTTCAAAAACAGGTTTTTTTTTTCGCTCCTGACTTTATTTTTTGTTTATACTTCATGAAATTTTCACAATTTATGTATTGTTATATCAGAAAGGGCCTCATAATTAATTATTTAAAAAATAAATGAACAGGTCAAGGTCATATTACAATTATTGTGTTTTTATTCGGCTCCAAATAGCTCCAAAACTAAAAATATTTCATTGAAAGTATATGGACAAAAGTTTTAGTTCTTGAAGAGCTCTTTCCAGTGATGTTTATATTTTGAAGATCGGACTTGATTTGGTCATATTACGGCAGTCCAAAGTTTGATCCTTTTTTGGAATAATTGTAAAACAGTTTTTATGCTTCAAATTGTGATATATAAGAAATTGGATGTTCGACTAGTGCGACTTGTATACTTGATTGAACCATTTGCTGCATTGCTAGGTACCTAATAGAAAATATTTACTCAATTTTGTTTCTCATTTTGCCGCTAGGGGGCGCTTTGCTTGAAATCACTCTTTATAAATGAAAAAAATTAAGTCTGATTTTATGTGATTTATCTTTGCATTCTGTTCCTTGATGACATCAATTTGAAACGACACACAAAAATTAATGCGATATTTCATGAAAATGATAGTAATTCAATGCAACATTAGTTCGTAATAATGTCGCGTGTCATGTTGCATTGTCATGTGTCATTCTATACTGTTGTGTGTCATTTGCAATTATTGTTGTTTATCTATTAGAAATGTCGTTTGTCGCCATCATAAAGCAACACACACATCTAATGTGGCACTAGCCGAATTCGATAAGAAAGTTTTCAAGTTCGTGACTACATAACTTACAGTTAATACTCAAAAATATTCTACTGGGCAAAAAGTCTGCTTAAACATTGCAACAAAAATGTTTGAAAGATCACTGTTAACACTATTCGACAAGCCAGTGAATGAAGAAATATGTTTTTCGAATAATGCGACTCGTGAACTGAATGAAATTGCTTTCGCGAAAACCGATGATATCGCGATAGCGATTCTAGTTATTTTTCTAACCCTTTTTTCTGAACGGCATAGATCATTGATCAGAAAAGCCACATGTATGAAATTGTAATCAGTTATTACCACATATTTGAAGATGATCCTTGAGAAAATGTCAATTTATTTCTTGCTTTTCCCGCTAGTGGGCGTTTTGCATGAAATTTATTAATAGCTAATAACTCAGTTATTTGAGGTCCGATTCAAATGCGGTTTTTTGTATTCTGTTCCTTGTTCATACCCTAAAGAATAGTGATAGGTTTCAAGGATGCGATTTGGTGAAATTTTTTGAGCTAATGAAGGTTGAATGTTCGAACCCTGCAAAAATCTGTGCAAATGAGGGTAGGTCTACGAAAAACCTATCCATTTTTGTTAGAGATCAGATAAACGAATTCTGTTTGCTGCATATGATTTGAAAGACATATACGCACAAAATATTTGGGGTGGCGAATTTAAGAAATGCATGGTTTGTCCTCTAGAAATGGTCAAACTTCACTAAATTTTAGGAAAAATTAAAATTTCTAAAACATGTTTTTTGTCGCTCCTGACTATATTTTTTGTTCATTCTTCATGACATTTTCACAAGTTATGTATTGTTATGTTTGAAATGGCCTCACAATTAAAAAGTAAAAAAATAAATGAAAAGGTCAAGGTTTTCAAATAGCTCCAAAACTAAAAATATTTCATTGAAAGTATATGGACAAATTTTTAGTTCTCCAAGAGCCCTTTCCAGTAATGTTAAGTTTTAGAAGATCGGACTTGATTTTGTTATATTACGGCAGTCCAAAGTTTGATCCTTTTTTTTGGAATAATTGTAAAACAGTTTTTATGCTTCAAATTGTGATATAAATAAGAAATAGAATATTCGACTAGTGCGACTTGTATACTTGATTGAACTATTTGCTGCATTGCTAGGTACCTAATTGCAAAATTTTAATCAATTTTGTTTCTCATTTTGCCGCTAGGGGGCGCTTAGCTTGAAAGCACTCTTCTACTAATAACTAAAAATGTTGAAGTCTGATCCAAATGCGGTTTGTTGAATTACATTCCCTGTTCATAGCCTAATAAAATATAATAGTTTCTAGGTATGAGTGTCTGAAACATTTTTAGCTAGTAACGGAAGGTTGAAAGTTCGAACCTCGCAAAAAGCTGTGCAGATGAGTGTAGGTCTACGAAAAACCTATCTATTTTTGTTAGACATCAGATAGAAGAATTATGTTTGCTGCAAATAATTTGCAAGACATATACGCACAAAATATATGGGGTGGCAAATTTAAGAAATGCATGGTTTGTCCTCTAGAAACGGTCAAACTTCACTAAATTTTAGAAAAAATTAAAATTTCTAAAACATGTTTTTTGTCGCTCCTGACTTTATTTTTTGTTCATTCTTCATGATATTTTCATAAGTTATGTATTGTTATGTTTGAAAGGGCCCCATAATTAACAAGAGGACCATGATGGCCCTGAATCGCTCACCTGATTATAAATGAGCAACATATGTTGGATTTTTCATATTGACCAACTTTTTGACCCCACATGACCCACTTTTGAACTTGTCCAAGATTTTATTGAAACAGACATTCTGATCTAGTTTCATGAAGATATGGCTAAAAATGTGGCCTCTAGAGTGTTAACAGGGTTTTTCTAAGATTTGTCCTCATGACCTACTTTTTGACCCCACATGACCCAATTTCAAAATTGTCCAAGATTTTATGGAAACAAACATTCTGACCAAGTTTCATAAAGATTGGGCCAAGAATGTGGCCTCTAGAGTGTTAACAATGTTTTTCTAAGATTTGACCCCATGACCTACTTTTTGACCCCACATGACCCAATTTCGAACTTGTCCAATATTTTATGGATAGAAACATTCTGACCTAGTTTCATGAAGATTGGGCCAAAAATGTAGCCTTTAGAGTGTTAAGGTTTTTCTAAGATTTGACCTCATGACCTACTTTTGACCCAACATGACCCAAATTCGAACTTGTCCAAGATTTTATGGAAATAAACATTCTGACTAAGTTTCATAAAGATTTGGCCAAAAATGTGGCCTCTAGAGTGTTAACAAGGTTTTTATAAGACTTGACCTCGTGACCTACTTTTTGACCCAACATGACCCAATTTTGAACTTGTCCAAGATTTTATGGAGAGAAACATTCTGACCAATTTTCCTGAGGATTGGGCTAAAAATGTGGCCTCTAGAGTGTTAACAAGCCAAATTGTTGACGACGCACGACGGACGACGGACGCCGGGCCATCACAAAAGCTCACCCTTGAGCACGTTGTGCTCAGGTGAGCTAAAAATTTAAAAACAAATTGCAAAGGTCAAGGTCATATTACGATTATTGTTTTTATTCGGCTCCAAAAAGATTCAAAACTAAAATACTTCATTGCAAGTATATGAACAAAAGTTTTCGTTCTTGAAGAGCCCTTTCCAGTGATGTTTAGTTTTCGAAGATCGGACTTGATTTGGTCATTTTACGGCAGTCCAAAGTTTGATCCTCTTTAGAACAATTGTAAATCAGTTTTTATGCTTCAAATTGTGATATATAAGGAATAGAATGTTTGACTAGTGCGACTTGTATACTTGATTGAACCATTTGCTGCATTGCTAGGTACCTAATAGAAAATATTTACTCAATTTTGTTTCTCATTTTGCCGCTAGGGGGCACTTGGCTTGAAATCACCCTTTACAACTAAAATAATTGAAGTCTGATTTTTATGCAATTTTTTGCATTCTGTTCCTTGGTGACATCAACTTGAAACAACACTTAAAAATTGATGCGATATTTCATGAAAATGTTAGTAATTCAATGCAACATTAGTTTGTAATAATGTTGAGTGGCATATCGCATTGTCTTGTGTCATTTTATACTGTTGTTTGTCATTTGCAATTGTTGTTTATCGAATACAATTGTCGTTTGTCACCATCATAAGCAACACACGCATATAACGTTGAGGTACCCGAAGTCCGTAAAAAAAGTTTTCAAGTTTGCGACATAACAGACAGGTAATACTCAAAAGTATTCTTCTTGGCAAAAAGTCAGCTTAAACATTGCGACAAAAAAGTTTGAAAGATCACTGTTAACAGTATTCAACAAGCCACTGAACGAAGAAATATGTTTTTTGAATCATGCAACTCGTGAACTGAATGGAATTGCTTTCGTGAAAATCGCTGATATCGCGACTACATAACTGACAGGTAATACTCAAAAATATTCTTTTGGGTAAAAAATCTGCTTAAACATTGCGACAAAAATGTTTGAAAGATCGCTGATAACAGTATTCAACAAGCCATTGAACGAAGAAATATGTTTTTCGAATCATGGGACTCATGAACTGATTTAAATTGCTTTTGCGAAAACCGATGATATCGCGATAGCGATTCTAGTTATTATTATTTTTCTAACCTTTTTTTGTTAACAGCAAATCTCCATGAACAGAAAAGTGACATGTATGAAATTTTAATCAGTTTTTACCACGTATTTGAGAAAATTTCCATTTATGTCTTACTTTTCCCGCTAGGCGGCGTTTTGCATGAAATTTATTAATTGCTAATAACTCGGATTCAAATGCGGTTTTTTGCATTCTGTTCCTTGTTTATAGCCTAATAAGATATGATAGGTTTCGAGGGTACGTGTCGCGAAAGTTTTTGAGCTACAGAAGGTTGAAAGTTCGAACCTCGCTAAAAACTGTGCAAATGAGGGTAAGTGTACGAAAAACCTATCCATTTTTGTTAGAGATCAGATAGAATAATTCTGATTGCTGCAAATGTATGCAATTATATGGGGTGGCTAATTTCAGAAATGCATGGTTTGTCCTCTAGAAACGGTCAAACTTCACTAAATTTTAGGAAAAAATAAAATTTCAAAAAAATGTTTTTGGTCGCTCCTTTCTTTTTTGTGCATTCTTCATGAAATTTTCACAAGTTAAGTATTGTTATGTCTGAAAGGGCCTCATAATTAAAAACTAAAAATACAATTGCAAAGGTCAAGGTCATATTACGATTATTGTGGTTTTATTCGGCCCCAAATAGCTCCAAAACTAAAAATATTTCATTGAAGGTATATTAACAAAAGTTTTAGTCTTTGAAGAGCCATTTCCAGTGATGTTTAGTTTTTGAAGATCGGACTTGATTTAGTCATTTTCGTGTAAAAAAGTAAATGCACTTAATAAAAAGAAAGTAATGTTTTGTTTTGAACATAAGAGAATACGGATTTTTAGTGATCTGACTTACAAATCTTGATTCGGCACAAAATACATATTATACATCAATCGAAACACCTTGATGAACAATTACGGAATTACCTTAGGTGTTCCAGTTGGACTGTTGTCGTCGACTCCAACTTATGTCTCGTTTTCCGATTGAACGGTGTGGTTGTGTGGTCAATCAACCCCACTGACGTCTGTTTACGTCAAAAGCAATTGAATAAATAAGTAACTAAACAAAATAACCATATCAATACTAATTTAATTAAAATATCAATTGGAATTTTCGTAAATTCTACGTATCGAGGGGTAAGAGCGAAACTAGACTAAGTGCATATACTCGTATATGTATATAGTTTGGTACGAGGTTCGAAATTAACGCTTAAATTTCCAATCTCGTTTCCTGGTCTCGTTGAATTAAGTCTCGGGCACGCGTGCGATTTCAGAAAATCGATTTGATCAAAGAAAGAGCTGCCCGTCTCTGTTATTTATAAGTCTCTAATGCTTCCAAAAACCACATCCTTTAAATTGTAGGCTTTTGTTGGCGGTTGTGATATACATGTGAGAAAGATTTCAATTAAGATCTACCTCCTGGTCAAGATCATTGTCTCTGGTGTCACATCTGATTGTTAAGGGATGTTGCTTTTCCCTCCCTTTTCTTCTTTCTGCTGTTCCCTGACAGTAGGTTTGTTCTGCATGCAAATATGTTTCCAAGAGTGTTGCCATATTGTTGTCAAGTTCAGATAAGACTGTGTTTTCTTCAATTTTCGTTTAGCATATTGCACCAAATTGGGGATGAAATGACAACAGATAAATAGATGCTTGTGATCTTGTCTCACGAGGAAGGTGCATTCATGGCATAAATAAAGAACTGCCTACCTACTGCCACACACGTGCTTTGCACTAGACAACCCCGAGACAATAGCCTAATATACATGGAAGATAAGGTCGGCTTCTCTCTCAAAGAGCGCTATTTATTGCAAATTAGATTTTCGGAAAAGACGGTTTAATTGACAGTCAAGACGATGACACGTTTGAAAACCGGCTAGATAATGTCATCCAGTGAGTCAAAACTCAGGAAATCGGAAAAGAAAAATCTTACATGAAGTACTTGACGGAATCAAAGCGCCGAAGGCACTGGAGTTGTGTGTGTCTCAAGTGGATGAAGGTTTGACGAGCTGCAGATATGCAGTGTAACTTAGTTTTTGCCAAATATCAAACTTATAATAAGATAATAAACGATTGTTCATTGTAGGCTATAGAAATAGGGAGAGTAAGAGTGGTGATGTGCCAATTGTTAACAGTCTGATGAAACAAATGGTGCATTCATCTTTAATTCCTTGTAATGACCATGTTAACGCAACGTTAAAGCGTGGCTGTTGGCATTGCGCGAAATTTTTACCCCCGTTTATTAAAGTTATTTTGATAAACAAAAGAAATGCGACAATACTGCATGCTCTCTTAGCACTATGAGCCCTTTGATTTGTACTACCGAGCGACGGCACAGTTTCTATTTATAGATGAAAATTAGTGACTTCCTACTGTGTCCTTAGGAACTTCTGTTGCAGATATATACAGGTATCAGCCATTCCACTGAGCAACAAATAACCCCTGGAGGTATCTCGATGTATCTGAGATAGCTTGATGTGATTTTTAGTAAGTTATGCGGATTTGTATCGGAATTATCTTATTCTAAGTGAAACTTACGCAACATCACAGTGAAAATAGTTCTTTTGTGCCTTTATGCTACATACAACTGTTGTTTCCCTAACTATATATTTTTACCGAGCATTTTGACTGAATCTCAGCATACCTGTGTTGTAGAATTCTTTTCAATCGTTCGATCATTAATTCATACAAAATTAAGAAGTTATTCGGTTTTAAATGTAGAGAACTGGACCCTCAGAATATAGGTACTAAAGTTGTGAGTGACTACGTCACATACAACTAAATATAATGGATCCTTTTTCTCAACCTATTCATACCTTAATAAATTTTGATTGGATTTTATCAATATATTTTTAAAGTGATCCATGGAAAGTAACATTCATTTACGTGGAATTGATTGAATCAAAAGAATTATATACCTATAAAAGGCATGTGAAAATAAAGAGGACTCGTAGCACATGTGTAATATACCTTGTGTGATAGAGAGGGGGGCGGGCGTGTCTTATCACACTCTCACGCGCGCACACACTAACAATATATATATTGTATATCTTTCATTTTACACGAAGCCCATACTGAACTAGCATAGTCTAAATATTTAGAGTTCTTACCAAAGCCTTGTACAGTGGGACAAATGTTTTTTTGTTGTTGTTTTTTTCACTCAGAAATCTAAATACTCTCCTTATCATAGCAGACATTGAGTTAGCCTTTCTAACTTTCGCATCTATATGGTCACTGAATGTAAGTTCTGAGTCTGATATAACTCCAATATCTTTCTCATTTTCCACTGCCCCTAGTGTCTTCCCAAATGGCTATATCTTGAGTTATCATCTGATTGATGCTTTCCCACAGTCATGAATCCAACTGTATCTACATGTATTACTTCCGCTAGTGAATAAAACGTATTGATTTTGTATACAGTATAACTACATTGCTGCTTTTGATCACTATTTTCGTATGTAAATACCCGCTAAATGTAAGTAAACCTTTTGTTCTTTGTTGTAACGAATTGCAATCTCCCTTTCCAATGTACACTATAAGTCTTATATTCCAAGATAATACGTGAAATGCTTAAGAATCACCAGCGAATTGTGAAGACACACGTTAAAGCTATGCGTGTAACACCAATTGTTTGAATTGTTGGTTTCAGTCACAGTTATCATTGGTGTTTAATTGTACAAAAAGAGTGTATTAAAACCGGGCAAAGAAATTCTGACTAACTGGGTTGCGTAACGACTGTATCATATTTAGTACGGATCCTGTATCATAACTGGCGAATTTACGGAATTATTTATATCATATTTAGCGAGTTTAACAAAAGTGATGGGAACAAATTTGTATCATATTTTGCAATTAAATATTTTGATTTAAGTTCATTTTCATTAAGTTTCAGGTAAAATATGGAAGAACTTAAATGTGAAAAGTGCAATTTTGCAACACAAGATTTAGAAGAAGTAATTTACCACTGTATAAACGACCACAAAGACAAAAGACTAAAGATAAGAATGAGTAAATATTCAGCCAGAAAAGAACTCACTTAAAGTTTCTCAATACAATCGTTTAGTACAGTACAGTATTAATGCTTTGTTTTGTTGTGTTGTTTTATTTTAAAAATATGAACGTAATGAAATATCAGTAGTTGTCAGAAATCACGAGTGTTCATTACTATCACACGGCGCAAGGTCACATGAGGTAATTTTTTATTTCAGTCATTAGGAAGGCATTTAATTCGAAAACCCTTGATATTTATTAAAATATCTTATTTATTTCAATTTAGATGGTAGGTTGCACACAGCCATAACGAAATATTAAACCAATGATTATACTGATGCTAACCTTCAAATGTGTGGAATAACGCCCTCTTCAAATTTTTCAAATAGTGCCACTTAAGATTTAACTTGCACTAAAACCAAATAATCAACATAGTAAATAAGTTGGTGTTCTGTTTCATACTGGAAACTATGCTATAGGAGATACCGAGCTATGTTATTTTAATTGTGATAGTTACTCGAATATTTTGTTTAACGAATACCTTCATAGAAATCATAAAAAGAAACATCATGTTTAGAAAAGAATTAATAACATCATAATAACGAAAATAACACAATCACGAAGAATAATTTTAACCAATTTCTGGAGACCAGTAACTTTAAATGGTGATTAGAATAATTGTTGAACAATTAAACGGAGAATATAGTTTCTTCCATAGAAAATACTAAAAGCTGTTTAAAACAAAAATATATAAACAGCAAGAGTTGTCCCTGGACATAGTGCTGGACTATATGAATCATTGTCATAAAATTCCTAATATACTAAGCACATTTAAATTGAATTCATGACAAACCTGTCTTAACAAGGAAGATATAAAATGTATACAAAAATCTATATAAAGTTGGTTGGTATAGTATACTACTATCTTTTAACAGATAATAGAGAATGGCCTAGAATATGGCATAATAAAGTAAACTATTTTTGTAAGAGTTATCTACCTTGACTTAAAATTTATCATGCTACTGAACATAGTCTTAATGTTTCAACAATGTTTGATTATTGAGTATATGCATAAAAGTTGCTTGCCGCAAAAATTTCATACAATTCTCTCCAGAAGGGGCATAATTAGCAATAAATTAAAGAGTTATCCACCTTGATATTTTTAGTCTCCTGAACATTGTGAATACTGGAATATCATGAATATAGAGACTAAGTAATGGTTCATATAAATTGCTCTTCTCATTAAGGTCGATGTTAATGCAAGTTTTCAAGTTCATAAACTCTCTCGATCTAATAATTATAATGGAGCAACATTAAAAAATGAAAATTAACATGGACAATTAATCGAAAAAAAAAAAACGAATTGCAAATTAAGGTGACGAAAAGTTAGAAAACTTTACAAAATGGACATCAAATTATATTTTCTGTGAAAACATGGTCACAATTACTTGATAAACGACATGAGATGTATGCTTAGATGAGCTAACAACAAAACTGTTTGGACAAGATTGGCTCCAAAATATTTGGCATCAACATTTACTGAAAGAAGAGAAGAAGAAAAAACAAAACAATTAACATGAGAGTGTAGGCACAAGTGATTTATACATGTGATATCAGACAACTTAAGTTATCTAACTAGATCTCCATTTGAATTTTCTTTCACGTTTTGGACAATCAAATCTTTGACTTTCATGCTCAACTCTATCATGCTATATCTTGCGGAGGAACACTACGTACAGGCGAAAGCACTGTGTGTTGGCAGTGATATCAGTTGTTTTTTACTTTTTGAACGCTTTTCAAAGGGGTTGATGTCACTGTCACTTTTTCTTCAATAAAACTTCCATCAACGCTAATGATTTCAAAGGATTCGTCTGACATTTTTACCTGGAAAAAAATATATCACTTGGCGATATAACCGCATAATATATTGGTGTAAACAAATGTGTTACTACCACTGGTACCAGGCCTCGAATGAATAGTCAAGATACACCAAATATACCTTTGAACAGTGTTTAATCTCTGGGTACTCTTTGAGTTGAAAATTAACCAAAACAAGGACGTGCTGCAAATCAATCTTAAACCTTCCAAATAATCACATCGCTGGCCTTAAAATAAGATGGAACATACGCTAATGATAAATAAAACAGTAGCTAACTTTGTTTGTAGACATGTACAATTTGTTGTCGAGTTTCTCATTTTGAAAGAAATAATTCATGCCGAACGTAAAAACACAATTTCAATAGAATAAAGTCGACATATGCTTAGTACATCCGCTGTTGGGCAAAAATTAGTTGTAAATCTTAACTCCCAGCTCATTCTGTTTTACTGTAAGCCTTAGCTTGCTAATAAATTAATGAATAATATTCAGGAACGACAATTCAAAATTTTGGTCCAGCTAGAAATCATCTACTAAATCTCTAATATTCATACAAATAGATCACTATCATCATACAGATCACTCGCCAACTTTTGCTAAGTATGATACAGTCTATAAGCCAGTTAAAAAGCATTTTCACATATAAAGACATTCTCCAGCGCAATAAACTTTCAATAATTGTATGGCTAACCTTTTAACAGTGATATATCAATGGTAATAACGTACGTTCTCCGTTATATTTAGGTTATTTTGGCAATTTCTAGATAAAGGCGAGGGTACATGTTCACTGTTTTCGGTGATTACCTGGAATATTTATTATTCATTTAATTATTCCATTCCATAAATACGATTATATCAACAAAAATACTCTGAATAAATCCCCGATAAATTATTCACTAGCGGAAGTAGTAGATACAGTGGGATTCATGACTGTTGTTTCCTATTGTGCATATGTTTGCATTTATCAGGGTGGAAATTCAGTAACCATTTTTACTCCATTCAGTTTATTTGTCCAAATCCTTTTGCAAAATGTATTTGTCTTCTTTTGTTCTTATTAATATATTTTTGTATCATTTGCAAATAGAAAAATGGGAGATATTGTCATTTCCGGTAAATCATTTATAAAAATTACGAATAGAAGCGGTCCCAATACTGATCCTTGTGGAATACCGGAAGTGACCTCATGCCACTCGGAAGAATTAATTCCCATAAAATTTACGGTTACCTTTTGTTTTCTATTAGTTAAATAGTTCTGTATCCAAAAAAATTAATTGTCTCCTTGTCCATATGCATGTATCTTGTTAATTAATCTCTTGAGAGGAACTTTGTCAAAGGCTTTTTGATAGTCCATATATATGCAGTCTATTTCTTCCCCGCTGTCCACTGCCTTAATCCATTCATCTAGTACCCAGCTGAGTTGATCTTCATGAGATAAAACCATGCTGTTGAGTTATATGTTTTGTTATGTGGTCCCTTATTTTTTTCTGGACGGTATTCAGTACTGTATAAACATTACTGTTATTAAGTACTGTATAAAAGTGTGTCCAATTAAAATGGGTTTACTCTTCCGTTTGCGCATGTGCAAAATTGGTATTGCAATCGAATGTAAAGTTGTGATAATAATAGTTTTCAGTGACCGATATTTTTATATGTGATTGTTTAGGGGTTTATGTGTTTGTTTTAAATAGTTTCCAGTGTAATTTATAAATATCTAATAGATTGTTAGTCAGTAGATGTATGTATTTTAAAGATGTTTACATACATATCGGTCATGACCTACTTATCGCTTCGCTCGTCGCTCGTCGGTCTGAACATTGCACATTTCATGTCCTCTTTATTGAGCTTGTAATTATACATAGTAGTTAAATTATTACTTGATGGGTGGGATAAGAAATGCGTATTGATTATCTTGTTAATATGTAACCGTAATATTAAGAACGCATAGTGTAGATATCAATACAGTACAATTGTCTGTGTAGTGCTAGTCCTGCTGTTTTGATCAGATTGATTATTAATAGCCATATTTACACACGTCTTCTGCTCTTGTGGAAATAGCTCAGTTGGTAAGAGCGTCGATCGATACTTTTTTTTTTCCTTCAAGAGGTCATGAGACCAGCTGGGACCTTTTTTTTTCTAAATTCTTTTTTTTTTTTTGATATTCTTGAGTTATATTTGTTTAGTTTGTTTTAAATAGTAATTTTATACATCCTTTATTTTGCTTTTGTTAATTTGTATTTGCTTCCTTTTGATTTAAACATAAAAATAAACCAAAAAATAAAATATATAAATATATATATATTAATATATATAAAAAGACGGCATCTGTATGTAAAAATAATATATGGAGAGGTCGATTTTTTTTAAATTTGAAGTCCTAAAATGACATCTCCAATTATTTGTTTTACCCATGCACTTTTCATTTTAGATGTAATGTTTTCGCTGTTAGGATTCAAAGTTTAAATTTTAATGCATGCACAAGATACCATAAAATATATGGAAAATGCTATTTAATTGGGAATCATACATGTATTTCTTAAGCCTAGAGAGACTCGGGACTCGTGCAGGGAAAATTATAAAGTAATAGAGGGGGACAGTATGCTTATTATAAGCCGTCCATTAAAACATTTTGTTTTAATCTTTTCTTGTTATCTTTATAAACTGTAATATTATATTAATACATTAATATTATATACTGACGGGCAAAAGAAACGCCCCAACGGAATTTGGCGTTATTTTCCTCATACCTATTGAAATTTTAGTGAAATGTAGTCTGTATACATGTACATTGACCGACAATCACGGCAAAGAAAAAATCGTGCGCTTCTATTCCGCCCGATGTCCATTTCCGGTGGCTGCTCATGATTTCCACTTGCACCTCGTGTATGTTTACCACATGGTGAAATCGATCACATTTTACACAGTTACATGTGCTAGTCGATAGACAATCACAATTTCAGAGATTTTCTGATTAAACATTCGTATTTAAGAATGCCAATGCTAAATTCTGAAGAGAGAGCTCGCGTTTTGGCCATGCTCGAATGCGGGCGAACGCAAGAACAAGTTGCCAGACGTTTTAACGTCTCGCGTTCGACGATTCGGCGTCTTGTTCGACGTGTTAAGAGTTACGGGAACGTTTACCGATCGGCCACGTTCAGGAAGACCTCGTGTGACGTCTGTAAGACAAGATAATTTCATACGTCAACGTCATTTGCGTGACAGGTTTGTGACGGCGGAATCGACGTCGCGTTTAGTAGTCGGTAACCGTGGTCGCCCAATAAGTCGTTAAACGGTTAGAAGACGACACGACTGAGGGAACGCGGGATTACCTGCCGTAGACCTTACCGTGGTTTAGTTCTAACTTTACGCCACCGTCACCAACGTCTGATCTGGGCCCGCAATCATCGCGGTCAGCGTTGGCAGAGCGTGGTGTTCAGCGACGAGTCGCGTTTCAACTTATGGAACGCCGACGGGCATATCCGTATGTACAGGCGACGTCACGAACGCTACGTTAACAATTGCGTTGTCGAGAACATGGAATGGGGCGTTTCTTTTGCCCGTCATTATATGAACTCACAAATTAATTACCAATTAATATACTTTTAAGTTCCGTTCATTCATTTCCCACAAAAAAGTGCCTTTCGTGTTTTAGTCCCAACTCCAATGCTGTGGCTTGGCTCCGTTCAAACTCCCAAATAGCCTGGTTTATACATTTTATTTGTCTGCATCCGGTGGGACTCGAACCCACAATCCAACAAAACACATTGCCATTGAATCAAAGATTGACTTACTTATATGAAATTACAAGAACTGCAGGATCATATGTTTAGCCAGGCGTCAATAAAAGACTTATTGGAAAATCCATAAAATGTAAACAACTGGTCACTATTTGTTTATAATATTTTTTTTCATGAATGAAAACATGCATTTGGTTGTAAAGATATCAAAATTACATGGATTGAACTGGTTAATATCACAATTATAAGGTAAAACTATAACATAACATAACAAGAGGGCCAAGATGGCCCTAAAGACGCTCACCTGAGGACATTTGTGCCAGATTGTGGGAAGCTAGCCGTAACAGATGCTTTTACAAGGCCACACTAAAGCACAATAATTACATGCACCATGGTTTACAGCTTTTGTACAAATGTTTCTATTTTTCACTAGAAAGGCCAAAATTTTGGATGGATTTAATTAGAGAAAAATTCATCCATTATAAATTATGTGCAGGTTGGTGTCATGCAAATATGGCAGTTTGAGTAAGATTGAATCAAAATTGTAGCCTCTAATGTGTAAACAAGATTTTTCTAAGATTTTACCTACTGACCTACTTTTCAGTCCAGCCCTGCTCATTTTCGAAAGGGTTCAAGATATCATTTTTACTAACATACTGACCAAGTTTTAGAAAGATTGGATCAAAATTGTAGCCTCTAGTGTGTAAACAAAATTTTCCTAAGATTTGACCTACTGACCTACTTTTGGATCCAACCTGACCTATTTTAGAACTGGTTCAAGATATCACCAAGACAAACATTCTGACCAAGTTCGAGGAAGATTGAATCAAAATTGTAGCCTTTAATGTGTAAACATAAAAAATGTTGACGGACGACGGACAATCAAGTGTCCCAAAAGCTCACCCTGAGCTATGCTCAGGTGAGCTAAAAATAACAAATGCATTTTGGGGTGTTGATAATTATATCAGCAGTATGTTGCCTTTAACCCATTAACTACCTATGCACATGCTATGGTGCTAGTAACATAGTGCTAGGGTAGACGGTTTTCACATATCACCGTATTGGGTTGAGGAAGTCTCAGTACTACATTGGATGAAAATATAAGAAGCTAAAATTGAGTTTAAAAAAAAAATGGAAAAGTTATTCATGTAAATACCAGTATTTTGTACTGAAGCTTCCCCCCAACCATTGTTCCATTTCTCGTTTTGCATGAAGATTGGGAATGGTTGGTTAACAAGGCTACCCTAGTGTGTAGGGACCTTGGGGCTCACCATAGTTGCTGGTATTATGTGTAATATGCTTTCAGCTATGTTGACAGGGCCTCCTCTGGGGTTTTAAAACCTGTTGCCAACATTTTCACCATGTACGAAAAGTTGGAGCCACTTTAGGGCCACATTAGAGCCAAAGTTTTACCTGGTGTAATACTCATGATATATTTAGTTAAATGAAAAGGGAACTAGAGATTTTTTTGCCGTAGAAAACTGAAGTCTCCCCCAAACCCCTCCCCCTCACACACACTAAGGGACACAGTGACGTATGCAAATAGTTAAAGTTAAAAGGCTGACTATATTGAATAAGCTCCACAGAGGGTTATGGACACTTCCTCTCATCAATTTCTTTCAATAACTGAAATCTTGTTTAAATAGCATAAGTAGAACAAGAATTATCTTGTGGTCAAGAAATTGTGAAAAGGGGGAATAACTCCCAAAATACTGTGCATAACACTTTCTCTTATTATTTCTTTCCATATTATTTCTTTCCATAAATGAAATTTAATTTCAATAGCATGAGTCGAACGGAAGTTATCTTAAGGGCACAAAATTGTATAAAAGTGGAAAAACTCCAACAAGAAACATTGGAATTTCCATGGATTATGTTCTAGTGTACTGCAATTCTCGCCCATAACGTCTACCCTACTATGGAGCTTCAAAGGTTATATGTTTCATAGTGCATGAGTTAAGCTTCGGACAAAACTTAATTGAATATGAAATCAGACAACGGGCAATAACTCCAAAAATATGATTTGCAGAATTAAGGTTCTTGTGCACTGCAATTCTCCTTTGTGAGGTCTATTCACCTATGAAGTTTAAAGGTTATATGTCTCATAGTGCATGAGTAATGCTTAAAAAAAAAAGCAAGAGTGTCAAGATGGCTCTATAATCGCTCACATGAGAAAGTTTGCCTTCATTACCTGCACTGCTGAAGAAATGAATATGCTGGAGTGTAAACAAAGTGAAATCTGGCATTTTTTCATATTAAAATGGGCATAACTCCTGACCTAATAGGCCGAAATCAGCTATAAACAAACCTGATTGAGAGATCAAGGTCTTAAGCATTGTCATAAAGTTTGAAGATGATTGTTCAAGAAATGAAGACAATAGAGTGTAAACAAAGTAAAATCTGGCATTTTTTATATCAAAAGGGACATAACTCCTGACCTTATTGGCCGATATCAGCCATAATCAAACTTGATCAATAGATTATGGTCACAAATATTTTCATAAAGTTTGCAAAAAATGATTGCTTAAGAAATGAAGATGCTATAGTGTAAACAAATTGAAATCTGGCATTTTTTTTATATTAAAAGGGGTATAACAACTGACTTAATTACCCAATATATGCTATCGAACTTGATGGAGAGATTAAGGTCATAAACATTGTCATAAAGTTTGAAGATCACTGTTCCAGACACAAAAACACTAGAGTGTAAACAAAGTGATATCTGGCATTTTTTTTATATTAAAAGGGGCATAACTCTTGATCTTATTGGTCGATATCAGCCATAATCAAACTTGATCAAGAAATTATGGTCATTAAACATTGTCACATAGTTTGAAGATGATTGTTCAAGAAATAAAGATGCTAGAGTATAAACAAAGTGAAATCTGGCATTTTTCAATATTAAAAGGGGCATAACTCCTGACCTAATTAACCGATATCAGTCATAATCAAACTTGTCCAGAAAATTATGATCATAAACATTGTCATCAAATTTAAAGATGACTGCTTAAGAAATGAAGATGCTAGAGAAATAAGTATGAAATTTTACAAAGGGCAATAACTCTAAAAATATGATGCACTGAGTTATGGTTCTTGTGCATGACACTTTTCAATCATGAGGTCTATCCACATGTGAAGTTTCAAGTTAATAACTTTTATAAGTTTTGAGTTACGTTCCAGACAAAAAATAACTCTGAAATTTAACAAAAGGTTGTTACTCCAAAAATATGATGTGCAGAGCTACGGTTTTTGTGCACTGCACTTCTCCTCCATGAGACCTTTCTACCTGTGAAGTTTCAATTTAATAGCTTTGATACTTTCTGAATTATGCTCTGGACAAAAAGTGTGACAGACAGATAACTCTGACAAAAACAATATGTCTCCCCCATATAAATATGGGGGAGACATAATGATAATGACTCATGTTCTATATTCTTATACACCCTAAGAATAAACATTATAAGATATTCTAATTTATGTGTAAGATCATAGGAATGACTTATTCCCCACATGTGACTACATGGGAGTACTTAAAGCAGTATGGGTTGTTTTCAAAACATAACAAGAATGTCCAGTTTTATACATAAAACTATAACTATATATATCTTCCTTTTTTCCCCTTAGAAACTTACCTTTGATTTTTGCATGCTTTCAATACATTGCAGCCTGTTTATACGAATGGCTTTGAATTTTGAGACTGAATACACATGTCACAAAACATGTCCTTAAAATTTGGATCATATCATAACCATGGGTAATCAATTTTCCACACCACTTTATATTTTCAAACAGGAGGATTTTGAGTTTTTGAAATTTAAAAGCAGGAGTCAGCATTTGACACTAACTTTTTAGCCAGGTATCCCGACAGAACACCTTCTTTGAAATTCAGGATTCCCTTCAGAAAATTAGGTGTCCCTGTCATGTCACTCAAGACATGTGATGGCTTTATTTACATAAAAATTGACTAAAAAGTTATCATTCTTCAAAGAGGGTTTTATGAAGATGATTAGATAGGTTTTAAACAAATGTGGCTGTTCAATTTATTTCTAATTGGACAAGTAAGTGTCCCAACGGAACACCTAGCATGTCAATCTTGTAGTCCCTTCCAAATTTTATTTGTGTAACTAAATCCATGGTTCTTGGCCCCCCTCCAAACTGGAATTAATATAGTTAACATCAGTTCTGCTATTTGAAACTGCAGTTAATACAACTGCAAATGCTTATTTATTTTCATGGTGCATTAATATTCCAGCATGGAGTATTACCTGCTTACAAAGGGGTATCACAGGAAACCATCCAGCTCATTGTTGCCAAGTTTTGGATTTGAATTATTTACGTTTGAAACCATGTCAGAAAAATGTACAGCAAGACCGGCACAATAACCCAGAACCCCTAACTAACATGGAAAGTGCTCTACCAACTGAGCTACTGGACCACTTACACAAATCTTTCACAGGCAGACTAGTACAAATAATTATACTGCAGGACCCTATTATCGGGTGGTACCTATTATCGTGGTAATCCAATATTAGACATGTTCATGGCCTAAAATGGCTAAAACTATGATCACTACAAATTAAAACAGGTTTCTAAACTTTGATTGGTGTGACATGACCCACTGGAATTATTTTTTAATATTTTGTAAATATGATATGAATTTACCTCGAAAAATGAATTTACCAGTTTGCTACCCTTACCTCAAAAAAGACCTTAGTAAATCAAAATAAAGAATTAGAAACTTAAAAAGCATCTATTATTTGACAGAAGGAGGGTAATGTCCATAGAAATTTTACAGAAAATATTTTGTCATTGCCTTCAGGAAAAAAAATATGCCATACCACAATAATCCGGTACCTTGAGACAAAAAAAAATGGCGGCACCCCTATGTCATTTAAAGTAGAGATTTAACGATTACCCATTATACTCGATGATTGATCGATAGCTGTCGAGGTTGGCGATCATGGATTGTGTTCCTTCAAAATCGATTCCTCTAATTTCTCTCCTTTTCGGTAGGTATGTGTACCAAGAAAAAAAAATAAAAAGAAACAATATTAACACTAAATCTACTCTGTTTCTGAATTCTTTTTGTAAGTTTTTTCCTCATAATTTTATGTTTTTTTGGTTTTTTTTTTTTTTCAATCTTGCATAAATAGCCTACTAAGTACTAGTTCTTGTCTCTTGTAATCAAATATCTTTGATAGCATCTTTGTCTATTAAGATATTTTTTTGCTTTCAAAGTCACATTCTACATATAAGTGATCATGGTTAAAAAACAAATCGATTACATAATCAATAATTGATAGAAATGTCTTGTCCGATTATTTCCAATCATCAATTATGACTTTTAGCCGTTTTTTGAAACTCTAATTTAAAGGCATTTTCAAAGGGTTTAAAATAATCAATATTTTCTGCACCAATTTACATAGGATGATCTTTATATTAAATTATTCTATATTATTCCTTGCTATGAAATATAGTTCCGTTCTTTAAGGTTTTCAGACCCACGATAATAGGTCCCCACCAGATAGATGTGAAAAAGTTATTTAACATTTCATATTTTACATTGTGACATTTTATATTATCAACTGATGTAACATGGAAAATAAAAAAATGCAGAATATCAGATATAATGAAGGAAAAACGTGAAATAGGTTACTTTTAGGTCCTTATAGTTGTTACATACTCCCCTGCCTATTTAGAACCCATCCCCGAACAATTTGACAGAGGACAAACCCAAAGGCAGTTTATACTAGAGAAATAAACTATAAATAATTGCTTAAAGTATGTGTACTTCCAAAGTTGAATATTACATGGTTAAACTGAGGAAGAATATGCCAGCAGTTCTGAGAAAAACATCATCCGAAATCAAAACGGCGTTTTACAATGTCCGAATTCGGTGCACTTTTATAGAGAGCTTGTTTTCATATATTTACGCTAGGCAAAAACAAACTCACAGTGCATAACCATATCGACAGGCTCTCTGCGGAAATCGCTATATCGGCAGGCTCTCTGCGTTCGCACCGGTCATTCTCTGCCATAAACACTAGCAAACGCTGGACGGAAGGGAAAGAAACAGACCAATGGTCACGTTTCAAAGGTGAGTTGCTCAATATTAAGTATTGCACGGAATATTAGAGTATCTTAGCTATGTATATGCGTGTAAACTTTTCAATAATCAGCGACTGCGACCTGAAACTCGGCCAAACAGTTTAGTGATGTACCAACATAAACACAACCTCGGCACTTTCTACAGGCTTCAGCAGGTTATTGCTTTGATTATGTCTATAATATGACCATCGAATGTATTCTTTTAAGTATATTCTTCAAGAAGATATCGATAAATTGGCCGATTTTTAATGTAAATTTCCTGAAAACCCCCTACTTTCGGTTTTGTCGTTGCACGGGAGATCTCTCTGCACATCACTTTTTGAAGTACCGGCAGACTCTCTGCATTTACCACAAGCAGGCTATTTGCAAGCTATGGTTTATCTTATTGTTTATGGAAAATGAATAATTTCATGGGTCGTTATCCCTAATTTGTGTTTTGAATTTCTTACTTTGCATGCAATTTGTACTGTTTTCGTAGTCAGATACAAATCTGTTAACAGTATATATGTGTTACTTACTTTTTTTTACTATTTTGTTGATATAAAATATATAAGATAAATTTCCTCTAGGGTATTGTTTATTACAATAATTCTCATAATTTGAATCGCCATTATTGCATGTTCCTTTGTCTATTATTTTTAACTTTGTGCTAACTTTATCATTTTACACATTAACATGCTTGACTGATGTCTGAATAAAATAATACAAATAGAAATTAGTCATTTACCCAAAATGTTTGTAGAAATTATGTTACTTGTTCGGAAATGGTCAGAATTAATGATTTCATAACGACTGCCTACATTTAGAATATATAATGTATCTTTTTTAATTTTTGTCCGATTTTCATGCGGAAAAAGTATTATTATTGGTAATGAATTTCTAACAATAATATACAAATATAGCATTAATTATTTTATTTGCAACTGAGAAAACTATTTTCAGAAAACAGTAAAATTTAAGTGCAACATGAAAATGCTTAAAAAACACCAATTTTTAGGAACTTTACGAAATACCGTGAAGATGCGATTCAACAAACCATGTCGTAGTATATACGCAAAGAAAGAGAAAAGCCTCGCAAATCTGAAAATGTCGAAAAAGTCTCGATAAAACTTAAAATAGTTTCCACACAGTCCTATAACGAAGAGCAGGTAGCCATTCCTACCCTGATCTGAGCCCACCCGAAAGCGAAAGTAAATACATAAATGAATGCATGAGTCCATGGATTTAAAGTAACAAATGATTACTAACTCTATCATTACTTTGTCAAAAACAAGGCCACGAGGGACGTAACTAACATACAATATAATGATTATAAAATAATAGGCATTTTATATAATCATTTTATTATTCTTAAACATCGCACTGAAGAAAGTAAATTTATTTTACAAGTTTTAGCCTACCAAAAGTTCCTTCCAGGGCATTTCGAAACTATGAAGTATGAAGTGAAAGCTGTTTTTCAGCATTTGCATGTGGAAGGGATAACCTTAGAGTACGAAAAGTACAAATTGTATTGGTGCTTGAACATTTCTCTCCAAGTCAAAACTTTCTTAAGTTATTTTTTTCTTTAATTCATGGTAGCACAGGAAATGACGCAAGAAATTCAAGGACTTTAATAGGGCTAAGTTCAATTTAGGCTGACATTGTGTTTTTTCAATCGGGACAACCCGAAGCCGTAATTTAAACCTACGCGCACCTGCTAGACTGATTAAAATGGCCGTTAAAATGGCGGATAAATGGCGGTTTCTGCTATCACGTCACTTCCGATTGGATCCCGTCTCATCGTAGGTATCATGAGGCAAATCAGATACTAAGCGGGATAACATCTCCGCAGGAAGCGAATCTGAAACTGTCAAGTTGAAATGTATGACTATAGATGTTCCTTCCCATGGGAAGAAACAATAAGCCGAAATTGTGATCATTGCGTAGAACAGATACGTCACTGTTAATTCATTAAATTTACAACGGATTTACTTGTGTAATTTCAAAGTCTAGGAGTATTTATGCAGCAATGTTATATTGTTGTTTATATGTTTGACGGATTTCGGATTTTACAAGGCCTATGTCACATTTTTTTTATTTTTTTTTTTTAAGAAAATGAATATTAATTTATCTGTTTTAAATATTGACTTTAATATCACTTTCAGTTGCCGTAGCAATGCGATAGGCTTAGTTTAAGTTGGGTTTTTTTCAGTATGAATGAACAATATAAATGTGAGAAGAAATACCTCATATCTCACGGCAATTTGCAGCCAAAGAGTTTTAATACTAATCGAATGTGTAATAAGTTGTTGAAATATTTCGCAACAAACTGACAACCTGTCCTACTTCTTACATAGGAGAGAATGAACGGTGTGTATTGGAACAATTGAATGCAGTGTTGTTTTTTTAAAAAATTTATTGTTTTTTTTGTTCAAATTATTCGGAGAATATAGGCGGCATCCCCCATCCCCTATTTTCTTTCACTCCCCCCCCCCCCGTTACTATGACAGTTTACCTACCACTGTGTGCATGGACTCACTGCTGCATTATTTTTTAACTGTTATATTCTTAATAAAACTGTTCAAACATGTTGTATCATTGATCTTTTTATATTTTATGCAATAAAACATCATTAAATAAGAGGTTTACATAATACATAGCAGAACCCCCCCCCCCCCTTTTAAGCTCACCCCCAACCCCCTTTGGGTCCGGACTCCTTTCCCCCCAACAGTGAAAAACCCACTGGAAGAAGCATGAAACTGTTATTTCACAACAATAAAACACAAAGTACGCTAGCAGCATGCTTTAAAAAAAACAATCGCTGGCAAAATGCAGATAGCCTGCCTGTGGTAATTGCAGAGAGTCTGCCTGTGCTTCAAAAAGTGATGTGCAGAGAGACCTCCCGTGCAACGACAAAACCGAAAGTAGTGGGTTTTCAGGAAATTTACATTAAAATCGGCCAATTTGTCGGTATCTTCTTGAAGAATATACTTAAAAGAATACATTCGATGGTCATATTATAGACCTCCCAAAATGGGGAGGACATCAGTTTCAGCTGCCCTAATGCTACCTCATCTCCACGAATGAGAAACCATAGTTCTGTCACAGATGACCAAGAATTATCCCCTCCCAGTAAACACCCCTCTCCAGGGAATAGATATGACTTGCCTCTCAGGGTCATTGTAATAAACTGCCAGTCTTTAAAAACTCCAGGTAAGAGAGGACAACTGGAAAATATGATTGCCTCTACACAAGCTGATGCTGTTATTGGCACAGAATCCTGGCTGGATAGCAGTATTAAGTCCTCTGAAGTCTTCCCCGCCAACTACAAGTTGTATCGTCGCGATAGAGAAAGGAATGCAAAAGGGGGTGGTGTTTTTATACTTGTCTCAGACAAACTTTCTAGCAGTGAGCCAGCTGAACTGACCCCTGAAGATGACTGTGAATTGGTATGGGCTAAGATTAGTGTCAAACGCACTCAAGACCTGTACATTGGAGCTTTCTATTAACCCCCATCCAAGATGGACGCGATTATTTGGACATCTTACAGAGCAGTCTCTCTCGCATACCCAGAGGTGCACATGTATGGCTTGGAGGTGATTTTAACCTTGCGGACATTGACTGGAAAGGTGAATGCCCCAAGCCAAATAGGGGAAATAAAAGTCAGTGCCAGCAGATGATTGAAGTTGCCAGAGATGCGTTTCTTGAACAAGTTGTTGACAAGCCCACACGCATTGGTGAATATACTGCTAACATACTGGATCTCTTCTTCACTAGCAATAAAACACTCATCAATCGCTGTGAAATAATGCCAGGGATAGGTGACCATGAAGCTGTATTCATTGAGTCTAGCCTGCGACCAATGAAAGTGAAGAAACCAGCAAGGAAGGTCTTCTTATATCGAAATGCAAATTTTGATAAATACAGAAAAGATCTCGAAGAATACCTCCCAGACTTTATAAAAGAGTCAGAAAACAGCTCAGTAAATAGGACATGGGAACTATTTGAACAAAAACTTCAAACACTAACCAATCAGCACATTCCATCCAAAATTATATCTAGAAATAAACCCAACAAGCCATGGATTAATAAAACAATTAAGTCTCTACATAGAAGAAGAAAGAAACTATATTTGAAGCAGAGATCTACTCATACTAGCAGAGACAGACAGCTCTATCTTCAGACCAAACGAAAAACACAGAAGAAAGAACGACAAGCCTACTGGCAGTATATTGAGAACATCATTGACATAAGTGACCCAGACCCTGAACCAGCCCAGCCCACATGCAAGCAAAAGCGGTTCTGGAACTACATAAAGTCACTGAAGCGGGATAACTGTGGGGTATCTCCTCTATTATACAAAGGTAAACTCCACTGTGAACCAGCAGAGAAAGCCAACATACTGAACTGGCAATACCAGTCAGTGTTCACAAAGGAAGACCTATCCAGCATCCCTACTACTGAAGGTGAACCTGTCCCAACCATGCCTGAGATCACCATTACAAGAGATGGAATTGCCTCCCTGCTCCGGAAATTAAACCCTCACAAGGCAACAGGATCAGACATGATATCGGCACGTATTCTTAAAGAAATGGCAGAGCAGAGTGCCCCATACCTGTCTACAATCTATAAGAAATGCCTCATGGATGGATGCCTTCCGGATGTATGGAAGACTGCAAATGTCTCAGCCGTTTTTAAAAAGGGAGACAGGTTTAAACCCAGTAACTACAGGCCAGTGTCACTCACCTGTATATCCTGCAAGCTGATGGAGCATGTTATGGCCAGTAACATTATGGACCACCTTGACAAATATCAAGTCCTGAGTGATTGTCAGCATGGCTTCAGAAGGCGACGTAGCTGTGAAACCCAGCTAATAACCCTGTCTGAGGAACTCATCAAGTCACTGAATATGAATAAACAGCATGACCTCGCTGTCCTTGACTTCAGTAAGGCCTTTGACATGGTTCCACACAGGAGACTGCTTGTCAAATTACAGCACTATGGTATCAGGGGACACAACTTGCAATGGATACAAGCCTTTCTCTCAGACCGGACCCAGAAAGTTGTTGTTGATGGAGCATCCTCGGAGCCTGCGCCTGTTTCAAGTGGCGTTCCTCAGGGAAGTGTTCTTGACCCGATCCTTTTCTTGACCTTCATCAATGACCTCCCATTCCACGTTACATCCAAAACTAGACTTTTTGCTGATGACTGTATTATTTATAGAGAAGTTAACTCCATACAGGACTGTCTGGCACTACAAGAAGATCTCAACAGATTAACTGAATGGGAAAGGCGATGGGGCATGTCCTTCAACCCAGAGAAATGCGGTATTTTGAGAGTTTACAGGAAAAGAAACCCAACTATATATGATTACACACTGAAGGGTCACATACTTTCTACTGAAGAACAGACAAAGTACCTGGGTATTCATATATCTCAAAACTTATCCTGGGATTACCATATTGACAAGCTAACAAAGAGAGGGAACAGTACCCTTGGCTTCCTAAGGCGAAATCTGCATATCAGTAATGAAGGGGTGAAGGCCATAGCCTACAAGACAATGGTGAGACCCACATTGGAATACTGCTCCACCGTATGGAGCCCATACACCAAGAAGCAGATTAACAAGATCGAGATGGTTCAAAGGAGGGCTGCTCGATATGTGACAAACAGACACCACAACACTAGCAGTGTCTCATCTATGCTGGAACATCTTGGCTGGGATACTCTTGAGGACAGAAGAACCAAAGCACAACTTACCTTGCTTTACAAGATTTCTACAAACCTAGTAGATATCTCATCTGCCGACCACCTCACCCCAGTACAGAGTGTCACACGATCAGCACATTCTATAAACTATCATCTACCTTCTGCAACTACCTCCTACTATAAAAACTCCTTCTTTCCCAAAACTATTTCAGTATGGAACAAATTACCAGCTGCAGTTGCTGAAGCCCGAGACTTGGTATCCTTCAAGCAGGGGCTATCAAATCTTTCTTTCTAAACAACTAAATAGGGCCCAGCTGTAAGTACCCCTCAATGATTCCCATTGCTGTACCAGCCGCGGCCACCGTAACTGGAGAGGTTTGGGTTGAGTAGGCAAAAACGCAGCTGATCCCCCCTCCCCCTTTTTATTTCTTTCTCTCTCTCTTTCTTATCATCTATCATCAGCTATCATCAGACCTTTATCTTCCTTCAATCTTTATGGCTAAATCTGACTCTATCTTTCCTATTTCTTCTTGACCAGCACCACCCGTCGCAGAATAGTCAGGATTGACTGTGCCGACGTAACATGTAGATGTAGATAGACATAATCAAGCAATAACCTGCTGAAGCCTGTAGAAAGTGCCGAGGTTGTGTTTATGTTGGTACATCACTAAACTGTTCGGCCGAGTTTCAGGTCGCAGTCGCTGATAATTGAAAAGTTTACACGCATATACATAGCTAAGATACTCTAATATTCCGTGCAATACCTAATATTGAGCAACTCACCTTTGAAACGTGACCATTGGTCTGTTTCTTTCCCTTCCGTCCAGCGTTTGCAGAGAATGACCGGTGCGAACGCAGAGAGCCTGCCGATATAGCGATTTCCGCAGAGAGCCTGCCGATATGGTTATGTACCGTGAAACTGTTACAACAAGAATACTTTTCAATTCAATTTTATACTAATTCAATGACATAAACAAATTTGCCAGATTTTCATCAATAACAATACTCATTTACATTTTCAATGTCGCTTCCACTGGACGCCGCCATTTTCAACTGAACACAACCTAGCAAGCAATCGTAGTGAACAATAAGCTCAGCAAGCAGTGTTTATCCCATTTTCAGCCTCAACCAGACCCTGACGTACTATTACGTAGGATAGTACGCCAGGAACCAGACTAGATTGCCGTTTAGCTTAGACGGTTCACGGACGGTATGTAGCATATTGTGAAAACGCGGACAATATATACAAAGAAGGAAAACGCGGACGATATGCAACATATAGAGAAGACGCGGACGATATGTAACATAGAAGGAAAGGCGGACGGTATGTTACATATTGCAACAAAGGCTTACATTGCAACAAATTCAGGTCTTTAATTTTAATATTTATGATACTTATTGTTATTTGCAAAACATTAAAAGGAGAAAGAATGAAATTCCTAATTATTCTGTGAACTTATAGACGGTTCGCGGACGGTATGTAGCATATTGTGAAAACGCGGACAATATATACAAAGAAGGAAAACGCGGACTATATGCAACATATAGAGAAAACGCGGACGATATGTAACATAGAAGGAAAGGCGGACGGTATGTTACATATTGCAACAAAGGCTTACATTGCAACAAATTCAGGTCTTTAATATTAATATTTATGATACATATTGTTATTTGCAAAACATTAAAAAGAGAAAGAATAAAATTCCTAATTATTCTGTGAACTTAGACGGTTCGCAGACGGTATGTAGCATATTGTGAAAACGCGGACAATACATACAAAGAAGGAAAACGCGGACGATATGCAACATATAGAGAAAACGCGGACGATATGTAACATATAGGATACAAGATGATAAACAATAACTAAACAAATAAATAAAACTTGCGACTTACCGAAAAGAATGGTGCCACTTGGAATAATATATCCTCTAGTATAAACTTCCTTGTACGGTATACAGGATATGAAAACACTGAGTAATGTTCACAATTCAGATGGTCTGATAAGTACTTGGTCTGACTATGGCCAATAACAAGAGCCATCTTGAGCACAACGCTTAAAACACACAGACACAATTGACACACAAAATTACAAAGTCCAAACTTATTTAAGTCTCAAATATAATCCTTTGTTTTGACACTATATATTTCATGAAACAGAAGTCACAACCGTTATGTTGCATAAACTTTATCTTTTTGAAAGTTTTCAACGTTAAATATAAAATATAGAGAGATTTTCTTTACTCAATTTAAAGTCATATCGTTTGAAGATGTCAATAATTAATGATTAAGGTCGTCAAATTCATTTATTACAATAATCTGATTGGTGTTGTTTGTCAACACTTTATTGGTGATAATAAATTAAAGGGCCGTTAATGATAACTGTAATTAATCAATGATGCCGTCTAATATAGACACGATACTTTCATCTTAGGTGTTAAAAATCAATTAATTTATATAAATTTATTTACACATTCACAATTGTTAACACTATGGATCAAAGTGTATTTTATAGATCAAAGGATTAACCTAATTTATTCATAGTCACTATATTTGTACCCATTTAATTTTTTATTTTTCTTACAACCAACATATTATCTTCAAATGTTCTAGTTGAGTAACTACATAAATACTTCAAAAAGACAATAATGATAACATAAAGATGATAAAAAACTTCAGCGTCTGCTTTTTCTCTATATATACAATACAATACAATAGCTTTATTGCTTTCAAACATCATCATGTTTACAGCAATCGTACATATATAATAACATTGCGTTGCAGGTGTGGACTATAACCTGCAGAGAAAAAATATCCGATAATGGTTTTTCGGAAGGGTGTTTTGTTACATGAAACATTTATCTAAACATTACATATGTATCAGTTATGGATTCAATGTGTTTACATAAACATAATTGTACTAGTACAAGTAAATGCTTAATTGTTTATCTCTTTTCTCTTAATACTTGCCCAATATAAATATTTTGCTAAATTAATTATAACATGTTTTGATTTATTATTCATTAAATTAGTGAATTTTTGTAAAGTTGGCCATGTATAATAATAGTGTTTTAAGTAAGTTTTTCTTAAATCTCTGTACATTGGACACACTAACAAAAAATGATATTCATTTTCTATAACATTTAAATTGCATTTTGTACATAATCTTTCGTTTCGGTCAATATTTTGATGTCTACCTTTTTCTATATTCAAATCATGAGCTGATAATCTAAATTTTGTATATTCAATTCTAAATTTATTATTTTTTATAAAATCTAAATAATTTTCGAATGAACATGTATGTTTGAATAAACAGTACGCGTTTAGACGACTAGAGTTATTAATAGAAGAGTACCACGACTGATTATATATATCGACTATTCTTTGTCTTACATGATTATAATTGACATAGATATTTAATTGATGTTGCCAAATATAGGATAATCCGCATGTATCAAGTATACTTTTAACTTGGTACGCCCAGTTGTTATTGTTGTTATTTGGATTTTTTTTCAATATCTTCCTTTAACATAATATAAGCATTATATAATAGTGAGTTATCTTTCCTTTGCAATATGTTCGTCCAGTATTTAATTATGATTATCTTTCGATAAATATACATCGGCATTCTACCTAAATCTCCGTACATTGCGTTTAGATTAGTTGATTTTCTTACATTAAGTATTTTACGGCAAAATTTGGAATGTATATTTTCTATGTCTGGTCCTGTATGATTTCCCCAAACCGCGGCCGAGTAATTTAATATCGGTTCAATTAATGAATCAAACAGATAGATCTTTTTGGATGTAGGTAAATCTAGCTGGTTATATGTAACAAATAAATTGTGTAAAGATCTCATTGCATGCTGAGCTATCATTTTTTGAGTACGATACCACTTACCATTTTTAAACAGATATATTCCTAAATATTTAAATGAACTAACAATTTCGATTTTTTCATTATAAAGATAAAAGTTGTAATTTGTGAAACGCCCATTCTCAAATATCATAACCTTTGTTTTCATAACATTTAATCGTAAACCGTATACATTACTATAAGTTTCAATGTCGTTTAATAACTTTTGTAATGAGTGCGGGTCTTGAGCAAAGACAGCTGCATCATCTGCAAACAACAACAAAAATAGTTTAATATCATTAACATTCATTATACCTTGCAAATTACTATTCATGTTATTTATTATATCATTTAAGAAAAATAAACACAATAAACTGCTCATGGGATCCCCTTGCTTAACACCGACTTTAGAAAAAATAAATTCTGATTCTTCCGACTTATATCGAACAGATGACTTTACTTCATTATATATGGACCAATGTAGAGCTTACTTTTTCTTTGATCAGTTTTTGCAGTAATAATGTTCTATTTATTTTATCAAACATTTTTTCCCAATCCAAAAATGCTACATAGAGTTTCTTTTTTTCTGCTAAAGATTTTGTTATTAATGCATGTAGTATAAAAATATTGTCTATAGTTGATTTTTCTTTTTGAAATCCAAATT
>CM037783.1:27777599-27827599 GCA_021229015.1 Solen grandis | reverse complement strand
TAAAATAAATTGCATTTATAATTGTCATAGTGCAAAACATCTGTAACAAAACATAGGCCATTATAGATTTAATAAGAATAACTTTAATGGACGTTGCAGTATTGTCTGTTTTAACACAAACAGTTGAGGATAGCAAACATTGTTTATATTTTTAAAATTTATAAACGTGTCATTTTCAAAGTAAAACTAAACAATCACTGATATCATATATTGCATTAGTGACATGGTACAGAAGATTGACACACTATCATGTTCTATTCTCCGTAACGGGTGGTTTGGGTATGTATTTTAAATCCTTTGTTTCTCATTTGTTTCTAGAATGGTGTGTGCAATAATAACATCTAAGATAACAAACGCCTTGAACATTTGAAAAAATCATATTTCGAGTCCAATGAGGAAAGTTCGAAAATTGACATATCGCAAATTGGAAATGTACTCATTATGGTGGAATAGCTGTATAATGCGAAATAAAGGCGTTATTACGCTATTAAACTCGTCATAACGCAGAGAAACGCGTAATTACGCCAGAAAAGGCATTATAATAAGAATATAAGGCGTAATTATGCGGAGAAGGGCATAAATACGCGTTTGAAAGAAAAAGGCATAAAAAGAAACTGAACTCGTAATAATGTGAAACAAAGGCATGATAATGCGAAACAAAGGTGTTATTATGTGAAACAAAGGCGTAATAACGCGAAGATGAAACTTGAAATAATGCGAAACAAAGGCGTAATAACTCGAAACAAAGGCATAATAACGCAAAGTTGAAACTTGTAATAATCCGAAACAAAGGCCTTACAGCGCGAAAAAAGCATAAAAATTGAAGCAAGTTTAATGCCAGATTGCGCTTAAACAAGGGATGTTCCGATTCACCGGTATATTGCAATTAGCTTCTAGACAAAAACATGTATTGTTGCGGAAACTTCTGCATCGGCCGAATCCTATACCCAATAAGAAACCGGTTTTAAACAAAACATTGTGCAGAAGCAAAAATATTTTTTAAATGGCCTATTATTTAGGCTTTTAAAGATCTTTTCGTTTTTAGATAAGCATGTAACTGACTTATTACTTTTTTTTACAAAGCAGCTCTTTCACAGATGATTAGTAGAAAAAAAAAACAACACTCCTCTCCCTTGTTGATGTCATTGAAGTCTTTTTTTTCTGCAAGTGTAGGTCATATTGCACGGGTAAACGATATTAGATTGTTTCGCATTATAACGCCTTTGTTTTGCATTATAACGCCTTTGTTTCCCGTAAATATGAGTTTCAGAATGCCTTTTATACGCGTAATTATGCCTTCCTCCGCATAATAACGCCTTATATTCTCGTTATTATGCCTTTTTTGGCGTAATTATGCCTTTCTCTGCGTTATAACGAGTTTATTAGCGTAATAACGCTTTTATTTCGCATTTTAACGCCTTCATCAAAATATTTTTTTGTCAGTGATCTTAATAGGCTTTTGTACAGTATTCTTAGGCAGAGGATAAAGTATTTTGTGAAATTTTTGAAAATATGGCATAGCGTTTAAAATATCTGCTTACTAGTGCAAATATTTACATAAAATATCAATTAAAAAAATCTACCAAAAAAGGGGGTGGGGGAGTTCAAATGAATTCTTCATTCTTTGGTTTAAATTCATTTTAAATATCAGATCTACAGCTTTGTGTTCAGACAGAGATTTGAATACCTAATGTAGCTTTGTGGTTCAGATTATGATTAATAAATGGAAAAAAGTATATAATGAATAAAAAAAGATGGGAAACAATTTCTGTAATGAAACACATTTTAATGCTTTATTGCAATATATTTTGTTTTTATTTACACCTATATAATGTCACAGGGTGAGACAGATGTGCAGCCTGACCGTGACTCAAACCCGGGGCCTTTTCTTTTTACCAGGCAAATGCTCTACCGACTGAGCTTCCTGGTGGCAATACACATCTTTCTATCCTATGGTGAGTAATTGGTACTTTATCCCCCTTCATTTAAGAATTTGTCCCTGAATTCTAGGAGTTATTGGGTACCGGTAATTATAACCATGTGCAGGTGTCACAGTCACATGTTGGGCACCTAATGTCACAGGGTGAGAAAAATGTGCAGTCTGACCAAGACTCGAACCCAGGGTCTTTTTATGCTTACAGGGTGAATGCTCTACCGACTGATTGAGCTACCCGGCCGGTAGCCTCTACGGCATACACATCTTTATCCCTTATTGTGAGTAATATGCAGTATGTGAATCCAGCATTTCTGGACTCTCTATCTTATTTATGTGTTTAAATACCAAAGCAAATCTATTACTGATGTTCACAAACTGTATATTTAAAATTATAAAACTAATTGTCTTCAGTTTTCGACTTTTTTTCAGCTTGCAATAACTAGAAAATAGGAGTGGCTGTGGAAAACCTGATAAATTGGACACTGACAATACATAAGCCCTAAAGAAAGGCCAGGGGAAGCTCTATCCAGTTTTCAAGCCAAGATTCAACATTCTGAATCTGTTCACCTCAGCAGCAGTTAACAATATCTCAAGCAACCAGTGGACCATTTCATCAGGGGCTTGGCAATATGCAGTATAATTTTGACTAAACTGTGACAAAAACTGTGACTGGTGGAAAATTTGATGACGTTTACTACCCAACTGAACACTGTGGAATGTTATACCAAGATAAAGACTTGGTATTTGGAGAAGGTTTCTTGACTTACATAGGTGAACGTCTTCTTGCTTGCGTTTCACAACACTTCAACTCAGATTTCTCTTAACTAAAAGTTCAGAAGGTCTAAAACTCCTGTATTTATTGACCTAGTGATTAAAATATTTTTCATGAATATTCTTATAGCAAATGGTATTTAATCTCATGCTCAAAACGTATGAACAAACTCTGGAAAAAAAAATGAACTAATAAGATTTGCTTATTGAAGAGAAAATATGGGAGACTGTCATTCCATATTGTCAGTCATCCTTCTAAAGTGTAAGCACATCAGTTTGTTTCCAATTTTTCTTACTTTCTTTTTTGTTTGAACCAAAACTGACTCTCTTTAAAATAACCAAAATAACACTATTCTACATTCCTTTGTTGGAATATGAATCAATAACTTAAAAGGATGTGTCCTGAACATGACCCTTCTTAGTTCAATATAGCACATTAAGCTCAAGGTGAACTATTCTGATCACCTTGTGTCCCATCTTCTGATGGCAAGTTTGCTTTAAAAGACAATTGTATCTTTTGAAACTACTTGTAGGATGCCCATTTGTTGTTTGCATTGGCAATTAACCAACAAAATTTGATTTTGAAAAATTTAAAAATCATGTTCTCTGAAACAAAGGGCCAGAATAATTCACTTTCATCTCTTACAAATTGCCACCTCATGGCTATCTACTGTCATTGCTAAAATTAAGCTGTCCCTTAAATTTCTCCTCCTGAAACCAATGGCCAGAATTTAATTTCAGTTTGCATAAATGGTTAACTCTTAGCCTTCTACCATACTTGCTTACTTTACCGGTAAGTTTATTCCTTAAAAAATGGAGTACCAGATGGTTGGCTAGTTTCCTAGTAATTATACTGTTTATATATTTATAAAAAAAATCTTTGTAACTAATGGTCAGATTTTAATTTCATTTGGCACAAATGGTCACCTCATAGTTCTTTACCTCATTGCTAAAATGAATTTTATCCTTTGAAAAATGATGTCTTAAGTGGGGGCAGCTAGTTTCTGTATGTACTCTTCATATATATAGTTCAATTCAAAATCATTCTCCTGAAGCAAGTGTTCAGAAATATATTTTCCCTAGTGATATCTCATGGTCCTTTCCTGCAATTCTATTAAGTTATTGATCCCATGGAAGATGAGATCATATTTTCTATCATTTATAATCTGTAAAAAAAACTCTTGAGCATTTATTGCTGTTGAAGGTAACGAGGTCAAATCAAGTGGCCTGAAATGTTATAATTAGGTGAATGGTATTCTGCCCTCTATTGTCCTATATTAAAAAATTGTGTTCCCTTCCTGGAGCATAATTCTCTTTATATTTAAATTAAGCTGATGATATTTGGTACAGGTATCATTGACTTGGAGAGGATGTGTCACAGGCAAATTTTTCTGTTAGAGCCTCTTTTCCTTTCAGAGTTGGTGCCCTTTAAAAAAAAAAAAGAAAGAAAATCAGCAGCATCACTTTGTTTCTATTAAAATTGTCTAATGTTGCAAATAAATATTTTCAAGAGGAGCTCTTTTTGGAAAATTATGTCTGCAGTATTACTTTGATCTATTTAAGATAGGCTGATAATATATGCTAAATTTATTGACGACTTGTAAAGGAGGCTATAATAAATTTTGTAGAATGGCCCTTTACTTTCATAGTCATTTACCTTTGTCTTCAGCTAAAATCTCTTATAATTTAAGATCAGCTGATGAGATATGATTCATCTACCAATAACATGGAAATTATGTGTTATTGCTGTTTGTTAAAAAAATGTCCACAACATAATTCACAATATATTCAAATTAAATTTTTGACATATCTTATTTTCTGAATTCTGGTACAATGACTTTCTCACAGTTTTTGCAACTTCACATGGACTAAACAAGCTATGTACTCTCTTTCATTTTTGTTATCTCCACTATTACTTAACGGTTGTCCATCAAACTTCACACATGTGTTTATCATCATCATCATCATCATCATCATCATCATCATCATCATCAGACCTACCAGTAGAAACAGAAACAGTAACTCCTCCAAATATTTTTGCATATTTATGGCCCTTTTTGGACTTTGAATAAATGTTAAACTTTTGTTTAACATTGCAATTTTCTCCAGCTTTACTCACTGGATGTCTCTCAAACTTCACAAATGTGTTTATCATAATCAGACCAACCAGTAGAAACAGTAACTCTTCCAAATATTTTAACATATACATGGCCCTTTTTTGACTTTTTTGAATGTTAAACTTTTGTTCCCCATTATTCGATGAATGTTCCCCAAACTTTACATATGGATTGATCATCATGAGGTCAACCAGTAGAAATAGGAACTGCAACTCTTCCAATTTTTTTTTTTAATTTATAGCCCATTTTAGGCTTAAAAAAAACGTCAATTTTTGTTTAATCATTCTGTTATCTCCACTTTAACTCAATGGATGTCCCCCAAACTTCGCACATGGCTTGATCATCATCAGATCAACTAGTAGAAACAGGGACTGTAACTCTTACAAATATTTTTTGCAAATGTATGGCCCTTTTTTAACTTTTTAGCTCACCTGAGCACAACGTGCTCATGGTCAGCTTTTGTGATCGCCTTTTGTCCGTCGTCCGTGCGTGCGTGCGTCCGTCGTCAACAATTTCTTTAAACAATATCTCCTTCTAAACTACCCACTGGATATGGATAAAACTTCACAGGAATGTTCATTATGGGACCCTTTACCAAAGTTGTTAAAATTATTTTGATTGGTCAAATATCTAGGTCACAGGAGCTAAAAATAGATTTTAAAAATGAAAATTTTAAAAATCTTCTTCTCTGAAACCACAAGGCCTAGCCTTTTGATTTTTGGTATGTAGCATGATCTTATGACTCTCTACCAAGATTGTTCAAATTATGACACTGGGGTCAAAATTGACCCGCTTTAGGGGTCACTAGATTTAACATAGGCTAATATAGGAAAAACTTGAAAAAATTTTCTTCTCCGAAACCACAAGGCCTAGCCTTTTGATTTTTGGTATGTAGCATGATCTTATGACTCTCTACCAAGATTGTTCGAATTATGACCCTGGGGTCAAAATTGGCCCCGCCTCAGGGGTCACTTGATTTAACATAGGCTAATATAGGAAAAACTTGAAAAAATCTTCTTCTCAGAAACCACAAGGCCTGGAGTTTAAATATTTGGTATGTAGCATGATCTTATGACTCTCTACCAAGATTGTTCAAATTATGACCCTGGGGTCAAAATTGGCCCCAGCCCCAGGGGTCACTTGATTTAACAAAAGCCAATATAGGAAAAACACTTGAAAAATCTTCTTCTCAGAAACCACAAGGCCTGGAGTTTAGATATTTGGTGTGCAGCACTGTCTAGTAGATCACAACCAAGTTTGTTCAAATCATGGCCATGGGGTCAAATTTGGCCCAGCCCCAGGGGTCACTTGATTTAACATAGGCTAATATAGGAAAAACTTGAAAAAATCTTCTCAGAAACCACAAGGCCTGGTGTTTAGATATTTGGTGTGTAGCATTGTCTAGTGGATCTCTTCTACGTTTGTTTAAATCATGGCCCTGGGGTCAAAATTGGCCCCACCCCAGGGGTCACTTGATTTAACAGCGACTAATATAGGAGAAACCTGAAAAATCTTCTCAGAAATCACAAAGCCTGGAGTTTAGATATTTGGTATGTAACATGGGCTAATAGACCTCTACCAAGTTTGTTCAAATCATGAATCATGCATTGTCTAGTTGATCTATATTTAGTTTGTTCAAATCATGGCCCTGGGGTCAAATTTGGCCCAGCCATTGGGGTCACCTGATTTTACATAGGCTAATATAGAAATAACTTGAAAATTCTTGTTTTTAGGAAACTAGAAAACACATGGCCTGGCGTTTAGATATTTGGTGAAATTGGCCCCGCCCCAGGGATCACTTGATTTTACATAGACTTATTTTGGAAAAAAGCTAAAAGAATTTCTTCTCAAAAACCACAAGGTCTGGAGTTTAGATATTTGGTATGTAACATGGGCTAATAGACCTCTACCCAGTTAGTTCAAATCATGACCCTGGGGTCAAAATTGGCTCTGCCCCAGGGGTCACTTGATTTTACATAGCCTAATGATATCAGGTGAGTGATCCAGGGCCATCATGGCCCTCTTGTTTTGTTTTTTTAAGTTTTGTTAATATTGCTAATATCTCCACTTACACTCAAACTTCACATGTGTTTATCAACATCAGACCAACCAGTAGAAACAGGAACGTATGTCCCTCAAACTCCAAGTACAAACAGGAACAGTAACTCTGTTAAATATTTTTGCTTATTTATGGGCCTTTTTGTATTTAGAAAAAATGTTAAAATTTTGTTTAAGGTTGCTTTTATCTTTAATTTCTTTCCATGGATGTCCCTCATAATTCATACATGAAATTGCATGCCTGTATTGGAAGTCAGACTTTGTCATGAATTTTAAAACAGTTATACCCCCCACCCCCCTTTTTAGCTTTTTTTTCTTCAACTTTTCGAAGAATATGAGAGCTATTAATATTGTAGTCTTCCTGGCGTTGGCGTTGCAGCTTTTGGTTAAAGTTTTGCGTGCAAGTTACTTTCAACCTTATATCTCAATAACCATTTATGGTATTGACTTGAAAGATTATAAAAAAAATATGTTCAGGGGCATCAGACAACCAAGGTAGATAACTCTTGACTGAATTTAATATGAATTATGACCCCTTTTTAACTTAGACATATTGGTTAAAGTTTTGCATGCAATAGAATATTTGGTTAAAGTTTTGCGTGCAAGCTACTATCTAGTTTGTATCTCAATAACCATTCATGGTATTGACTTGAAAGTTTATGAATGTGTTTAGGGGCATCAGACAACCAAGGTAGATAATTTTTGATGGAATATATTACAAATTATGGCCCCTTTTTAACTTAGAAATTTTAGTTAAAGTTTTGCATGCAAGATACTCTCATGCTTATATCTCAGTATCCAGGCATGCGATTGATTTTAAACATCTTTAATATGTTTAGGGGTATCATACTTTCATGGTAAATAACTCTTGATGGAATATGTTACAAATTATTGCCCTTTTTAACTTAGAAATTTTGGTTAAAATTTTGCATGCAAGTTACTTTCATGCTTATTTCTCAGTAACTAGGCTTGGGATTGATTTTAGACATCATAAAATTATTAAGGGGTATCAGACTATCAAGGTATATCATTTTTATACCCCCGAAACAAAGTTTGGGGGGGTATATAGGAGTCACCCGGTGGTCGGTCGGTTGGTCGGTCGGTCCAGCGGTCCGTTGCATTTTCCTTGTCCGGAGCATAACTTGAAAACCACAAGTTGGAATTCAATACAACTTCATGCAATGATCAAGCACATGGAGAGGAAGTGCAGTGCACAAGAACCATAACTCCATCTTGACTTATTACAGAGTTATTGCCCTTTGTTACTTTTCCTTGTCCGGAGTATAACTTGTAAAGTACTGATTGGATTTCAAAACAATTTCATACAATGGTCAAGCACAATGAGAGGAAGTGCAGTGCACAAGAACCATAACTCTATCTAGAGTAATTACAGAGTTATTGCCCTTTGTATTTTTTCCTTTTCCGGAGTATAACTTGTAAAGTACTGATTGGATTTCAAAACAATTTCATACAATGGTCAAGCACAATGAGAGGAAGTGCAGTGCACAAGAACCATAACTCTATCTATAGGAATTACAGAGTTATTGCCCTTAGTTACTTTTCCTTGTCCAGAGTATAACTTGTAAACTACTGGTTGGATTTCAAAACAATTTCATACAATGGTCAACCACAATATGAGGAAGTGCAGTGCACAAGAACCATAACTCTATCTAGAGTAATTACAGAGTTATTTCCCTTTGTTACTTTTCCTTGTTTTTCTTGTCCTGAACATAACTCGAATATTATACATGGTATATACTTGAAACTTAAAATGTAAACAGATGGCGACTAGGAGAAGTGCAGTGTCCAAGAACTGTAACCTTATATTTTTTAACTACTGTGACAAACAACCATTATTGACTCTCTATCAACTTTAAATAAAAACTTTACTTACTTAGTACTATCACAACCAGTATACTATGTATACAGGTTCTTATCTATGCTCTGCCTGAAGTCTGGCTTCTCCTGCATTAAAGTATTTTGCGGGGGTATTAATCACCTTCAGTGATAGCTCTAGTTGACTATTATTATGTACAGGGTATGTGAAGGGCAAGAATTGAAATAGATTTTATTTAATTTATCAACAAGCATTTTGAACAGTCGAGTGTGCTGTCCTCTGACAGCTCTTGTTTTTTTAAGAATCTTTGTTAAAGTTTTCACACATCCTCATTTTTAGCTCACCTGAGCATAGCTCAGGGTGAGCTTTTGGGATACTTGATTGTCCGTCTGCCGTCGTCCGTCAACAATTTTGATGTTTACACACTTGAGGCCACAATTTTGATCCAATCTTCCTCAAACTTGGTCAGAATGTTTGTCTTGATGATATCTTGAACCCTTTCGAAAATGGTTCAGGTTGGATCCAAAAGTAGGTCAGTAGGTCAAATCTTAGAAAAATCTTGTTTACACACTAGAGGCCACAATTTTGATCCAATCTTCTTAAAACTTGGTCAGAATGTTTGTCTTGATGATATCTTGAACCCTTTTGAAAATGGGTCAGGTTGGATCAAAAAGTAGGTCAGTAGGTCAAATCTTAGAAAAATCTTGTTTACACACTAGAGGCCACAATTTTGATCCAATCTTCTAAACTTGGTCAGAATGTTTGTCTTGATGATATCTTGAACCCTTTTGAAAATGGGCAGGGCCGGACCGAAAAGTAGGTCAATAGGTCAAATCTGAGAAAAATCTTGTTTATACTCTGAGGGCAACATTTTTGGTCCAATCATCCTCAAACTTTGGCAGAATGTTTGTCATGATGATATCTTTTGTGGATGGGGTCAGAAAATTCCTGAACATTGTTTCACCTCATCATCTTAATTCTAAAGCAATCTGTTTTGTACAGGCAATGAATGATACTTTTCTCAGGTGAGCGATCTAGGGCCATCTTGGCCCTGGTCACTTATTCCTTTGTTGTTTTGCTTTGAAACTTAAAAATATCTGTTTATGACCATCATCTCTATTTGAACATGGCAAGAGTTCATTACTCTGTCTTGGATTTTGACATACATGTACTTATGCTTCCTTTCTGACTTCATCAATCTTTTTGTACTTACTCACATTTTTCACTGAATTATTTGAGATTATGCTTTAAAACTTGGATCACATGTTTATTGTTCTTGTGTATATTTTGATAATACAGAGATTCTCATTTTGCCTTAAACTGCAATACTAAAATGGTATATATATCGAAAGCATTTTGAAAACAAATTTCAATGCATTCCTTTTTAGCTCGACTATTCAAAGAATATGAGAGCTATTGTAGTCGCCCTGGTGTCGACGTTGGCGTTGCAGCTTTTGGTTAAAGTTTTGCATACAAGTTACTATCAACCTTATATCTCAATAACCATTTATGGTATTGACTTGAAAGTTCATAAATATGTTCAGGGGCATCAGACAACTAAGGTAGATAACTTTTGACAGAATTTAATATGAATAATGGCCCCTTTATTACTTAGAATTTTTGGTTAAAGTTTTGCATGCAATAGAAAATTTGGTTAAAATTTTGCATCCAAGCTACTATCCAGTTTGTATCTCAATAACCATTCATGGTATTGACTTGAAAGTTTACAAATATGTTTAGGGGCATAAGACAACCAAGGTAGATAACTGATGGAATATATTACAAATTATGGCCCCTTTTTAGCTCGACTGTTTGAAGAATATGAGAGCTATTGTAGTCGCCCTTGCATCGGCATCGGCGTTGGCGTTGCAGCTTTTGGTTAAAGTTTTGCGTGCAAGTTACTATCAACCTTATATATCAATAACCATTTATGGTATTGACTTGAAAGTTTATAAATATGTTTAGGGGCATCAGACAACCAAGGTAGATAACTCTTGACTGAAGTTAATATGAATTATGGCCCCTTTTTAACTTAGAAATTTTGGTTAAAGTTCTGCATGCAATAGAAAATTTGGTTTAAGTTTTGCATGCAAGCTTCTATCTAGTTTGTATCTCAATAACCATTCATCGTATTGACTTGAAAGTTTATGAATATGTTTAGGGGCATCAGACAACCAAGGTAGATAACTCTTGAGGGAATATATTACAAAATATTGGTTAAGGTTTTGCATGCAAGTTACTTTCATGCTAATATCTCAGTATCCAGGCATGGGATTGATTTGAAACATCTTTTATATGTTTAGGGGTATCATACTGTCATGGTAGATAACTCTTGTTAGAATATGTTAAAAATTATGGCCCCTTTTTAACTTAGAAATTTTGGTTAAAGTTTTGCATGCAAGTTACTTTCATGCTTATATCTCAGTATCCAGGAATGTGTTTGATTTGAAACATCTTTAATATGTTTAGGAGTATCATACTATCAAGGTAAATAACTCTTGATGAAATATATTACAAGTTATGGCCCCTTTTTTACCTTAGAAATTTTGGTTAAAGTTTTGCATGCAAGGTACTTTCATGCTTATGTCTCAGAGTCCAGGCATGGGATTGATTTGAAACATCTTTAATATGTTTAGGGGTATCATACTATAAAGGAAGATAACACTTGATGGAATATATTAAAAAATATGACCCCCTTTTAACTTAGAATTTTGGTTAAACTTTTGCATTCAAGCTACTATCTAGCTTATATCTCAGAAATAGCTTGTGAAATTGACTAGAAAGTTAAGAAGTGTCTTCAAGGGCATCAGAAAACTAAGGAGGATAACTTTTGGACTAATGCAAATTATGGCCCTTTTCAAACTTGGATTTTTGGTTAAAGTTTTGCATGCACAGTGTTATTGTGCTTATGTTTCAGTAACTAGGCATGGGATTGATTTTAGACATCATAAAAATATTAAGGGATATCAGACTATCAAGGTATATCATTTTTGACTATTATTATGAACAGGGTATGTGAAGGGCAAGAATTGAAATAGATTTCATTTGATTTACCAACAAGCATTTTGAATAGTCGAGCGTGCTGTCCTCTGACAGCTCTTGTTAACTTTGAAATTTTGGTAAAAGTTTGTTTGCAAGCTACTATCCAGTTTGTATCTCAATAACCATTCATGGTATTGACTTGAAAGTTTATGAATATGTTTAGGGGCATCAGACAACCAAAGTAGATAACTCTTGATGGAATATATTACAAATTATGGCCCCTTTTTAGTGTATAAATTTTGGTCAAAGTTTTGCATGCAAGGTACTCTCATGCTTATATCTCAGTATCCAGGCATGGGATTGATTTGAAACATCTTTAATGTTTAGGGATATCATACTTTCATGGTAGATAACTCTTGATAGAATATGTTACAAATTATGGCCCCCTTTTAACTTAGAAATTTTGGTTAAAGTTTTGCATGCAAGGTACTTTCATGCTTATATCTCAGTATCCAGGCATGGGATTGATTTGAAACATCTTTAATATGTTTAGGGGTATCATACTTTATGGTAGATAACTCTTGATGGAATATGTTACAAATTATGGCCCCTTTTTAACTTAGAAATTTTGGTTAGAGTTTTGCATGCAAGGTTCTTTCATGCTAATATCTCAGTATCCAGGCATGGGATTGATTTGAAACATCTTTAATATGTTTAGGGGTATCATACTTTATGGTAGATAACTCTTGATGGAATATGTTACAAATTATGGCCCCTTTTTAACTTAGAAATTTTGGTTAAAGTTTTGCATGCAAGGTACTTTCATGCTTATATCTCAGCATCCAAGCGTGCGATTGATTTGAAACATCTTAATTACATTTAGGGGTATCATACTATCAAGTTAGATAAATTTTGATGGAATATATTACAAGGTATGGCCCCTTTTTTAACTTAGAAATTTTGGTTAAAGTTTTGCATGCAAGGTACTTTCATGCTTATGTCTCAGAGTCCAGGCATGGGATTGATTTGAAACATCTTTAATATGTTTAGGGGTATCATACTATAAAGGAAGATAACACTTGATGGAATATATTGAAAATTATGGCCCCCTTTTAACTTAGAATTTTGGTTAATTTTTTGCATTCAGGCTACTATGTAGCTTATATCTCAGAAATTGTTTGTGGAAAGGAGTGTCTTCAAGGGCATCAGAAAACAAAGGAGGATAACTTTTGGAATGAATTTCATGCAAATTAGGGCCCTTCTCTATCTTGGATTTTTGATTAAAGTTTTGCATGCACAGTATTATTGTGCTTATGTCTCAGTAACTAGGCATGGGATTGATTTTAGACATCATAAAAATATTAAGGGGTATCAGACTATCCAGGTATATCATTTTTGACTATTATTATATACAGGGTATGTGAAGGACAAGAATTGAAATAGAATTTATTTGATTTACTAACAAGCATTTTGAATAGTCGAGCGTGCTGTCCTCTGACAGCTCTTGTTTTTTCTTGCTGTATATTAAAATTACTTCTTGAAAGAAAATACACAAAAATAAGATTTTCTTTTACAATGTTTAATCTTTTACTACTGTAAAACTTTATAAATCCCAACCATTTTTTCTGTAAACTAACTTATGTAGTGCCAACAAGTAACACTTATCAGTCAGAGACAGTTTTAAGCAGTTCAATACCTTAGCCAGTAGAGCAATTGCTCTTTAAACAAGGGGCCCAAGGCTGAAATTTTAGTATGGCTGCACATTTTTCTAACTTGGTTACGGTAATTTGCATGGAACAAGGGATCATTATAGTATCTCCAATGTTTTGTTTTTTGTTTATCAGGAACATTATTAATTTGATCTCTGTAAATCCTGCAAGGAATTCCAAATTAGCAAGGAATCTGTAACTGTTATCAGTGGGAAACTTTTGTATGTGGTCCCTGGTTTCAGTCCAGGTCTGGCTGCACAGTTTTCTCGCCTTCTTACTTTGAAACTTTTTTGTGTCTTCCAAATATGTATATTAGGCCTTTGTTTCAATATTTTAACTTATTGTGTGTCTTTTTTTTTCATTTTAAGATTCCCTTCAAGTCTTGGCACTAGTTTTCTATTTATGTACTTAAAAATATATATACTTATGTAAACAAGTTCACATCTCAAAATAAAAAAAAAAATTGTGTTCCTGTTAACCCACAAAATTTATTATTAGACAGTTTTTCTTTACCACCGTGCTTATTTCAATGTGCTGCCACAGGCAGCACTTTTGTACTTGTAGTGTTCTGGTTTTGCAAATCTGTGTGTGTGTGTTAACAATGCGTCAAAAACACACACACACACACTATCTCTCAATTAAAGTTTAAACTTATTTAGTTTACGTTGATTGGGAACCGAGTTCTTACAACTTATATTAATACCTCACTACGGTTCCTGGGTTGGACCAGTACATTGCAACTGGGAAGGTCATGAGAACGGGGTTCAAACCATCACCATTCGGATCCGGGTTTGAGCGTGTACCACTGGACCACAACTCTCTTTATCTCTCTTTGGCGTACATTGACTCCAATGTCAATTAGAGAAGAACATTAAGACAATATTGTTTATAAAGTCTGCTTTTTACATAGATGAAGATCTATATACACAGTTTAAGTGTATCATATTTTGCTAACAGTGTCCGGCTACACAAACAAACCATGATAACAGACGATAATCTCAAGGAGCTGGACCAGAAAGGTTACACTGTCGTACATGGCGTTGTGACGCCTGCTGAATGTAACAGAGCTATTCGCGAGTACCAGCAATGGCTGAGGCGGTTTAGAGATGGCTTCCCACGGTCTTTCAACTCCATCATCAACCGGTACAACACCGGAAACATGGACACCACGTGGAGGTTGAGACTTCAGACAAAATCCGTCTTCGCTAAAGTATGGAAAACCGACAAGCTTTTAACAAGTATCGATGCGATCGGTATCGGTCGGCCGCCCGAGGACGGAAAAGAAGCATTCCAGGAGCCGGAAAAGTACTGGTTACATTCGGACCAAACACGTTCCCGGTATGGACTTCATGCCTACCAGGGGACGCTCTTTCTCGAGGAACAATGCATAGATGATTGGACGTTTCAGGTAATGGAGGGCTCCCACAAACTGCTTGATAACTTCTACCAGACGCAACCAAAATCTGAAACCTCCACACAATTTGCAGATTATTTCAAACTTTCAAAATCAGATGTAGAGTTTTTCAAGGGGGCTGGATGCAGGATAACGCGAGTGCCTGTGTCGAAAGGCGGAATGGTGCTTTGGGACTCAAGGCTGATACACGCGAACGCCAGACCCCTGCCCGTAAGTACTACATATAGTCACACACAGTATGTTTGCATTTAATCAGATCGATTTCAACAGCTCTTAAGAAATTAATATTAAAATGTGTGCAATAATCGTAAGTTTTGACAGTTATGGTAAATATTTTAAGAACATTTGATACAAAATGTTATTTTCAATCTATAGTAGCAAACAACATGCATTTACTTGCATAGCATGGCGTTTACTGATACAATTCTTTGATACTAAACCAGCGCGAATATCATGTTTAAATCCCATTAAATGTACTTGTAGATAGATATACATGTATTTATTTCAATATTGAATACTTGTTTAAGTAACCTCGCGATAGAATTGGTATATCTGAAATTAATTGTATTTTGACAGTCAAGGAAGCACCCTGGTAGGTGGCGCTACACAGTGTTTGTTTCCATGACGCCTGCCGTGTGGGCGTCACTGGAGGATATAGCCGAACGCAAAAAAGCGTTTGATAACGCAATGATGACAACACACTGGGCATCACAGGTAGGCGACAAACCCACTTTTTTCTTTCTTTTTGAACTCGTGTATATCTGTAGTCGCACATGCAACATGACTGCATGATTACGTAACCATCAGTTCAAAGTTGATAGCAAAATGAACCAAGGGTAACCAAGACTAGTGTGGTACTTCCTTCCATCTTTGAATGAGATTCACTCTAGATGTGAAGATAATAAGGCTTTCAAAACAACCAGCAAAAATTCAAACGAAGATTTGGGTGTTTCACTTGTAATATCACTCCATCGAATCACAAGATTCGTTTTAAAACATCATGGGGACAGGACCTTGATTTCATTTATGAATGCAATGAAATGGTGTAAATCTACTTAGATGCTAGGGGCATCGCATCAGATGTACATTGTCTATGTAGAGCAAAGAGCAGCTGATTATTTGTTGCTGCATGATCTGATCTAGAATTTCGAAGACTTAAGATATCCTAGTAATATGGTCAAGTTATATGTTTCGCACTTTAACTATATTTTGTTGCGACGCGGTTACTTGCATTACAGCCTATTTTCAAAGTTCAGCAACGTTGGGTAGGGTTAGCCATTGGATGAGTAACAGCTGGTCTCGCTGTTATGGTTTTTGCTGGGGAATAGTAACCATGAGACTCGTGGTATCGTTATATGGAGGACGGTCACTGTACATAGGACCAGTGACCACGAGTTTGAGATGGACCTAGCTTCAAAAAAGGAAAAGGGCGAGAAGTCTAATTACTTCAAGGTTTTGGGTTAAAGATAGCTAAGCCTAAGTAAAGCAACATCTGGTAGGGTCAGGCTTTACATGGTGACAGTAGAAATTTCAAATATAGATTGAAAGAACATAAAAAGGATGTTGAATAACAGAAAGTCAATAAATATAGCTGTATACACGATCTGAACGCAAAGCCTCATTGACAGATTTCAATAAAAGTGCAATAACGTATCATTCTTTACCACTAAACTACATTATTGAGTGGGAAGGCACTAAATTAATGGAAAGGGGATATGATTTACTTGCTAGACAATGAAAGAGGCCAACCAGATTAGAATATGAATCGGGACAAGGGGTGCACTTGGGACCCAATTCGTCAACGCACCTGTTGATGGAAGTAGTCGATGAAGCCCATCTCAGTAGAGTCTCTGATGATGGCAACTGAAGTCGTTGAAATCGACTGTCATTCATGAATTTCATGATAGATCTAGTGTCAAATGAATATGTTCTTCACAATTGTGACAGCTTTTTATCTGTAAGTTTGCGTTTGTATGCCCCCTTCGAAGAAGAGGGGGCATATTGTTTTACAAATGTCGGATGGTCAGTCCGTCCGTCGGAAGACCACTTCGTTTTCGGTCAATAACCGGAGAATGCTTGGACCAACATTCCTCAAACTTCATAGGGTGATTTGTCAAGACTAGTAGATGACCCCTATTGACTTTGGGGTCACTTGGTCAAAGATCAAGGTCACAGTGACTTCAAATGTTAAAATTGTGTCCGATCCATAACTGGAGAATGCTTAGGCCCACATTCCTAAAACTTCTTGGGGTGATAGGTGATGACTAGATGACCCCTATTGATTTTGGGGTCACTTGGTCAAAGGTCAAGATCACAGTGACCTCGAATGTGAAAATCGTTTCCGATCAATAACTTGAGAACACTTGGGCCCACTAGATGACCCATATTGACTTTGGGTATGGGAGTGGGTAGCATATAGGGGGGCATATGTGGCGTTCCGACAATTCTTGTTTATTTAAATTTAAGAAATGCACTGGATGGAACTTTTAATAGGCTCAAACTTATTAATATATGATCGATAAGCATCAAAATATGGCCTGATGTCTACATTTTTTATGTTTACATTTGCAGAAAATACAGTCATTTACCTCGTCCTGTCCACGGAATATTCAGTGTCCAACACGTATACCAGACGTAGCACAAACTGAAATGGCAATGCGGTTGTGTGGAGCACTTCCGTATAATTTTGACGATGGAGAGAGCAATGGACCTGACTTTGTTCCAGCGTTTAGAGATGAAAAAAATAAGTAATCAGTCCAAGACGTTAATAGATTCTATGTGCTTTGAAAGTTATGTACACTTACATGTTGATTCTCTTGAAAGGTGTTATCTACATAGCATGTTGATAAGTGAGTGAACAGATTAGAAAAAAAACAAAAACAAAAAAAACAAACTTGTTCTACCGTAGTTATTACAGTTTGTCCTAATTGATCATCAAATGAAATGCTTGCATCTCATCAAAATTTGAAGAAAAAAAACAACTGCATATAATGGTTCTGGAGGACTTTATATGAAAAAATATGAGTGTTTGTGATTTTTTAACTTAATGGGTGGAGATTGTTGCGACGGCGGGAGATTACGTCATGTTGTACTTGTAGCCTTGTTGTGGTACACGTCGCTTGCGATAAATTCCATTCAATTTAAAATACAAATGATAGCTAATACATATATATATTAAGACATATATATTAAGTTGTAACATTGACTCTGAACCGTACTTAAGCATAACATGTACTGTCTGTCAAACTGGATGCGGTTCCATAATGCGATGTCAAAGGCAAAGCTGTATGGTGTACGTGACAAACTGTAAATATGTGATCGATTATATTTTCAATCTTATGGATTTATCGCAGCGCTCCACTTCGCGTCCCTTGCAATAAATTCCATAAAAAAAATAAAAACGATAACTAATACATGTAGCCTTTTATAAATAGATCTACTTAACCAAAATAGAAATTTTCCTTTTCAATGTGTTTCAAAATTGAATTGGAATTGAACAACACTCCTTTACATACCTTAAGTAACCGTTATTATCATATTCAATGCTTTTGTCCTGTCTGTTTGTCAGAGGATAACATTAACAGTTGCCATAAAAATATGCAAGGTATTATTATGAAACTTCAAATATGAATAGATGGTGATTAGGAGAAAACCATAAATCCTTGGTCCATTTTTTGTAAATCATTCCCCTCCTTTATGTTTTATTTTTCCTTCAAATTTTTGTCTAGAACATAAACTTGTAAACTATACAAGATAATGACTTAAAACTTAAGATAGAAATTGATGGCGAGATGTGGGATGTGCAGTGACCAAGATCTGTAACTCGTCTTGTACCAGTTTTCGAAATAACTCCCCATATTTAATTTTATGATGAAATTCTGTTCAGAGCAGAAAACTCATTTGCTATATGTGAAAAACCATACAGAGTACTGACAAGAAATATCATATATAAATAGATTATTACTAACCATAACTCACACTACTGGGTCAAGTTTTTTTTTTAAATATCTCCCTTTCTATCATTTTCTCTACAGGGTCTTGTTTTTTAGCTCACCTGAGCACAAAGTGCACATGGTGAGCTATTGCGATCACCTTTTGTCCGTCGTCCATGCGTCCGGTGTCAACATTTTTCTTTAAACAACATCTCCTCCTAAACCACAGGGCCAAATTTGATGAAAATTGCCTGTGATGTTCCTTGCATAAAGCTCTACCAAAGTTGTTCGAATGGTCCCGATTCATTGCATATCTGGGTCACAGGAGCTAAAAATATATTTTTTATAGTGAAGTCCTTAAAATGTTCTTCTCCTAAACCTCAAGGCATAGAGCTTAGATATTTGGTGTGTGGCATTGTCTTGTGGACCATTACCAAGTTTGTTCAAATCATGACCCTGGGGGTTGAAATTGGCCTCGCCCCAGGGGTCACTTGATTTTACATTGACTTATTACATTGAAAAAAATTAGAAAAATCTTTTTTATCAGAAACCACAATGCCTGGACTTTAGATATTTGGTATGTAACATGACCTAGTAGACCTCTACCAAGTTTGTTCAAGTCATGGCCCTGGGGTCAAAATTGGCTCCGCCTCAGGGGTCACTTGATTTTACATAAGACTTGTATAGAAAAACCCTCAAGAGAACTTCCTCAAAAACCACAAAGCCACAAGTTAAGATCGATGTTTACTTGTGGACCTCAACCAAGTCTGTTCAAATCATGGCCCTGGTGTCAAAATTGACCCCACCCCATAGGTCACTTGGTTTTATATAGACTTATTAGAGCTATGACCTTCAAAGTTTGGATGGCAGGTACAGTTTTTCTGTAGAATTTAGATGATCTTGCTGTACTTCTGCATGGGTTATGTATTCAGTATGACTCATAATACAATAATTGGCATTGAAAGCAATGTTTCTCAGGTGAGTGATTCAGGGCCATCTTGGCCCTCTTGTTTTAATGAATGTTTGCCCATACTTTTACACTGTATGGGATAAAGGCTTGATATTTTTAAAAAAAACTTACTCAACTAATGAGTGTTATATATTTGACAACAATTATTGGATATCTGACCCCTTGGGGTGTGGCCAAAATGTTTTTGGCTTGGATGGAGGCATTGTGTATTTCAAACACATCTTTTTAGCTCACCTGAGCACGTAGTGCTCATGTGAGCTTTTTGGATCAATGGCTGTCCTGTGTCTTTCCATCGTCCACAATTATTTCAAATGACATCTCCTCCGAAACCACTTGGCCAAATTTGATGAAAATTGCCTGTGATGTTCCTTGCATGAGGCTCTACCAAAGTTGTTCAAATTGTTCTGGTCCATTGCATATCTGGGTCACAGGAGCTAAAAATAGATTTTTTAAAGTGAAATCTTTAACAATCATCTTCTCTGAAATCACAAGGCCTTGAGCTTAGATATTTGGTGTGTGTTATTGTCTTACGGACCATTACCAAATTTGTTCAAATCATGACCCTGGGGTTGAAATTGGCCCCGGCCCAGGGGTCACTTGATTATACATAGACTTATATAAGAAAAACTAGAAAAGTCTTCTTGTCAGAAACCACAAGGCCTGGAGTTTAGATATTTGGTGTGTAACATGGCCTAGTAGACCTCAATCAAGTTTGTTCAAACCATGGCCCTGGGGTCAAAATTTGCCACGCCCCAGGGGTCACTTGATTTTATATAGACATATTAGAGCAATGACCTTCAAAGTTTGGATGGCAGGTACAGTTTTTGTGTTGAATTTAGATGATCTTGCTGTACTTCTGCATAGATTATGTGTTTACTATGACTCGTAATACAATAATTGGCATTGAGAGCAATGTGTCTCAGGTGAGCGATTCAGGGCCATCATGGCCCTCTTTTTTTTTTTTTTTTCTTTTTTTTTTTAATATTTCACTTTAAGAAAACTCTCGGTGGTATTGAATAAATACTGTTAAAGAGGACATATTATGAGGATTTTAACAGGAATCTGAAATGATATCATAGTGGGAAAAGTACAGTTGTGTTTTCATCAGAGTATTATAAATCTATATATGTATGTACATCATCTTAATTTCAACTCATAAACATAACCTCACTTGATAGAATGTATCAGGGATCCTATTTATGTATAAAGGGTCCCTGGATGTACACAGTGCAATGATCATTGTAATGCATTATATTGTCTGGTATTTTTTGCTCATATAACTAAAATAAGTATATTGTATATGCATGTTTTTGTCATGTATGATGTATGCGAATCATAAAGAGATCTAATAAATAAATGAATACAAAATCAGGATAAGTAAGATACAGATTATCAGTAGCTGGCATTTTTGGCTTCAAATGCAATAAAACAGCTTGAATGTTTCAATTCTTAAGATTCTAAAAAATCAAATTTTACTAAAACATGGTTGAAAATTTTAAATAAATAAAAAGATCCATATACAAGAATTTAAGATTATATAATTGACCTTAAATCCAAGGTCTGTAAATAAAACAAAAACAAAGTTGTTGTATGTGGAATCTTATAATAGTTTAGTTGTTTTAACTATATTTTGGGTAAAATTTGACCTTTTTTCTATCCGAGGAAAATACCAGATACCTTTGATTCCTTTGTAGCCTGCTACGTTGCTGTGAAACAGGGTTCTGTGTAAATCAGAGTAGAAGGCTAATTTTTAAATTCAAGGAGGTAGGGGAGTCTGGGGGTCCTTCTATTGTGATTTTTTTTTCTTTTCTTTGAATTATTCCCTACTTTAACGATTTGACACATTTGATCTGGCCAGGAAAGGATTTGAGGTGGTCATATCTGCCGCCAGCTGCCTTTTAAGGAAAACCCTGTTTTTTTCACTACAAAAAGGTGCTGTAATTCATTGCAGTATACAAACTTGTCACCTTTTGTGATAAAAAAAATCACAAGAATATAATACACCCGTAAAAATTTTGTACGGACGTATTATGTTTTCACCCATGGCATTCGGGCGGGTGGTGTCCTGTGAATTGTCCGGACTCCTATTCAAACAGTTTTGATCTGATCCTTTTCAAACTTGCTGAAAATGTGTATGGGCATAATATCTTGGACAAGTTTGATTTCCAGCCAAATCGTCGCAGGCACTCCTGGATTATGGCCCTTGATATGTTGAAAATATGTGAAATTAACAGTGTCCAGACTCCTTTTTAAAAAGTTTTCATCGGATCCTCTTCAAACTTGCTGAGAATGTATATGGGCCTAATATCTCAGCCAAGTTTGATTTCCAGTCGAATCACCCCAGGCACTCCTGTTTTATGGCCCTTGATTTGCTGAAAATGTGTGAAATTACTTGTGTCTGGTTTTCATTCAGTTTTCATTTGATCCTCTTCAAACTTGCTGACAATATGTGTGGGCATAATATCCTGGCCAAGTTAGATTACCAGCCAAATCGCCCAAGGCCCTTGTTTTGATGAAAATAAACATTAAATAGTGGTGTCCAGTGAATTGTCTGTGCTCCTATTCAAACAGTTTAAATTGGATCCTCTTCAAACTTGCTGACAATTTCAGCCAAGTTTGATGTCATGTCAAATCGCCCCAGGCATTCCTGGATTATGGCCCTTGCATTGTTGAAAATATATTTATTAATTTCCAGTGTCTGGACTACTATTCAAAGAGATTTTATCAGATCCTCTTCAAACTTGCTGACAATGTGTATGCTTCTTCCATTTAAACATGGTGCATTTTGGGACAGCACATATTACAGGCGTATTATGCTCCGACTTGCGGAGCTCTTGTTTAATATCTTTGAGTTTATATTTAAGAAAGCTATTTTTGGACAAAGTTCAGTGAAAAGGTTTTATATTGACACCGTTAATGAATATTGATTGCATCAAGTCGCATGGTATCATGAAAAGAAAAGACAACGGCAGATGAGTGAGATGGTGTATTTGAGAACAATTTAACAAATGTTGGCTTTGTTTCATATATCATCTTCATTTCTCAACAAACGTGAAAATCAGAGCAACCATTATGGCGTGGTGTTAATATTAAACAAGTTATGAACACATTCCGAGGTAGGGAGAGAGAGTGTGGGGGTAAATCAAACAGTTTAAATCCAGATGGTAGTTCTTTTTTCTCATATATCAGTATATTGTATGGTGAAATGAAAGTGTTGTCACTGACAATAACTAAAGCATGGCAATTTAATATAATATTGGATCTACAGAGTCCTGCAGCTACATTATATCACTCCATTATAACACTATAATAAGAGTCATGAAGCTCCATTATAATGTTATAATAAGAGTCCTGCAGCTCCATTATATCACTCCATTATAACACTATAATTAGAGTCCTGCAGCTACATTATATCACTCCATTATAACACTATAATAAGAGTCCTGCAGCTACATTATATCACTCCATTATATCACTATAAAAAGAGTCCTGCAGCTCCATTATATCACTCCATTATAACACTATAATTAGAGTCCTGCAGCTACATTAAATCACTCCATTATAACACTTAATAGAGTCCTCAGCTCATTACACTCCATTATAACACTATAATCAGAGTCCTGCAGCTATGTTATAATACTAGTCCAAGTCTAGGTATTACACTGTTTTGAAACCCATCATTAAAGTTTGAAAATGCACCTTGAGTCAACTAAACAAATCCCAAAACAAAGATCCAATGTTGGTCGGCATTGAACTTGCATGTTATAATGGACAGCCTTATAATGGATTTACAATGTAATTATTGATGAATGAAATTGATGTCAAGCCAGAACACTGAAATGAAAGGCAAGCAATAATACAAGCAGTAAAAGTAAACCAACACAACATTAAATATGTCATAACAATAATCAAATGACCAACTGAAATGTTACATATTTAAAAAAAAAATGATAACCTTTTAATGACAACTCACAATTTTCATTTTTCCCCACAGATTCATTAAAATGGAAATACTTTAATTCATCTTTTTAGAATCCTGGATTAAATTCTTGATTTACAAAATGTTTAAACACTTGTTAGAAAAATATACGTCAATAAATACAATGTATTCAGATGAAAAAACTGCAACAAAAAAACAAGAGGGCCATGATGGCCCTGAATCACTCACCTGATTATAAATGAACAACATATGTTGGATTTTTCATATGGACCTACTTTTTGACTCCACATGGCCCAACTTCAAACCTGTCCAAGATTTTATCAAAACAAACATTCTGACCTAGTTTCATGAAGATTGGGCGAAAAATGTGACCTCTAGAGTGTTTTTAATTAAAAATGTGGCCTCAAGAGTGTTAACAAGGTTTTTCTAAGATTTGACCTCATGACTCAAAGTCGAACTTGTCCAGGATTTTATGAAGAATATGTTCTGACTAAGTTTCATGAAGATTGGGTCAAATATGGCCTCTGGAGTGTTAACAAGCCAAATTGTTGACAACGCACGACTGACAAAGGGCGATCACAAAAACCTTGAGCACATTGTGCTCAGGTGAGCTAAAAACTGCAAAAACTGATACAACTGCAAATTAAATACATGAATGTTCTTTATACAATTTGAACAAAATAAATGTAAATGAGATTGTTTTCTGTCCAGCACCTTTTGGTCACACAACTAACACATAACTGTTATTTTTATTACAGGCTCATCACAGGTATATATTTTAAGTGAAAAGAAATAAAGTAAGTCTATGGTCATTGTGAAGTAACAAACAATTTTTTCTCCATTTTGACATAGAACACTGCATGACAATTTTGATAAATAATAAACAATATGATTAAAGTATGTGGACAAAATATTTATATACAATTCTAACATGACCAGCAACATTTACCATATGAACGAAGAGAAAACTCACCCATACATTATGCAATAAAATATACCGGCTGTTACATTTCCCACCCCCAGATCGTAAACCGAGCGTCGACCACCCATTCATTTACGTGCTGTTATAAACACAAATTTATCAAGAATGATTTTCGATGAGATACTGAAATTTATATACCAGTGATTTACTGGGATTTATCAGTGAGATAAATTTGATATTGTTACTGTTGTTATCATCACTAGTGATGATATCATTTTTGCCGGAACTACTTTTTTGCCTCTGGCCTCTGTCTATTTAAAATAGATATTGTTTAATTGGAAACATAAAAGAAATGAAAAAAGGAATATATTTACCTAAAATAATGTTTTTCTCTTCTGTCTGTATCTCTTATCCAGAATATTTGTAGACCTTTCCAGCAAACTTTATGCAAATGTCCCTTTTTGTGGCAATCTGCTTGCTTACCCTTCATGATGATTTTACAGACAAGTTACAATCCCCCAGTAATAGGTGCACAAAATTAATATTCAAAAGTACATTATACCAGGGAATATATCACTTTCTGTCCCAAAAAAAGGCTCCTTTCCATCCATTTAGATTAATTTAATCAGTTTTTTTCCACTTGGATTTCCTTAGATTTAATCTTTTATTTTTGTCCAAGAAAGACTTACACACTAACTTTAGATTACGAATACGTGTTACTTGTTCAGTTTGTAAATACGTACCTTGAATAAAATCATTGTTAATACTACCTCCCTTTAAATCCACCCTCCTGACATGATTTTTTCTTTTATCACTTCAAGTGATAGGAGACAACTAAATTTTACTTCATCATAATATAGGGTCCTACGTCATCTTTGATGACATACAAAGATGACGTATAATTTCGTTCTCAGCTTGATAATTTTAGAAATGTTGTTTTGGTGATCACTATGACGAAGATGTAGATTTAACAAAATCACTATCAGCATGTAATCTTTCTTTGTCTAACACGTTATTTATTTATTTTTTATTTTTTTAACTTTATTTTGTGGGATAAATACAATAGAATTAACAGCCTAGTCAGCACGTGCCTAGTAACCGAATGACACACGAATGATGCAAATAAGTCTGGCAAATGCAGAGCTGTAAAGTACAAAATATCTGCATGGTTAGAATCAAAATAATAAATATCTGCCTATATTTTATCAGCGAATACACACTCGTGATTTAATAACTACGCATCCAAACTCCCGCCCATATTTTATTTGCCGATAAAATATAAGCAAATATTTAGTGTTTCTTAATTTAAGAGGACATTGCATTGCTCTATTACGTTATTTGTTTCTTTACACATCTGGCTACAGAAACAAGTTGTTATTACAGAATATAACATATTTTCAAGATGTAACCCAAATGTGCTGGACAAAAAATTATACTCAAATGATTTATCTAATATAAGTTCCCATTATGTAACAGAAGTTTATAACCCATAATGGAAAGATTGAGTTACCCATTACCACTTGAGAGATACAAATAAAATACTCTAAACAAACAACAGAAATCTTGATCCTCATATAGTCTTCACCACCATACTGGTATAACATAATCTTATAACGCCAGCTGTGTTCGCCATGATAGTTGTATAACATGATCTACTATATTCTGTTGTATTCGCTATGTTAGTACAGTCCAACCCCGGTTACTCCACCACCTCTCATTCAAATACCCGGCGTCATTCGAAATACTTTGTTGGTCCCGATCACTCTCCTTCTCATTTCTATATAAAAATATCTGGGATATTCAAATTTGTGCCATTCGAATACCTGGCCTCATCCAAAACGATTTTTTGGCCTGCGCCAATCATTTCGTATGATTTTTGCACCTCCTTATCCGAAGTTACTGACGAGCATTAATTACCGGGGACGTTTTAAAAACAAACATTGGAAAGGTGTGTACGTCAATTAATTACTGAAATGGGTGGAGACAGAGGCTTACAGTTTACATAAATTGTTAATTGATTGGGTGTTTGTGCAGTTCAATCATAAAGGTGATGATTGTGGTATTTGGGATACGCTGTTAAAGGAAAATTTAAACGAGTGTAACAAGCAGACCACGATTACATCATTTTTCAAGACAACGTTGATGTAACGTTGATACATGTAGTTACTTGTGGTTTAGTCAGACATGATGAATGTTCATATATGCAAATATGCAGAAAAAATGAATGTTGGTAAATTAAATATTAATTATCCATTGCTGTTTTCAAGACGGCATTTATATCGGGCACATGTAGTCACTTGTGATTTAGTAAGACCTGATAAATGTACATGTATGTATGTATCTTTGTTATTGACGTATGCATTAAAAGTCCACTGCATGAAAAAAATGGGTGGGATGGGCTTTTGTCTCAATGATCGACATGATTTGGGTTATTCGAATACACGCCTTACTCGAAACAAGAGCCATGTTGACATGGCCATCCCCCGCTGAAAGCTTGCTCTTTAGAAGATGTGTTGGAGAGGAGAATATTTCATTTTTAAAAGAAAATTTCTGGTAATGAAGACTGATGTTTAAAGTGATTATAGATATGAAACCCAAGTGAAAACCTATAAATTCCTTTATTTTGAGGTCTACAGGTAAAATGTCAAGGTCACTGTGATAAAAATTAAGCCTAAAAAATAACAAAAATGCAATAACCAAAACATTATGAAAGGTAGAGTTATCATTCTTGCACACTGCACTCCTCCTCAATGAGACCTATTCACCTATGAAGTATCAAGTTGATACCTCAAATACTTGTTGAGTAATGCTCTGGACAAAAATTAAGTCTGAAAAATAACAAAGGGCCATAAATCAAAAATCATGCACGGTAGAGTTATCATTCTTGTGCACTGCACTCCTCCTCAATGAGATCTATTCACCTATGAAGTATCAAGTTTATACCTCAAATACTTGTTGAGTAATGCTCTGGACAAAAATTAAGTCTGAAAAATAACAAAGGGCAATAACTCAAAAATTATGAAAGGTAGAGTTATTATTCTTGTGCACTGCACTCCTCCTCAATAAGATCTATCCACCTATGAAGTATCAAGTTGATACCTCAAATACTTTTTGAGTTATGCTCCGGACAAAAATTAAGTCTAAACAAGAGGGCCATGATGGCCCTGAATCGCTCACCTGAGTACCATTGCTTCAACTGATGTCAAGGTTTTTAAACAGACAAGGATTCTGATATAACTTAATCTAAAACATTTTACCCCTGACAATACTACACACCAAATACCTAAGCAATGGGCCATATGGTTTCAGAGAAGACTTGGGCGCAGGGTCATTTATCACCGTAGGGCCAAGACTTTGAAAATCTTTGATTAGATGCTACTACATACCAAAAATCTTAGCTCTAGGCCTTATTGATTCATAGAAGAAGATTTTTTAAGATTTTCCTATTTAACTCTATGTAAAACAAGTGACCCCTGGTGCGGGTCATTTATCACCATAGGGCTATGATTTGTACAATCTTGGTAGTGGCCCATAAGATGATGCTACATACCAAATATCTAAGCTCTAGGCCTTATGGATTCATAGAAGAAGATTTTTTAAGATTTTTCTATATAACTCTATGTAAAACAAGTGACCCCTGGTGCGGGGTCATTTATCACCATAGGGCTATGATTTGTACAATCTTGGTAGTGGCCCATAAGATGATGCTACATACCAAAAATCAAAAGGTTAGGCCTTGTGGTTTCGGAGAAGAAGATTTTTTCAAGTTTTTCCTATATTAGCCTATGTGAAATCAAGTGACCCCTGGGGCGGGGCCAATTTTGACCCCAGGGTCATAATTTGTACAATCCTGGTAGAGAGTCATAAGATCATGCTACATACCAAAAATCAAAAGGCTAGGCCTTGTGGTTTCAGAGAAGAAGATTTTTTAAATTTTCATTTTTAAAATCTATTTTTAGCTCCTGTGACCTAATTATGCGATGGACCTGAACTATTTATACAACTTTAGTAGAGCTTCATCCAAGGAACATTCCTGCAAAATATTTTTCAAATTGGCCAAGCTGTTTAGGAGGAGATGTTGTTTGAAGCAATTGTTGACGCCGGACGCACGGACGGACGCACGCACGCACGCACGCACGGACGACGGACGCCGGACAAAAGGCGATCAGAAAAGCTCACCTTGAGCACGTGCTCATGTGAGCTAAAAATAACAAAGGGCAATTACTTAAAAATTGTGAGTTATCATTCTTGTGCACTGCACTCCTCCTCAATAAGATCTATCCACCTATGAAGTATCAAGTTGATACCTCAAATACTTTTTGAGTTATGCTCCAGACAAAAATTAAGTCTAAAAAATAACAAAGGGCAATAACTCAAAAATTATATAAGGTAGTGTTATCATTCTTATGCACTACACTCCTCCTCAATGAGATCTATCCACCTATGAAGTATCAAGTTAATACCTCAAATACTTTTCGAGTTATGCTCCAGACAAAGATGTCGGACGGACGGAGACTATTACTATATCCCCTATATATTACTATAAAACGCTGATCCCCGGGATTTCAAGTAGCCGGGGTTCGACTGTATTTCAGTCATGTAGCAACATCCAGCTAAGAACAGAAGACCATAAGTACACAGATGTACCTTGATAGAATCACTAACCAACCAAAGGCAAGCTGGAAGGCTTACTTGCGTGAAAGACCAGTGTTAGATCCTACAGCAGCAAGGGGCTCTATGATCAAAAGGCAGCAGCTATAACCTCTTGTCCATGGAGGCCCCCCAAATATATGGTATAATGTCCATTGAAAATCAGAAGGGCTCATCCACCTTCTTTTCTATATATGTTGATGAGCCCTTCTGGCTTTCAAAGGACATTATGAGAATGACACAGGGTTAAGTAACATGCTGGTCATTAGTCCTCATATCATTCATTTTATGAGCATATTAATTATTAAATGAGCATAACATATGAATTTAACCCTTTCCCTCATATATACTCATTTTGACGCCCTCAATAGGTATCGCATAAAGCCTGATCTGCAGAAAACCACAGTTAAACCTTACCAAATTTAATAACAAAATCCTCATTTCCAGGCCACTGAGGAGCAGCGAACAGCATAAAACCTGATCAGCCTGCGAGTTGATCTGGTTTTATGCTGTTCGCATATGTCTTTTCATGGTGTCCTCTATGAGGGAAAGGGTTAAACAATATCTGCCAAGTGAGTTGGAAACCTTAATATACAGATATCTACTTGTTTTTGTATATGCACATATCAAGTAAATAAACATTTTTTATCTTTTTTAAAATAAGTTAATTAGTATGATTGAGGGTATTTATTGTTTGGATAAAGATCTCCTAGAATTTTTGTCGCAATAACATTGGTTAGATTGGATTGACTTAATTGACATATGACTCGAATTTTGACAAGTTTTGTTTATTAACAGCAGTTGGTCATCCTAACCCTCCATCCCTGGATGAACCAGTACTGGACCTGACAACTTTTACACTTAATCAGTATAGAGAGATTTTTAAAAAAAACCCACAGAGGTCTTGGTGGATGGCCTCACCTCTGAATAACAGCCAAGCTTTGAACAAAGGCCTGTGACATGATTTATTGAGGATTTAACCTCTGAATAACAGCCATCTACAAATTAAGGCCAATTTTTTGAGCTGCCATTGTAATAGGTTTTACTACCTAATTCATAAGGGACAACATAAAATTGTGGATTTCTAAATAATCAGATCTTGAATGAAATCACAAGTATGCTTCTTACAATTTTATGTAATTAGAATTACATGTATGTATATATTGAATCTATGATTATCTTATGCAGTTGTTAAACAGCAAAACAAAATCCACTATCTTAACCCTTCAGCTGTAACTGTCAGGCTTGAGAAAATCTGAAAAATTAGAAATATCAAAACACTTAACATGCATTTCAATCCAATTTGGGAAAAAAAAAGTACATGCATAAATATCTATCACGCATTCTCAATAAGCAGGTGCATTTGACCCATGTGAAAATATAAAATGTCAATTTTTTTTAATTGTTTATTTAACTATGTGACAATTAACAATAATGTATCAGCTTCATTTTTGCAAAATTATTTGAACATCATTTAATGAACAAACTTGTTAAGATATACTGTCAATTACTCACCCACTAACAGAAAAAACTAGAGCTATCACTGAAGGTGATTAATACCCCCGCAAAATACTTTAATGCAGGAGAAGCCAGACTTCAGGCAGAGCATAGATAAGAACCTTTATACATAGTATATTGGTTGTGATATTAATAAGTAAAGTTTTTATTTAAAGTTGATAGAGAGTCAATAATGGTTGTTTGTCACAGTAGTTTAAAAATATAAGGTTACAGTTCTTGGACACTGCACTTCTCCTAGTTGCCATCTGTTTACATTTTAAGTTTCAAGTATATACCATGTATAATATTCGAGTTATGTTCAGGACAAGAAAAACAAGGAAAAGTAACAAAGGGAAATAACTCTGTAATTACTCTAGATAGAGTTATGGTTCTTGTGCACTGCACTTCCTCATAGTGTGGTTGACCATTGTATGAAATTGTTTTGAAATCCAACCAGTAGTTTACAAGTTATACTCTGGACAAGGAAAAGTAACTAAGGGCAATAACTCTGCAATTCCTATAGATAGAGTTATGGTTCTTGTGCACTGCACTTCCTCATATTGTGGTTGACCATTGTATGAAATTGTTTTGAAATCCAACCAGTAGTTTACAAGTTATACTCTGGACAAGGAAAAGTAACAAAGGGCAATAACTCTGTAATTCCTATAGATAGAGTTACGGTTCTTGTGCACTGCACTTCCTCTCATTGTGCTTGACCATTGTATGAAATTGTTTTGAAATCCGTTTACAAGTTATACTCTGGACAAGGAAAAATAACAAAGGGCAATAACTCTGTAATTCCTATAGATAGAGTTACGGTTCTTGTGCACTGCACTTCCTCTCATTGTGCTTGACCATTGTATGAAATTGTTTTGAAATCCAATCAGTACTTTACAAGTTATACTCTGGACAAGGAAAAGTAACTAAGGGCAATAACTCTGTAATTACTCTAGATAGAGTTATGGTTCTTGTGCACTGCACTTCCTCATATTGTGGTTGACCATTGTATGAAATTGTTTTGAAATCAAACTTGTACTTTTCAAGTTATGCTCCGGACAAGGAAAAGTAACAAGGGCAATAACTGATATCAGATGAGTTATGGTTCTTGTGCACTGCACTTCCTCTATGTGTTGACATTGATGAAGTTGTATTGAATTCCAACTTGTGGTTTTGAAGTTATGCTCCGGACAAGGAAAATGCAACGGACCGCTGGACCGACCGACCACCGAGTGACTCCTATATACCCCCCCAAACTTTGTTTCGGGGGTATAATAACCTTTGACATGTACGTTACCAAGGAGGATTATGTAAAACCGTGACTCATTGTATGAAGAAAAAACCCCAATATGAAAAGATTACGTTATCTTGATAGAGGGCATATTTATGGAAGTATCCTTACAATTTAAGTCCTTATACAATTTTTGTTACTATATTGTACATCTTTGTTGATCAACAAAAATTTCATAACTATTTTTATTACTAAAAATGTTTAAAGGAGAAAGTAACGGACATGTCACAGAAATACATTTTATTCAAGAAAAGGTTGATAGTACATTAAATAAGGAATAAAAGGTGCATTTAAAGGATGTCATATCAATAGAATATTGATATATATATATTATCATTGTATAACTCAATAAACACCTAGCGATTTTGCACTTTAAAATTAAATTTACATGTTTTTTGTTTTTGTAAGACAAATACTTAAAGTTGTTAACATAATTAAAAATACAAAAACTTTGTGCAAACATACTAGAGAGCATACACTGACAGGATTATTTTACATGACATCTTAACCTTCTACATATTATGGAGATGCATGTTGTCCATAATGATATACACTTAAACTAATGATATGTCTATTACCAATCATACATTAGCTTAAATGCATATGTTGATACGAAAAACTATACCAATTTATGGCTTAAGAAACTATACAACATTGTCCTAACACAAATCAAACAACTTAACTGTTAAACCGGATAACATTTTTTAATATTTTTTTATATTTTTTTTGGTACCGGTATTTCGAAGTGATCTTTGAATTCTAGAGAGCTGATTATTTAGCACATATGTTTTCCTACCTCTTTCACGTTCTTTTGCTAGGTAGGCCGCATTAATTTCTATAAGTTTCTGTCTGTACGACTACTGTATCTCAGACCTTGATTTTGCTATTTCTGAAAAGTAAGGATAATTAAAAAAAAAAAAAAAAAAAAACACACCAAAAAACCTGAAAATAGGTGACCGAGATGTTTGATACTTTGAATGAAATGTTCGTTACCAACAGACCAAAGTTTTTGCATGAAATGTAATTATTAACTAAAAATAAACCATATTATATTTCTTAAAAATATCCCCATTGTCAGGTTGTTAACTAATAACTTATATTTTGTTAGTAAGTACACCATGTTTGTAAAAAGAGCCTGTACAAAACCACATTTGGCATTTTATGAAGATACCTTACACTCTTTTCAATATAAATCTTTAACAGATCATGTGCATGTCTATTCTTGACTAGTTAACTGAATGGCAATATGCAATACTAATTGACGAATGTTACAAATAGAATATGTTTTAAAGCCAATTTTAAAAGAGAAACTATGTGACAAAAACTAACGTGACATGTTCGTTACCATATAGTAACGAACATGTCTTAGTTGTTAAGTCAGTGAATGCACATGTTGATGTCTATTGTATAAAAATATACCAAATCCTTTACCTTATAGTGTAAACAATCGTTGCATAGGTAAGCAAAAAGATAAATTACAGAAAAAGATATTGAAAAACTGTTTGTCAAAACAATGATGTCTATCTTACCTTATGTCTTTTCTAATGCTTCTTCACATTTAAAAAACCATGCCAGACTGTAAACATCATCACTTTTCTTTAAAACGTCATCAATAGAATAAAAAAGAATGACGTTATGGTCAAATATGTAAAACTAGTCATCACATTCTGTTAGTTTCAAATGTGTTGTAACGAACATGTCAGTAACGGAATCTTTCATTTTGATGTAAAATGGACTATAAAAATTTAATATTTGACTAAAAATGATATATTGTTTTAACTATTTAGTGCATTTTAGGCTCACTTTTAAATAAACAACAGATAAAACAAATGCAATTTTAATATTTTATGAATATGCTATGTAACAAACATGTCTAAGTCAAGTTAAGTACAAAGGGTAGTGAGATATAAATAGGATCTGTTTCGACAGAAAAATGATATATAACAAACTGGTTTAATTTCTTTACCTAGAAGATGTTGTTTTATATGTTAAACTCAATTAAGTGCATTATAAAGTACTTACTCTGTTTTCCAAAACAAGCTCAATGAAGGTAACGAACATGTCAATCACACGGGGCATGTGAAAAATTGAACGATGAACGATAACAGTTAATTTTCTTAATGATTTATTTGAAATGGGGTGCTTTTATAGTTTCCAACATACTGCTACATGTTTGGTCTGTAACAATTAACAAAAGCAAGTTCAAACAAATGAATTAATTTAGAAATTTAACAAGTTACATCATATTAACATTATAATATAATACTTTCATATTTTATCATTCTAATTTAAACACCAATTGGCAGCGACGCAAATGCACTTGCTTATTGAGAATGTGTGTATACATGATGGCCTGCAATTGAATAATACCTAGTATGTTTGTTGCATTAACTAGTGAAGATACCTCCCTCCATATGTAAGTTTTCTTTCTATATCAATAAAATTCAACAGAAAAAAAATGAATTCAACTTTATAAAGTATAATTCTGATTTGAATTTTAATTAAATTAGATAAAAAAAAAGTGTAAATGAAAAACAAGTTACAGCAGTATGTGAAGATATCACACTGGAGGTTGCCGTGCAAATCACACAGGAGCTATAACAGATTGTCCTTTGTCAGTGGTATATAACCTCATCAGAGGGTAAGTTACTTGGCAGCTGATCAGGTTTTATACAGTTCACTACCCCAGAGTATGTAGGTGATGAAGAGATTGGGCATTGTATATAACCTATTAGTTAAAACCTTTAATATTGTTTGGGAAAAACATTCTTTCAATCTTCAGTAACTGATATCTGTAAGCAACGAAAAAAAAAATCTAAAAGCAACACTAGGGTAAAACTAATATAGACAAAAATCGGATTTATAACAAATGCTTAATATTAATGACTTCCAACCCTTTATTCTATCTATCAACTGACTAGAAAATATATCTAACATCCAGCTATATAAAGACTAATAATATTAAACATTGTAAGAAAAAATTATTAATAATATTGAAAGTAACTAAACAAAATAAAACAAAAATGAGCTTTTATTGCTATGCCATAACACTTCTGAGCAATAGAAGTAAATTAAAAAATCACAACTGATTATCTACAGAGGCTAATTATATGAGTAGCAATTTTCCTCTTTCTCGACACATGGCCTTGCATTAGTTTTTGTCCATTACGGTGTTAAAATTAAAGAGAAAAATACTGAAAATGGAAAAAATTACATGCAAAAGTTTTATAATAGAATCTCACTGCTCTTACCTGACTGAAAAAATATGTTTTTCAACAATCAATTGCAATCATTTACAAGTCTCAATAAATTCATGGCAAATTTTCCATCATAGAAGAACTATAGCATTAAATGATAAACCTTGCATTCCCCCCATCCCCCTTAAACACTTGTATCATGTTTTATATAATGATGATGGTATTGTATACATTTATACTACTGAGTACTACAAATAATCTTAATATACATATATTTGGATTATGTACTTCTTGATACATTGTATATCAAATAACCAATGTTAAATCCAAGCCCCAGTTCTAGAAATGACTGAAGTACCATCACAGGCTCAAATATTGAATTCAAATCCCTACAGAATCGTTACATTGTATCTGAGTTTACGTGTGGAAATCAGGTAGCCTCTATTATTGTGGAAATCAGGTTTGAGCATACCAGTAGTCTCTTTCTTTGAGTGTGGAAATCAGGCTTGAGCATATCAGTAGTCTCTTTTTCTTTTTTTTTAAGTGTGGAAATCAGGCTTGAGCATACCAGTAGTCTCTATTTTTGTGTGTGGAAATCAGGCTTAAGCATACCAGTAGTCTTTTTTTTTTTTTTAGTGTGGAAATCAGGCTTGAGTTTACCAGAAGTCTCTATTTTTGTGTGTGGAAATCAGACCAGAGCATACCAGTAGTCTCTTTTTTGAGTGTGGAAATAAGGCTTGAGTATACTAGTCGTCTCTTTTTTGGAGATTTCAGGGCCTTAAAATAAGGCTGCATCATGAAAAAAAGAAAATAGCAAGGGAAATGTAGGTATCCCTGTACCCAAGACAAGTTTCTCTGGATGTCTGCTGTCTTGAATAATAAACACGTAATTTTTATATTTTCATTTATTTATTAATTTTTTTTTAAAATTTTTTTTTTTTTTTTTTTTTTTTTTTTTGGGGGGGGGGGGCAAATATAAAGCTAGCATCACTCAGTTAATTATTGAGCCAAATGATTAAGTAGTTCATCACTTCACTGATGAGTACAGAATGTTCCAGGATCAAAACATTCTTCCAGATCTAAAATTCATTGCATTAAAATAACAGATCTTCAGTAAGATTTTAGAATAGGTAAAACAAAGATATTGTGAAGTATTTTAAATCCCATATGACAATACACTGACTGGACTGGGTATTGTTTTTCATAATGTACCCTAAAGAAATATGTGTCAATCAAGTACCACTTAAAAGTCACTTTTATGCCGCTCTATATGCTAATATGTTTAACAAAAACAAAAATGAATTTAATATTTGAAAAAAGTATGCGCTGCTTACTTTTGTCAAATGGCAAAATTTAGCCTCAGATTCTTAAAATGAGCACAAATGGCGATTGCTAATTAACAGCAGATGCCCTAAAAATAAATAACTTACTTGAACAAGAAATTGGGATATGTAGTAAAGAATCCAGTCTACACTAAAAATTCTTGCTCTGACATAAACACTTTTTTTGATAAATAAAAGCATCGAAAAACAAAGGTTATAATAAGACTGGAAAAACAAAATAAGAAATTAACAAAGGAATGAATGTAAAGTATGCTACAAACAGAAGAAAACTGAGCGTAAAAACAACTAAAAATAAAAAAGTTATTGAGAAATAGGGTTCAAGTCTAGAAAAATAAAATGCTGCAACATTTGGAGAATTAAATGGAGTACATTTGTCAAAGAGACGTTTCAGGTGGGAGGAAATATTTTTCTCAGACATTTGATTCTACAAGTACTAAAATAAAGTGTAATACCCATTAATTCCCAGTTCATTTTGGCTAAATCCCTTCGCCCGTTTGGAAATACATGAAATATTTTATCAAAAATTTAAGTCTAATATAGTCATTATGAAGGAATGACATCTTAATCCATGATATATTATGACCAGTAAATCAAGTTCTGCTCTTAAAGTCTGTAGTCTAACATTGGCACATTTGTTTGAAGTGCCTTATCAAGCTTACATAAAAAACTTTTTAAAACATTTTTATAATTATAATATTCAATATATGCATGATTTGCATATTTTACACTCCACTTGTATATGCATTAAATATATTGTGACAAGATTCCTATTTACTGAAGATAAAGATCAGTGGCATCATAAACTGGTTTTTACGAGAAAGTATATTTTAATTTATATTCAAATTCAAGATGAACTGAGTATTTAAAGAGAATATTCACAATGATTTGTACTTAGTACCATTTTACAATGATCAAATTTCAAGTTAAAAAAGAAGAAACTCCACACTGAAATGCTGGCCCATGTTTAATGTTTTCACTGAATTCCAAAATATACAGAAGATTTTTTTTTTTTTTTCAAAGATGCATAAGTTGCTCCATAACATGTAATGCACACAACGTTGGTCAACAGACTTTTAAAGAGGAGACATGGATGGCTAAGTATGAAGTAACTTCGCCATCGGTCCTACGTCAGCTTGAGGACTTGGTAGACATTGTTTTGAAACACCTTGATGAAATGTGGCGCTGGGTTTTCCTTTATCTTTGTACAAGCAGGGACGGGATCATTGCGATTTGCCTCATCTTCAATATCCCAGATTTCTGCCATTCCACACCCAGGCCTGCAAGTGGTAGAGAAAATAATCATGTGCATGTTTTATTTTCATGAGATTTATTATGTATTAAATAGATTCCCTGTTTCTTGTATCTTTGCAAGAATTACCTCCCTTTACATACTTTTTTTTAATGTTCCGCCTTCAATTTTCTTTCTTTTTTTTTTTTAGATTTCTTTTAACATTTTGTGAATATCATCACCACACTCCTAATATCTCTAAAGTAATTATAACCCTCTTCCTGCAATTTCCTTTTTAAATTCTTTCTGTTTTATGAATAACTTTCCCCTCTCATAACAAGCAACACATATACAACACTCATTATGATGCTTTCAAAATGATTCAGCTCAATAAATAGAAGATAATTTGTTAATCTTCATCCATTAACTTTAAAGATAATTGCATCTTGGAGACACATTTATAACACATTCTGAATGCGGTATTGGGATCGACAGGGGGTTTTAATGCTGTTTGACTAAATTTAAATTTGTAAGAAACTAAACTAATTAATCACATGAGCATCCTTTTCAGCAATTTCCATATTGATATTAACAAACTTTAGTTTCAAATTATGCCAGGAATATAAATCATTCTAATCAAAGAAAATTTGTTATTACAAACTAGATTTCCTATTCATAAATTTGCTTTTAATTTTAAATAACAAAAGACAAATTACAGAGCAAAAATACTCCCTGGACAAATGATACAGGAACACAGAAATAATAATTAAGAAGAGGTGAAAGGTCAATACTTATGACTAAGAAAAGTCAAAGGTTAATACATCAATAAAAGAGAAGTAATAGGTCAGTGCATCTGACACAGCAAAAAGAATGAAAAAGGTCAATACATAAGGAGGTCATGGAATTTGAGTAAGAGGTAAAAGGTCAAACATTTGAAGAAGAATGGGTGAAAGCATTTCACTAGGAAGAGGTTAAAGGTCACATCCTTCACCTTGACCTCCGGACACACCATGAGTCTTCCAGAATATAGTTGACCTTGAGATCCTGAAGATTCTTCTTCACCTCTATGAGAGGTTTGCGGCTGTACATTGTGTATACTTTCTTTGTCCTTTCCCTGAAATAATTATTGCAGCAAATATGAATATGGCTAAGTCTTGAATTATGAAGAATTTAGGAATTAAATGTACAATCAACAACCTTAAAACTACATTACTAATTAAAGCACCTGTATACCAAATTTAACATGTGGTAGTAGCTTTAACAGGTGAAAAATACCTACCCTCCATTTCAGATAATAAAAGAATTAGAAAAAATGAATGGTAATTATATTGATGTACATGGTGTGTCCGAAAGACAGCATGCTCGACTATTTGGGTATTTGATAGTGACGCAATACCATTGTATTAAAGCAATATTAAAATAATTTATGTGACTCAATTTAGCAGCATGTTCTCTTTAATTCTCGGTAAAACTCAGGTCATAATTCGAAAAAAAAAAAATCATGGAAAAGTTTTTTTTAATTTTCTATAAGTATTTAATAATTATTATTAATTTAATTAATTAAATTAAATTAATTAAATTTATTAAAATTTTAGTTCTGCAGGTTTGGTTCATGTCTGGGATGACTTGTGTGAAGTTTAAATCCAATACACCAAGGGGTTACTGAGTAATGACATTAGTTGCAAAAAACTTTAACCAAAAATGTTAACGCAAATTTCTAAGTCGAAAAAGGCCCATGATTTAAGTAAAATTCTAGCAAGAGTTGTTCATCTTGGTTCTGCAGGTCCATTTTATGTTTAGGAAGACTTGCATGAAGTTTAAATCCAATACACCAAGTGCTTACTGAGTAATAATATTAACTTAGTTGCAAAAAAACCTTAACCAAAAATGTTAACGCAAATTTCTAAGTCGAAAAAGGCCCATAATTTGAGTAAAATTCTAGCAAGTGTTGTTCATCTTGGTTCTGCAGGTCCATTTCATGCCTAGGAAGACTTGTGTGAAGTTTAAATCCAATACACCAAGGGGTTACTGAGTAATGACATTAATTTAGTTGCAAAAAACTTTAACCAAAAATGTTAACGCAAATTTCTAAGTCGAAAAAGGCTCATAATTTAAGTAAAATTCTAGCAAGAGTTGTCCATCTTGGTTCTGCAGGTTGGTTTCATGCTTAGGAAGACTTGTGTAAAGTTTAAATTCAATACACCAAGTGGTTACAGAGTTATGATATTAACTTAGTTGCAGAAAAACTTTAACCAAAAATGCTAACGCAAATTTCTAAGTTGAAAAAGGCCCATAATTTGAGTAAAATTCAATCAAGAGTTGTCCCTCTTGGTTCTCTAGGTTTGTTTTGTGCCTAGAAAGACTTGTGTGAAGATTGATTGCAATACATCTACTGGTTTCTTAGATATGACTGCCAACGCTGACGCCGACGCCGGGGCGAGTAGAATAGCTCTCATATTCTCTGAATAGTCGAGCTAAAAATGAATGGTAATTATATTGACGTACATTTCACTATGGTGTATAACTTTGTGTAAGTGTCCTTAAAATCCATCAAAACCCTTTAGGAGATGTGCTTACAAGGTCTTACAAGATCTACAGAAGGACAGACATTTGATTCCTCTGTACCTAATCTACACACCCAATTGTTAGCAGTGAGGGGAGGGGTGGGGGGTTAAAATGAAATTTCAGGAAGTGTCTTACCTGAGCCCAGCATCTTCATAGTGGGGATGGTTGACAATGGGTCTACCAGTAACCAGCTTCACTGTTGCCATGGTAGGCATTGGTCCAGCAAAAACAGCCCCTAATGAAACAAGAAATCAAACTTTTTACTATATGTACTATAAAAATTTCATGGGAAAGAAAACAATATAAACAAGAATTCTCTGGAACATGTATGTCACCTGCTGAAGCATGACGGAAAAAGTGTGACAGACGGACAGACAGAAAAATGACGGAAAAGTGATCCCTATGTGTCACCTCTGCTTACAACAGGTGACACAGTAACTGGCTGGATACTGGTTGGACACAAGATGCTTACTGTACAAGATCTTTCTAAACAGGATGACACAAAATCTGACAAGGTTGTGGTTTTTTTCACACTTCACCTCATGAATATTCATTAACAAATTAAACTGAATTAAACTGTCATCAAACTGAACTCAGTCCATAGTATACAGTGGGAATTTACTTGTTTACCCAGCTGAAATGCTAAAATATTTATCACTGTGAAAATTCCGGGGCATTTGTAAAATAAGAACATTTGTGTCCATGAAATACTATCGGTTTACAGTACAATATTTACTTAAATATTTGTACAAACAAAAATAGTGATTGAATGCTTTACATTAAAAATGTTTGAACAAAATGAACTCATACAGTGCAGCTCTATAACATGCTAAAATTGAGATCTGATTTAGAAACAGTGTTAGTGCAGAATAACTCTTTCAAAGTGCACTTTAAGTCAGCTAATTAATCACACGCTATAGACATAAGGTCCAATATTGGATAGAATTATACTTGATTCCACGTTTAAATTGAGTATACATTGAATCTACACTGTGATTATTAGTGTTTGAAGGTTTCAAGCCAATTCAATTAAATGAAAAGGAAGCAATTAATGCAGTTTGAGGAAATTGAGACACCATTTAATTATCTCTGTACAATACTATCAAATTGCCATGCTATACTTGGACTTCGTATAATAATCACTAAACTATTGCTAAAGGTGATTAATATGTCCACATCCCACCTAGTCTTCATGTATTTTGAGTACAGGATGGGATAAGAGATGATCGGACTTAATGAGCATGTTTCCTATATAGCCCCTACTTCTGTGAAACCCCAGGATAATGAATAACACATTACAAGCGATCTTCACTATACTACCATATCAACCCCTTACCTCATATACACTCATTTTGACAGGTTGGCTAACAGATCAGGGTTTCAGTAAGTTCATATTCATGAACTCATTTATTCATGATGTTACAGCCTATAAGTAACCCTTATTAGTGAAAGACTTGTGTAAGCAGTCCGATAGCTCATCCAGCAGAGCACTCACCTGGTAAGCTAAGGGTCGCGGGTTTAGTCCCGGTCTGGCTGCATATTTTTCTTACCTGGTTACAAAGAGGTAAAAGATTATGGCCCTCAATCAGACAGAGGTCTTACTTTTTGGTGTATTCTTTATGATCCACTCAACAAGCTCTTCCTGCGGGATGTTGCTGAATTCTCCCATGATGCTCCACTGCTGCTGGAGGTTGGCCAGGCCCTTGATGCTCATACACGCTAGCAGCACCGTCAACACAGCGTAGTGTTTCTCTCGCCCACCCAGCCACCCAAAAAACTGTCCAATGGTTAAAGTATAGCCACATTACAAACACATTATGGGAAAACAATACTGAAAGAAATACAAGACTCCAATCCTGCCATCATTTTAGTATGCCCTTTAAATGGAATATTCTATCTTAATCTATGCTTAGCATCCATCTTTTTACCATTACATTAGATCTGCATGTAAACATACACTAATTATCCAAGACTGAGTAAAAAATATAGACTCAGGAGTAGGGTAGTCATGTTTACAGCAGTATGTTAATAAACATTTACATGTGAAATACACTAAACAATTCTGTTGAATTTTTCACATTTTTAGAGCACTGTCTTAAAGATGTTCAATGCCCTTCACACTGTTTTGACTAAGTCAGCATCAATATTAAAAAATATAGCAATCATTTTTTTGTCTATTTTTGGTAGCAGTAACCTTGACCTTATCCAATCTAATACAACCTCAAGCATATTAAGTGACTCTCAAGAATTGTTCTAATATTCCCTGAAGTATTGTCATCAGCACTTCAGGGATTGAAATGAAGGGAATGAGACATTGGAATATATGATGCTACCAGACTGTTACCAAACCAGGCATAGCCCCTACCTCACAAAGTGAAGAAGAGGAACGAAAATGAAAACAAGAAAAATGTCAAATGACGCGAAACTGGGGTTTTTGAAAATCAATCCAAATCTTCCCCTTCCAATAAAGTATATACCTACCAAGTTTGAAAACTGTATCTCTATACTAACAGGAGATCTTCGACGGAAATAAAATGTTTGACGCCCACCCATCCACTCACCCAATGACGTACCCAATTGTAATAACAGGTTTTTGCTGAAAACCTGGTTAATAAGAGAAGCCATGTTCCTTCCACCAACAGATGATATGTCCATGATAACATGGGTGAACTCACCTGTCTGGAGGCCAGGAGGGAGGTCATGAGACACAGGTGAGGTGTCCAGAACAGTTTCAATCTCATTATGATAATGGCCATCATGGTGAAAGCTGCCAATTGAAATATATGGAACACAATCTGAAACAGAAACAAGTTTCACATCATTTCTAAACTCTCGTTGACAGATACTCACTAATTAGGGCTGAACGAGTACCCGGGAACCTGACAGTTGGGTAGGAAATTGCCAGTACCCAGGTACAAAGTTATTACCCATTACTCAATGTCGGCCTTTTCTGTTTGAATTCATTTTGGATAACCAATGCCTAATATCCTTTAACAGAATTCTACACTCTGTCAAGGAATTATCTTCACATTCTTCAAGATAGACATATTTTTGGCATACAGAGTCTGTATTGTATTGAAATGTGTTAGTTATTACAGGTGGTAAAGTGTTTCATCTGGGTAATAGTATAACGGGTACCCGGGTAAAAATAATGAACTCATGTCAGTACTACCACCAATATGTTTACTGTAAGCACTCTGTAATTAACACTTATGGGAAATTGATTGGAAATATTTTGTTTTTAAATAACACTTATTAGATAACCTTTTAGCTCTGTTTTTATACACAAACAGAGAAAGCCTAGATCAGGGTTTCTGTTGTTAGCTCATACATATTTTAGTTCTGATTCTACACAGTCCACATAGTAAAGAACTAGAAATTTGTCCAGAGGACACAGATGCCCCCACCTGTTGCATTTTCCAAAACAAAGGCCAACACTCAGGAGGGCAAGTCATTTCCTGAGTAATATATCCATGAAATTTAAAGTCTTAGCACAAATACCTTCAGAGATACTTGTGTCACAGTTTTGGGATGGACTGACAGCCAAAGGCAAATCTATATGCCTCACTTTTGGGGGGGGGTGGGGGGCATAAAAATATCCAAGTGCACAAGTTCATGTTACGTGCGTCATAAGCATAAAATTCCATATTTTTCAAAAACAAAGGCCCATAACTCTGTCAACTTAAATGAATGATTGATAAAAATACCAAGGTGCACAAGTTCATGTCCTGAATAATATATCCATGAAGTTTTAAGTTTGTAGTACAAACACTTTCAGAGTTATGTGGGTCACAAGCATAAAATTCCATATTTTTCAAAAACAAAGGCCCATAACTCTGTCAATGGCACTTCGATGAAAATACCCAAGTGCCCAAGTTCCTGTCCTGAATAATATATCCATGAAGTATAAAGTTTGTAGTACAAATACTTTCGGAGTTATGTGTGTCACAAAGTTTTGAAACGGATGGACATACGAACGGACAAAGGCAAATCTATATGCCCCCCCAACTTTTGGTGGGGGCATAAAAATCCACCATTTCATAAAGCATTCAGTTCAGTAAATTAAAATTCATTAAGATATGCATTTGTAAATAAATATTCATGAGGTAACAGCATCATGCAATTCTTAATTAGCAAATCAAATTAATGTGCATAATGTAAATACTTATATACGGGAAACACAATAGAATGTGACAAAGAGCATGTAATGTGTTCTGAAATGTTTCCCAGCTTTTTCCTCTATGCTCATAAGGAAGAGCTTTGAAAGATTTCGAAACATTTTCAGCTAAGCAACACACTCCTGATCTTAAACAATATGTCTGTCCTAAAAAATTTTTTCTCAGTCTGAACAAATCTCTACTAAATATTCCAAGAATAACAAAAAGAGATCAGCAGAAGTTAGGTGTGGGTGTCTAACAATGCTAATCATTTGTAATTCTGTTGTGTTGTACACCACGGTCTTATACCATAGTTCACCATGGTCATATATATCATAGTTCACCACAGTCACATACCATAATTCACCATAGTCATACAGTGCAACCTGTCCATAATGACACCTGTTCATAACTACATCCTGTATTATCTGACACTTTTTATTGTTTTAAATTTAAAGGTATGTTCTATAATGACCTGCCTTATCAGACAAGCTGTCTTATCCGACATTGTCAATTGGTCCCAGTGAGTGTCGGATAAGACAGGTTTTACTTATATACCATAGTACAACATGGTCATATACAATAGTTCAACATGGTCATATATACCATAGTACACCACGGTCATATACCATAGTTCACCATGGTCATATATACCATAGTACACCACGGTCATATACCATAGTTCACCATGGTCATATATACCATAGTACACAACAGTCATATATCATAGTTCACTATGGTCATATATACCAATACCATAGTACACCACAGTCATATACCATGGTATACCAAGGTCATATACCCTAGAGAGCTAGAGGAAAACTTAACCTATAAAACAAAATGAAATAGATGTGCAGTCAGACCTGGACCTGAACCAATGACCCCTTACAAGGCTTACAAGGTGAATGCTTTATCAACTGTGCTATTGGACTGTTTACACTAACTTTTCATTGATAAGGGCTATTTAGATGCTGTTACATCAATTTTCATTTTGAACAAGCCATAAATTATCCAAAAGGTAATCCCTCTGTAAGGCTCAAGCTTTTGCATAATGTTTTATATAAAATATTTTTCATAAGGAATTACAGACTATTTATCTTTGTTGACATTAATGTTCATTATCTATGCATTAAAGGCAAATCTGAGGGTAAAGTGTTGTAATACCACACCCAGTAGCACTATCCGGACACGGGGCAAACCAGTCCTGGAACTACCCTTAAAAGCTGAGCATCAAGCTTGGGAGATATATCAAAACCATTTTTAATGACTTTGGTATGTCACAGACAAGGACCAAAGTCACAACCTCCAAGTAACATTAAAACCATTTAATTCAAAATCTTGATTGACATAAATATAATTTGACTCTATTTTTCATTTCATAAAAAACAAAAACAAATAGGTCTATGCATGGACTGGCCATGTTTCCTTGGCAACCTTACCTCAGCATGTTCTTTGCTCCGGTACTGTCTGTCTTCATCTGCCTCTGAAGACTCCTCCTCTTCCAGTCTCTCTGACTTAAAGGCCTGGTATTCACTTTTCAACAACTACAAAATAAATATATACGCAAAGACTTATCCATCAGAAATAAAGAAAACATAGAACACAACAGGATCCTGGTATATCAGTCTTTGAATTTACATTATAGACTCAATCACATAATTCTGGATTTCTGAAATGGAATACCATCATTTTTCTTTCATAATGTTTTCAACTTTTTTTCTCATTTTTTTTAATATTTATTGTTCTCCTATATAAATAAATACAAACATTACCTCATTATCCCTGATTTATTCATAGCCTGTGTTAAAAGATCGTGGAAAATTTGCATTTCAAGAGTCTGAGTCTAAATATAGTCTTTTAAAGAAGATTGATGGGACAATATTTCTTGCAGAGGCTAGTCAATTCAAATAATCATTGTACTAAAGTATCTCGTAAGTCAAGCCATCCTGGCTAACATTATTTTTCCATTAATATTACCTAGATACACAGTGCAAATCTATATTATATATATTATGCTTCAAAATATGAAATTCAATGTTAATATACTTGATGATGTACATGGTAAAAACTCAATCAAGTATATGTTCTGTTCTGTTCTATATACTGGTTTGCACCATTACAACAAAATTGCAAATGTACAATACACTCTAAATACAGTTTATAATGGATTCAATTATACTGCCATTTGATGTACTTGGGTGCAGAAAACTTGAAAACTTTAGTAAATATTACAAATGCAATTGCAAGATACAACAAGACCATCTAATGTTTCTTTGTACAATAATATTAATTTGACAATAAATTTGACATATACTGAGCAGCTCCATTATAATCATTGACATATATACTGAGCCAATAATCAATATGAGCGCTCCATTATAATCATTGACATATATACTGAGCAGCTCCATTATATATACTGAGCAGCTCCATTATAATCATTGACATATATACTGAGCAGCTCCATCATAATCATTGACATATATACTGAGCAGCTCCATTATAATCATTGACATATATACTGAGCAGCTCCATCATAATCATTGACATATATACTGAGCAGCTCCATTATAATCATTGACATATATACTGAGCAGCTCCATATAATCATTGACATATATACTGAGCAGCTCCATTATAATCATTGACATATATACTGAGCAGCTCCATTATAATCATTGACATATATACTGAGCAGCTCCATCATAATCATTGACATATATACTGAGCAGCTCCATTATAATCATTGACATATATACTGAGCAGCTCCATCATAATCATTGACATATATACTGAGCAGCTCCATCATAATCATTGACATATATACTGAGCAGCTCCATCATAATCATTGACATATATACTGAGCAGCTCCATTATAATGCTTTATTTGGGCTTAATACATCCAGGTTTGTTACATGAATGTGGGGTTTACCTCTACAAATTGTATGAAATTGCATCTTAGGTTGACTAAACAAATCAATACATACAGACTTCAGTGTCCATTGTTGGACCTTTGGCTATAAGTGGAGAGTATTATAATTGACCTACACTGTACATTAAAACAGCCTAACACATGGCTGTCAATGTTGAGATTCTAATGCTGACAAATATGATATTTTTTCCACGACAATTCTGAATGAAACTCCTACATTATTCATGACTGCTTTGTGTCATTAATAATAAACAAATTCAGCTATGTAAACACAATGCCTTTACATTTTAAGGAACCTTTCTAAAATTTACATCAGCAAAATTTTCAAACTCTATGAATTTTCATGGTCATCAACTACAGTAGAACCTCGCCAAACCGAACATCGTTAAACCAAATTCCTCGCCATTTCGAAGTTTATTTTCGGTCCCGATTTCTTCCCTTCTTATTTTAACTAAAAATAAAATGTTTAATCCGTGTTTCGATTTTTTGATTTTTTCGCTATTTCGAAGTAAAATTCCGGTCCCGAGGTCGCAATAAATGTACATTAATTTCATAAATTTTCGTGAACTAATTATCGTTCTTATTATCATTCGTATCCGGGTCAGTAACCCAGTTTATTTTCGGAGGCAATTGGAGTGACGGCTCAGGCAAGTTTTTCACACCTTTTTTCGAGATTGGGTTGGGCAACGTGTGTCCCACCAGAAATGTTGATTATTGCTAATCGATGTCTGACAGGTTGCATAATATGCACGTGCCAGAAGATAAACCCAGGTGTCAGATCTTTAGTACATTCCATATCATAGCGTTCGTCACCGGCATGCGACGCTACCTGAAGCAGCAGATCGACGGTAAAAATATGTATCATTGTTTGACATGGTAGAATGATTATGTTCATCAGAAGCATCTAAGTAGATCATGATATATTTTCATTGCTGTTCATAACTTGAAAACAGTATATACGTACACCTAATAGGTGGTTTTCATGGCATAACGATTTCCACAATATGCACCGGTAATGAAAACGCAGACATGCACGCTCACAAACTGAAATTTCCATCAGATTTTTAATCCGAATAATCGTTATTTTGAAGTTTTCAGCTTGGTCCCAAGGACTTCAATTTAACGAGGTTCTACTGTATTTCAAAATTTACACAAGAGGGCCAAGATGGCCCTAGATCGCTCACCTGAGAAAAGTATCATTCATTGCCTGTACAAAACAGATTGCTTTAGAATTAAGATGATGAGGTGAAACAATATTCAGGAATTTTCTGACCCCATCCACAAAAGATATCATCATGACAAATATTCTGCCAAAGTTTGAGGATGATTGGACCAAAAATGTTGCCCTCAGAGTGTAAACAAGATTTTTCTAAGATTTGACCTACTGACCTACTTTTTGATCCAACCTGACCCATTTTCGCAAGGGTTCAAGATATCATCAAGACAAACATTCTGACCAAGTTTGAGGAAGATTGGATCAAAATTGTGGCCTCTAGTGTATAAACAAGATTTTTCTAAGATTTGACCTACTGACCTACTTTTTGATCCAACCTAACCCATTTTCGAAAGGGTTCAAGATATCATCAAGACAAACATTCTGACCAAAATTGTGGCCTCTAGTGTGTAAACATCAAAATTGTTGACGGACGACAAGATTTTCTAAGATTTGACCTACTGACCTACTTTTTGATCCAACCTGACCCATTTTCGAAAGGGTTCAAGATATCATCAAGACAAACATTCTGACCAAGTTTGAGGAAGATTGGATCAAAATTGTGGCCTCTAGTGTGTAAACATCAAAATTGTTGACGGACGACGGCCGACGGACAATCAAGTATCCCAAAAGCTCACCCTGAGCTTTGCTCAGGTGAGCTAATAAAATCTGTCAACAATAATTTTACTTATCCAACATGGAGACTTAATAATGTTCAGCATTTTTATATTAAGATTTTAGGCTTTTACTAATGGTAACTCATACACATGTCAAAAAGTTAGCTTGTTTGGTTGGTTAGGTTTAATGTCCTACTGATGTCTGAGTCATTTTGGGGACTTTAATCTATAAATAGAAAATATAGTCCTGCTTCAGAACAATACAAGACTCTGTCACAGACAGTATATCCCCCATTGATCGGTGCTTGTTTGAAGAAAAGGTTAAGTCAGAATTAGCAAAAAAAGAAAATGGGAAGAAATCAGACGCTAGATGAAAGGCGATCCTAATAGCTCACCCTGAGCATTTGCTAAGGTGAGCTAAAAATTGTGTGATGGTAAAAAATGATGATATGTGCTGTAGTACAAGTGGGTTGGTCAGTTCAGTGAAAACAACATGATTCAGCATCATTTAATGAAAAAATCGCAGGCTATTGTGTTGAAGGGTCCAACAGAAACATGCCAATAATATGTGCGCATCTCTTATTGATATCTATGGTTCCCATTAAGTTTTGTTGAAATCCAGAAAACCATTGCTAAGAAATAGCACAGAAACAAATATTATTATGTATACATACTGCATAACTTATCAAGGGCCATAACTCTGTCTTAAATGGTTCGACTGAAAC
>CM037783.1:27727499-27777499 GCA_021229015.1 Solen grandis | reverse complement strand
CAATCAATTATGTCTGCAGTTGAAACCAGTACTCTTACTAGTCAAGTTCAAAGCGAAAACCAAGATGCCGCTTTGCGGTTCTAGTTTTTTAGCTCACCTGAGCACTTGTGCTCGGGTGAGCTTTTGTGATCGCCTTTTGTCCGTCGTGCGTCGTGCGTCGTGCGTCGTCAACAATTGCTTGTGAACACTCTAGAGGCCACAGTTTTGGCCCAATCTTCATGAAACTTGGTCAGGATGTTTGTCTACATGATATCTCGGATGAGTTCGAAATTGGGTCATGTGGGGTCAAAAACTAGGTCACTAGGTCAAATCTTAGAAAAACCTTGTGAACATCTTGAGGCCACAAATTTGGCCCAATCTTCATGAAACTTAATCAGAATGTTTGTCTACATGATATCTCGGATGAGTTCGAAATTGGGTCATGTGGGGTCAAAAACTAGGTCACTAGGTCAAATCTTAGAAAAACCTTGTGAACACTCTAGAGGCCACAAATTTGGCCCAATCTTCATGAAACTTAATCAGGATGTTTGTCTACATGATATCTCGGATGAGTTCGAAATTGGGTCATGTGGGGTCAAAAACTAGGTCACCAGGTAAAATCTTAGAAAAACCTTGTAAACACTCTAGAGGCCACAATTTGGCCCAATCTTCATGAAACTTAATCAGGATGTTTGTCTACATGATATCTCGGATGAGTTCGAAATTGGGTCATGTGGGGTCAAAAACTAGGTCACCAGGTCAAATCTTAGAAAAACTTGTAAGCACTCTAGAGGCCACATTTTGGCCCAATCTTCATAAAATTGGCAGGATTTTGTCTACATGATATCTCGGATGAGTTCGAATTGGTCATGTGGGTCAAAAACTAGGTCACAGGTCAAATCTTAGAAAAACATTGTGAACACTCTACAGGCCACAGTAATGGCCCAATCTTCATGAAACTTGGTCAGGATGTTTGTCTACATGATATCTCGGATGAGTTCGAAATTGGGTCATGTGGGGTCAAAAACTAGGTCACCAGGTCAAATCTTAGAAAAACATTGTGAACACTCTACAGGCCACAGTAATGGCCCAATCTTCATGAAACTTGGTCAGGGTGTTTGTCTATATGATATCTCAGATGAGTTCAAAATTGGGTCACATGGGGTCAAAAACTAGGTCACCAGGGAAAATCTTAGAAAAACCTTGCGAACACTCTACAGGCCACAGTTTTAGCCCAATCTTCATGAAAAATGGTCAGGGTGTTTGTCTATATGATATCTTGGATGAGTTCGAAAATGGGTAATGTGGGGTCAAAAACTAGGTCACCAGGTCAAATCTTAGAAAACCTTGGAACACTCTAAGGCCACAGTTTGCCCAATCTTATAAAATTTGTCAGGTGTTTGTCTAATGATATCTGATGAGTTCGAAATTGGGTAATGGGGTCAAAAACTAGGTCACCAGGGAAAATCTTAGAAAAACCTTGCGAACACTCTACAGGCCACAGTTTTAGCCCAATCTTCATGAATAATGGTCAGGGTGTTTTCGAAAATGGGTAAGGTGGGGTCAAAAACTAGGTCACCAGGTCAAATCTAAGAAAAACCTTGTGAACTCTCTAGAGGCCACAGTTTTAGCCCAATCTTCATAGATTTGGTCAGGATGTTTGTAATTATATATTGGATGAGTTTGAAAATGAGTCACATGAGGTCAAAAACTAGGTCACCAGGTCAAATCTAAGAAAAACCTTGTGAACACTCTAGAGGCCTACATTTTTGTCCCAGTCTTCATTAAACTAAATTTGAATGATGACTGCATGAATTCCCAGTTGAGTGCAAATTCAGGTAGGATCAATATGTAGGTCACTTAGTCAAATGTTAGAAAAACACTTTTAGATGCCAGATTTTTTGTCATTATGCCTAACACAGCCATCTTACTCAGGTGAGCGACACAGGGCCATCTTGGCCCTCTTGTTTAAATTATTTTTCTAACCTTTTTTTGTGAACGGCATATCACCATGATAGAAAAAAGGCACATGTATGAAATTTTAATCAGTTATTACCACGTATTTGAAAATGATCCTAACGTTGAGAAAATTTTCATTTATGTCTTACTTTTCCCACCAGGGGGTGTTTTGCATGAAATTTATTAATGGCTAATAACTCACTTATTTGAGGTCCGATTCAAATGCGGTTTTTTAGGTTTTCGCCTCTGCAGGGCGAAAACCTATTGTTCTTCTTCTGTTGATTTTTTTATATTTTTTTATTATTTTTCTAATTCCACCCATTTTTGTGTCCAGCCTAGCGGCCAGATGAAAAAAGCTACAGCTATGAAATTTTGGGCATGGAGTCATCTTTATCTGAACATGTGCCTAAATGGTCAAACTTTTCCCTTTTTTTTCTGATTTAGCCACTAGGGGGCGCAATGCATGTAATCACTGTTTTGCTAATAACTCAAAAATTTGAAACCTGATTTAGATGCGGTTTTTTACATAATGTTCCTTGTTGACAGCCCAATCAAATATGATGGAAATCTCATCATCGAGTACGGGAAAAAAATTGTTCTAGGAGAGGTTGAATGTTCCATCAGATAGAAGAATTCTGTTTGCTGCATACGATTTGCAAGACATATACGCACAAAATATTTGGGGTGGCGGATTTAGGAAATGCGTGGTTTGTCCTCTAGAAAAGGTCAAACTTCACTAAATTTTAGGAAAAATTAAAATTTCAAAAACATGTTTTTGTCGCTCCTGACTTTATTAACCAGGTTTTCAACTAGTTGAAACCTGGTTATTAGAATGCCGAACGTCGTTGGGCGGGCGGTGGCTGGGCGGGCGGGCGGGCGGGCGGGCGGGCGTCAAACTTTCGTTTCCGCTCAATAACTTAAGTTAGAATTTAGATATAGCAATTATATTTGATGGGTAGATACCTTATGAGAAGAGGAAGGTTGGGATTGCTTTTCAGGTTAATCGGGTCAAGGTCAAGGTCACAATGGTAAAAATAGATTTTTTTTTCGCTCATAACTTGGGTAAAAATGAAGGTATACATTCATATTTATAGGTAGGGAAGAGGGGCAATAACTTGGGTAAAAATGAAGGTATAGCATTCATATTTTATAGGTAAATAGCTTTAGGGAAGAGGAAGGTTGGAATTGCTTTTCAGGGAAAATGGATCAAGGTCAAGATCACTATGACTAAAATATATTGGAAAATGGATCAAGGTCAAGATCACTATGACTAAAATATATTAGAAAATGGATCAAGGTCAAGGTCACTATGACTAAATATATATATATATATATATTTTTTTTTTTTCTTTTCTGTTTGATAGCAGCTTGCTATGAATGCTTTTGTTTTTATGCTTCACTTATGCTTTTCTTCATTTACATAGTTGCGGTGCCCTTGCTATCTTGACAAATATTATACAAATGTCTGATTGCTAGAATTGCTTAATAAACCTTCAATAAGAAAAAATAAATGCATTTGTATCAGTCTTTGGATAATTCCTGTAGGTTGCTTTTCATGTTTTAAAATATCCATAATTTCCTTGAACTAACATTTAATTTTGAATCTTGTATTTTACCCTGCATTGATATTGCAGGTCAGAGACAATTACCCTTTGACAATCTGATTTCACACCTTTGAGCTTGTTTTCATGTAACATATAGTGACACATTCTTTTATTTGCTTAAATTCTCCTTCTTCATTTCTGAATGCATTCTGCCCAAATCTACACAGTATGGCCAGTACATAGTGACTTGACCTATATTGTCAATTTAACCATATTTCTTAGAGTTATGACCCTTATTTACTCTTCATCCATGTAACATAAAGTATTAATGTTCTTTGGTGATCATTTTATAAATAAAATCTTCATTTCGAATTGGATTTTCCATGTTGAAAACCTGGTTTTGTGACAGTCCCTGTCGCTTTAAGCCTTGTTTTCTGTTCATTCTTCATGAAATTTTCACAAGTTATGTATTGTTATGTTTGAAAGGGCCTCACAATTAAAAAGTTAAAAACATTGAAAAGGTCAAGGTCATATTACGATTATTGTGTTTTTATTCGGCCCCAAAGTGCTCCAAATCTAAAAATATTTCATTGAGAGTATATGAACAAAAGTTTTAGTTCTAAATAGTTCTTTCGTATAATGTTTAGTTTTTGAAGATCGGACTTGATCTTTTCTTTTTACGGCAATCCAAAGTTTGATCCTTTTTTGGAATAATTGTTATTCAGTTTTTATGCTTAAAATTGTGATATATAAGAAAAGAATGTTCGATTAGTGCGACTTATATACTTGTTTGAACTATTTGCTGAATTTCTAGGTACCAAATTGTAAAATTTTTATCATTTTTTTTTCTCATTTTGCTGCTAGAGGGCGCTTTGCTTAAAATCACTCTTTTGCCTATAACTCAAAACGTTAAAGTCTAATTGAAATGCGATTTTCAGCATTTTGTTCCTTGTTGACAGCACCACAGAATGTGATGTGATGTGATGATAGGGTATGGGGAAATATTTGCGCTAGAGGAGTTTGAATGTTCTAACATTAAAAAACAAAACAAAAAAAACTGTGCAAATGAGAGTAGGTCTTCAAAAAACCTTTGCGTTCTGTTTCATATTAAAAATTGTGGCTGAGTTGAAATAAAGTGTTCAAGTTGATTAGGTTAAAAGCGAAAACCAAGATACCGCTTGCGGTTCTAGTTGCATTCTGTTCCTTGTTGATAGCCAAATAAAATATGATAGGTTTCGAGGGTACGTGTCGCTGAAAGTATTTGAGCTACAGAAGGTTGAAAGTTCGAACCTTGCAAAAAACTGTGCAAATGAGGGTAGGTCTACGAAAAACCTATCCATTTTTGTTAGAGATCAGGTAGATGAATTCTGTTTGCTGCAAATGATTTGCAAGACATATACGCACAAAATATTTGGGGTGGCGAATTTAAGAATTGTATGGTTTGTCCTCTAAAAAGGTCAAACTTACTAAATTTTAGGAATAATAAAATTTCAAAAACCTGGTTTTTGTCGCTCCTGATTTTTTTTATTTTCACAAGTTATGTATTGTTATGTTTGAAATGACCCCACAATTAAGAAGTTAAAATGAAATTGCAAAGGTCAAGGTCATATTACGATTACTGTGTTTTTATTCGGCTCAAAATAGCTCAAAAACAAAAAATATTTTATTGAAAGTGTATGAACAAAAGTTTTAGTTCTTGAAGAGCCCTTTCCAGTGATGTTTAGTTTTTGAAGAATGAACTTGATTTCGTCATTTTACGGCAGCCCAAATTTTGATCCTCTTTAGAACAATTGTAAATCAGGTTTTATACTTCAAATTTTGATATATAAGGAATAGAATGTTTGACTAGTGCGACTTGTATACTTGATTGAACCATTTGCTGCATTGCTAGGTACCTAATAGAAAATATTTACTCAATTTTGTTTCTCGTTTTGCCGCTAGGGGGCGCTTGGCTTGAAATCACTCTTTATAACTAAAATAATTGAAGTCTGATTTTATGCAGTTTTTTTGCATTCTGTTTCTTGGTGACATTAATTTGAAACAACACTAAAAATCAAAGCGATATTTCATGAAAATGATAGTAATTCAATGTAACATTAGTCTGTAATAGTGTTGAGTTGCATAATACATTGTCGCGTGTTATTTTAAACTGTTGTTTGTCGTTTGCAATTCTTGTTTATCGAGTACAATTGTCGTATGTCGCCATCATAAAGCAACACACACATATAACGTTGCAGTACCCGAAGTCCGTAAAAAAGGTTTTCAAGTTTGCGACTACATAACAGACAGGTAATACTTAAAAGTGTTCTTCTTGGTAAAAAGTCTGCTTAAACATTGCGACAAAAATGTTTGAAAGATCACTGTTAACAGTATTCAACAAGCCATTGAACGAAGAAATATGTTTTTTGAAACATGCGACTCGTGAACTGAATGGAATTGCTTTCGTGAATACTGATGATATCGCGACTACATAACTGACAGGTAATACTCAACAATATTCTTTTGGGCAAAAAGTCTGCTTAAACATTGCGACAGAAATGTTTGAAAGATCACTGCTAACAGTATCAACAAGCCATTGAACGAAGAAATGTTCTTCGAATCATGCAACTCGTGAACAGAATGGAATTGCTTTCGTGAAAACCATTGATATCACGACTACATAGCTGACAGGTAATACTCAAAAATATTCTTTTGGGTAAAAAGCCTGTTTAAACATTGCGACAAAAATGTTTAAAAGATCGCTGTTAACAGTATTCAACAAGCCATTGAACGAAGAAATATGTTTTTCGAATCATGCGACTCGTTAACTGAGGTAAATTGCTTTTGCGAAAACCGATGATATCGCGATAGCGATTCTAGTTTTTATTATTTTTCCAATTCCACCCATTTTTGTGTCCAGCCTAGCGGCCAGATGAGAAAAGCTACAGCTATGAAATTTTGGGCATGGAGTCATCTTTATCTGAACATGTGCCTAAATGGTCAAACTTTTCACATTTATTTCTGATTTAGCCACTAGGGGGCGCAATGCATGTAATCACTGTTTTGCTAATAACTCAAAAATTTGAAACCTGATTTAGATGCGGTTTTTTACATAATGTTCCTTGTTGACAGCCCAATCAAATATGACGGATATCTTATCATCGAGTACCTGAAAAAAATTGTTCTAGGAGAGGTTGAATGTTCGAACTTTGGAAAAAAGTGGAATAATGAGGGTAGGTCTACGAAAAACCTACCCCCTTTTGTTAGAGATCAGATAGAATAATTCTGTTTGCTGCATACGATTTGCAAGACATATACGCACAAAATATATGGGGTGGCGAATTAAGGAAATGCGTGGTTTGTCCTCTAGAAACGGTCAAACTTCACTAAATTTTAGGAAAAATTAAAATTTCAAAAACATGTTTTTGTCGCTCCTGACTTTATTTTCTGTTCATTCTTCAAGAAATTTTCACACGATATGTATTGTTATGCTTGAAAGGGTCTCACAATTCAAAAAATAAAAAAGAAATGAAAAGGTCAAGGTCAAATTACGATTATTGTGTTTTTATTCGGCCACAAATAGCTCCAAAACTAAAAATATTTCATTGAGAGTATATGAACAAACGTTTTAGTTCTTGAAGAGCTCTTTCCAGTGATGTTTAATTTTTGAAGATCGGACATGATTTGGTCATTATACGGCAGTCCAAAGTTTGATCCTTTTTTGGAATAATTGTAAATCAGGTTTTATGCTTCAAATTCTGATACATAAGAATAAACAAGTTTGACTTGTGCGACTAGTATACTTGATTGAACTATTTGCTGCTTTGCTAGGTACCTAACAGTAAAATTTTAATCAATTTTCTTTCTCATTTTGCCGCTAGGGGGCGCTTTTCTTGAAATCATTCTTTTGCTTATAACTCAAAAAGTTGAAGTCCGATTCGAATGCGTTTTTTTGCATTCTGTTCCCTGTTGATAGCCTAATAACATATGACAGGATTCAAGGGTCCGTGTGGCTGAAAGCTTTTGAGCTACGAAAGGTTGAATGTTCGAACCTCGCAAAAAAAAATTAAAACTGTGCAAATGAGGGTAGGTCTACGCAAAACATATCCTTTTTTATTAGAGATCAGATAGAAGAATTCCGTCTCCGGCATAACATTTGAAAGACGTATACACACAAAATATATGGGGTGGTGAATTTAAGAAATGCGTCGTTTGTCCACTAGAAACGGTCAAACTTCACTTAAATTTAGGAAAAATTAAAATTCCAAAAACATGTTTATGCCCCCACAAAGTGGGGTGCATATAGCGTTGCACTTGTCCGTCCGTCCGTCCGTCCGTCAGTCCGTCAGTCCATCAGTCCGTCAGTCCATCAGTCCGTCAGTCCGTCCGTACGTCCCGAAATCTTGTGAACGCAACTCCTCTTAAACCGGATGGCAGATTTTGCTTAAACTTCCAGGGATGAACAACCTTAATGTGTAGATGGTAGTAAAGAAAGGAATTTTCGCGGCGACCAAATTTAACAGAATTATGCCCTTTGTTGATTTGTTCACTATATACCATATAGAAATTTTGTGAACGCAACTCCTCTTCAACCGGATGGCAGATTTTGCTTAAACTTCCAGGGATGAACAACCTTAATGTGTAGATGGTAGTAAAGAAAGGAATTTTCGCGGCGACCAAATTTAACAGAATTATAGCCCTATGTTGATTTGTTCACTATATACCATATAGAAATTTTGTGAACGCAACTCCTCTTCAACCGGATGGCAGATTTTGCTTAAACTTCCAGGGATGAACAACCTTAATGTGTAGATGGAAGTAAAGGAAGGAATTTTCGCGGCGACCAAATTTAACAGAAATATGGCCCTTTGTTGATTTTTTCACTATATACCATATAGAAATTTTGTGAAAGCAACTCCTCTTAAACCAGATGGCAGATTTTGCTTAAACTTCCAGTGATGAATAACCTTAATGTGTAGATGGACAATGTACAGATCTTACCAGCACAGTATGCGATACGCAACCTGACATAATCCTAGGTGATTTCAACATCAACGTTGATTCAGTTTGGTACAGAAGACTATCTGAATCTCTGCTTAATTATCGCCAGTGTGTGACATTACCAACACACTTAAGTGGATCTATTATTGATCTTGTCTATGTAAAAGATGAGTTGCCACAGCCAAAAGTAACTGTATACCCAACATATTTCTCTGATCACAGCATTGTGTTCCTGCAGTTTTAGGAGACCAGACATGTGTTTCAAAGTTTTGTTTTATTCAGACACTAATATTGTATTCCATCTGTAAAGAAACCAAATATGATGCCTCAAGAGTTAGGTAACTTTTTTATCATTAATACATAATTGAGGAAATTTCAACTGAAACGCTATAATAAGAACAGAATTTTGTAGACATTAAATGAAGCTGCTCTTGTTTACGAGCACATCTGCACAGTGGGGGCATCCGTGTCCTTTGGACACAGTTCTAGTTTTTGTCTTTCCTGACTTTATTTTTTGTTTATTCGTCATGAAATTTTCACATGTTATGTTTTGTTAAGTTTGAAAGGGTTTCACAATTAAAAAGTTAAAAAAAAACATTGAAAAGGTCAATGTCATATTACAATAATTGTGTTTTTATTCGGCCACAAAGTGCTCCAAATCTAAAAATATTTCATTGAGAGTATATAAAGAAAGGTTTTAGTTCTTGAGAAGCTCTTTCCAGTGATGTTTAGTTTTTGAAGATCGGACTTGATTTGTTCATTTAACGGCAGTCCAAAGTTTGATCCTTTTTTGGAATAATTGTTAATCAGTTTTTATGCTTCAAGTTGTGATATATAAGAAAAAGAATGCTCGACTAGTGCGACTTATATACTTGTTTGAACTATTTGCTGTTTTTGCAATTTTGTTTCTAATTTTGCCGCTAGAGGGCGTTTTGCTTAAAATCACTCTTTTGCTTATAACTCAAAATGTTTAAGTCTGATTGAAATGCGGTTTTCAGCATTTTGTTCCTTGTTGACAGCACCACAGAATGTGATGGATTTCAAGGGACAGGGTATGGGAAAATATTTGCGCTAGAAGAGTTTGCATGTTCTAACATTGCAAAAAAAACAAAAAAACTGTGCAAATGAGACTAGGTCTTCAAAAACCTTTTCGTTCTGTTTCATATTGAAAATTGTGGCTGAGTTGAAATAAAATGTTCAAGTTGATTAGGTTAAAAGCGAAAACCGAGATACCGCTTGCGGTTCTATTTTTAGCTCACCTGAGCACAATGTGCTCATGGTGAGCTATTGTGATCGCCTTTTGTCCGTCGTCCGTCGTCCGTGCGTGCGTGCGTCCGTCCGTCGTCAACAATTTGCTTTAAACAACATCTCCTCATGAACCGCTGAAGGGATTTTGACCAAACTTCACAGGAATCATCCTTATGATGCCCTCTATCAAAGTTGTACAAATTATTCAGATTGGTTAAAAAAGTAGGTCACAGGAGCTAAAAATAGATTTTAAAAATGCAAACTTTGAAAATCTTCTTCTGCAAAACTGCAAGGCCTAGAGCTTAGATATTTGGTATGTAGCATCATCTTATGGGCCATTACCAAGATTGTACAAATCATAGTCCTACGGTGATAAATGACCCCGCACCAGGGGTCACTTGTTTTACATAGAGTTATATAGGAAAATTTTAAAAATCTTCTTCTATGAATCCATTAGGCCTAGAGCTTAGATATTTGGTATGTAGCATCATCTAATGGTTCATTACCAAGATTGTTCAAATCATAGCCCTACGGTGATAAATGCCCCCGCACCAGGGGTCACTTGTTTTACATAGAGTTATATAGGAAAATGTTTAAAAATCTTCTTCTATGAATCCATAAGGCCTAGAGATTAGATATTTGGTATGAAGCATCATCTTATGGTTCATTACCAAGATTGTACAAATCATGACCCTATGGTGATAAATGCCCCCGCACCAGGGGTCACTTGTTTTACATAGAGTTATATAGGAAAAACTTTAAAAATCTTCTTCTATGAATCCATAAGGCCTAGAGCTTAGATATTTGGTATGTAGCATCATCTTATGGTTCATTACCAAGATTGTTCAAATCATAGCCCTATGGTGATAAATGCCCCCGCACCAGGGGTCACTTGTTTAACATAGATTTATATAGGAAAAACTTTAAAAATCTTCTTCTATGAATCCATAAGGCCTAGAGCTTAGATATTTCATATGTAGCATCATCTAATGGTTCATTACCAAGATTGTTCAAATCATAGCCAAACGGTGATAAATGCCCCCGCAATAGGGGTCACTTGTTTTACATAGAGTTATATAGGAAAAGCTTTAAAAATCTTCTTCTATGAATCCATAAGGCCTAGAGATTAGATATTTGGTATGTAGCATCATCTTATGGTTCATTACCAAGATTGTACAAATCATGCCCTAGGTGATAAATGCCCCGCACCAGGGTCACTTGTTTTACATAGGTTATATAGAAAATTTAAAAATCTTCTTCTATGAATCCATAGGCCTAGAGTTAGATATTTGGTATAAGCATCATCTTATGGTTCATTACCAAGATTGTACAAATCATGACCCTATGGTGATAAATGACCCCGCACCATGGGTCACTTGTTTTACATAGAGTTATATAGAAAAAACTTTAAAAATCTTCTTCTATGAATCCATTAGGCCTAGAGCTTAGATATTTGGTATGTAGCATCATCTTATGGGCCATTACCAAGATTGTACAAATCATAGCCCTACGATGATAAATGACCCCGCACCAGTGGTCACTTGTTTTACATAGAGTTATATAGGAAAATCTTTAAAAATCTTCTTCTATGAATCCATTAGGCCTAGAGCTTAGATATTTGGTATGTAGCATCATCTTATGGTTCATTACCAAGATTGTACAAATCATAGCCCTATGGTGATAAATGACCCCGCACCATGGGTCACTTGTTTTACATAGAGTTATATAGAAAAAACTTTAAAAATCTTCTTCTATGAATCCATTAGGCCTAGAGCTTAGATATTTGGTATGTAGCATCATCTTATGGGCCATTACCAAGATTGTACAAATCATAGCCCTACGATGATAAATGACCCCGCACCAGTGGTCACTTGTTTTTACATAGAGTTATATAGGAAAATCTTTAAAAATCTTCTTCTATGAATCCATTAGGCCTAGAGCTTAGATATTTGGTATGTAGCATCATCTTATGGTTCATTACCAAGATTGTACAAATCATAGCCCTATGGTGATAAATGACCCCGCACCAGGGGTCACTTGTTTTACATAGAGTTATATAGGAAAATCTTTAAAAATCTTCTTCTATGAATCCATAAGGCCTAGAGATTAGATATTTGGTATGAAGCATCATCTTATGGTTTATTACCAAGATTGTACAAATCATGACCCTATGGTGATAAATGCCCCCGCACCAGGGGTCACTTGTTTAACATAGAGTTATATAGGAAAATCTTTAAAAATCTTCTTCTATGAATCCATTAGGCCTAGAGCTTAGATATTTGGTATGTAGCATCATCTAATGGTTCATTATCAAGATTTTCAAAATGGTGGCCCTTTGGAGATAAATGACCCCGCACTTAGTCTTCTCCTCTGAAACCATAAGGCCCAGTGCTTATATATTTGGTGTGTAGTATTGTCAGGGCTAAAATGTTTAAGATTGAGTTATATCAGAATTCTTGTCTGTTTAAAAACCTTGTAATCAGTTGTAGCAATGGTACTCAGGTGAGCGATCCAGGGCCATCATGGCCCTCTTGTTTTATTATTATTTTTCCTACCCTTTTTTGTTAACGGCAAATCTCCGTGATCAGAAATTAATAGGTTGATAGATCTCATTGAGGAGGAGGGCACTGCACAAGAATGATAACTCTACCTTTCATAATTTTTGAGTTATTGCCCTTTGTTATTTTTCAGACTTAATTTTTGTCCGGAGCATAAGTCAAAAAGTATTTGAGGTATCAACTTGGAACTTTATTAGTGGATAGATCTTATTGAGGAGGAGTGCAGTGCACAAGAATGATAACTCTGCCTTTTATAATTTTTTAGTTATTGCCCTTTGTTATTTTTCAGGCTTAATTTTTTTCACAGTGACTTTGACATTTTACCTTTAGACCTCAAAATAGGGGAATTAGTAGGTCTTCACATGGGTTTCATATCTATTATCACTTCAAACATAAGTCTATATTACCAAAAATTTTCTTTTAAAAATAAAAGAAAATATTCTACTCTCCAACACATTCTCTAAAAAGCAAGCATTCGGCGGGGGATGGCTCTTTTTAAACTTGTACAAAATGTTATTGGCAACAATATCTCAGTATACCTCATAGCTGATTTTGGATGATAGATCTACAGTTTAGGCCCTAAATAATTCAGAAAATTACACAGATTTGCCGTTTTTACACCCTAGTTTAAAAATCTTTGTATCAGAAACCACATGGCCTGGAGTTTAGATATTTTGTGTGTGTCAATTGCCTAGTGGTCCGTTATCAAGTTTGTTCAAATCATAGCCCTTGGGTCAAAATTGGCCAAACCAGATGTTAACTTATTACATAGATTTACATGTGGAAGCTAGATTTTCAATTTCCATCTTCTGAGAGTTTTGGCATTGAACTTTGACCTTGGATGACTTTTGACTATGCCCCTACATAATTTTTAGCAACACTTTTTTATTTGGATGAATTATGAAATTGAAATGATTTTGATGTGTTTCTGCATGGATTATGTATTTAGTATATCTATGCTATGATGTAAATTGTGAAGGCAGTATTTATCAGGTGAGCATCCTCAGGGCCATTTTGGCCCTATTGTTTAACTACTTATGTATTTTACAAAGAAATTTTCCATTAAAGAAGTGATAAGTTGTTTCAGATATGCATATAAGATATATAGTGAAATTTTATGATAGGAAATACTTGTAGCACTAATCTTGTATCAAAAATTTTTAATTCATGAATTGTGTTTCAGATTTGGTCCATACTTTGTTGAGCCAGTCATTGCAGGACTTGACCCTAAAACTTTTGAACCATTCATTGCAAGTCTGGATCTGATTGGCTGTCCCATGATCACAGAGGATTTTGTAGTCTCGGGCACATGTAGTGAACAGATGTATGGAATGTGTGAAACATTGTACAGACCCAACTTGGTGAGCAGAGTTATACTTTTAAAAAAAAAATTATACGCCCATCAAATGACGGGACGTATTATGGATTCACATGCAGTGGCTGGGCAGGGTCCCCAGAGGTTGTCCACTCTTTACCTCTAACAAACATGAACCAAACTTTGTCACTATGAATATGGGCATAATATCTTGGCCAAGATCTGTAACAAGTCAGAATGTTCCAGACAATCTAGAGTTTTGGCCCTTGAATTGATAAAAAAAATAGCAAAATTAACAGTGTGCTCTCTAACTTGAACAAACGTGAAATGATCTGTACCAAACTTGATCACAATGTATATGGGCACAATATCTCGGCCATTGTGTGCATTGATAATCAGGTGGAGAGGTGCGTGACATAAATTTCACTTTAGTTATCTCAAGGATCACATAGTTATTACCCCTGATTCGACTCTAAATAGCTTGTGACGCAAACTTCTTCTACATTTCTTAACTGATTCATTTTTGTTTCAATTGTTAGACCCCAGTGCCTTCTCAATACAAGGCTCTCAATGTAAACAGTTTCTCAGTTGCACAGTCAAGTGAAAAATAATGAGCACAAGACACTATAGAATCTGACATTGCAGAATAAATTGCAAATCTTCTGTATACTTTCAGGCCTCTCTATGTTTGATTAAGGAAAATATAGTTTATATAAATTTGAAAGTGAAAAGAAAACAGTGTCCTTTAACATAAATGTATACAATTCCTAAAGTTTCAAATATGTAGAGCATTTCCAGCAAGGGGATTTCGAAATTCTTTAAAAGAAAAAGGTGAAAATATACTAAATATGTTTTCATAGCCCCTTTACCCCACCCACCCCAAATGAAACGAAAGGGGGGGGGTATATAGGAGTCACCTTGTGGTCGGTCGGTTAGTTCGTCGGTCAGTCTGTCTGTATATAGATTTTATAGTGACAGCTTTATAATTTTTCTTTGCACATCTGGCACTATTAAGGCACTTGGTATCAATAGAGTTCATTTGCAGTGGAAGTTTGTGTATTGGTGTGATTGAGGAGGCTATTTTTTTTCCTTCTCAAATACATATATATTAAGGTATATAATGAATGCTGATACCAAAACATTAGGTAAGATTTTATAAGCTCACCTGAGCTCATAGTGTTCATGTGAACTTTTTGGATCAATGGCTGTCCGTCGTCCGTGCAACATCAACAGGGGCCTCCATGGCCGAGAGGGTAAAATCGCTGACTTTAACACTGACTCAGCCCCTCACTGTGTGGGTTCGAATCCCAACAGGGTCATTCAGATTTTCATGTGAGGAAGCCTTCCAACTGGCTTGCGGAAGGTCGGAGGTTCTGCATTTAGGGTCTTCCTCCACCTGTAATTAGCTGGACGTCGCTATATGACTGAAATACTGTCGAAGCGACGGTAAAGTCAAATAGTCAAGTCAACATCGACACTTGTTTCAAGTGACCTCTCCTCTGAAAAGCACTGGACCTTTAAGGAAATTTGCTTTTAATGATCCATTGCATGAAGCTCTACCAAAATTGTTAAAATGGTTCCAGTCCATTGCATACCTTGGTCACAGGAGTTAAAAAGATTTTAAGATTGAAATTTTAAAAATATTCTCCTCAGAAACTGCAAGGCCTAGCTAAAGCCTAGAGCCTAGTGCTTGTGTGTTGCATTGCCTATTTGACCTCTACGAAGTTTGTTCAAATCATGACATCAGGGTCAAAATTGTTCCATCCCAGGAGTCTCTTTATTTTACATAGACTTATATAGGAAAAACTAGAAAACAATTTTTGTCAGAAACCACAAGGCATGGAGTTTAGATATTTGGTGTATAAATGGCCTAGTACACTTCTTCCAATCAAATCATGACCCTGTGGTCAACATTGGCCCCATTTAGGGTCACTTGATTTTACATAGGCTTTAATAGGAAAAACTAGAAGAAACTACCAGGCCTGGAGTTTAAATATTTGGTGAATGAGTGGAAATGAACTTTTAATTTTCTTGTCAGAAACCACAAGTCCTAGAGTTTAGATATTTAGTGTGTAACATGGCCTAGTGAACCTCTACCAAGTTTGTTCAAATCATGGCCCTGGGGTCAAAATAGGCCCTGCCCTAGGGGTCATTTGAATTTACAAAGATTTGTATAGGAAAACCCTCAAAAGATCTTCTCAGAAACCACATGGTCTTGAGTTAAGATGTTTACCAGTGGACCTCAACCAAGTCTGTTCAAATCATGGCCCTGGTGTCAAAATTGACCCCACCCCAGGGGTCACTTGATTTTAAATAGACTTATTAGAGCTATGACCTTCAAAATTTGGATGGCAGGTACAGTTTTTGTGGAATTAAAATGATCTTGCTGTACCTCTGCATGCATTATGTATTCAGTATGACTCATAATACTTTAATAGGCAATGAAGGCAATGTATCTCAGGTAAGTGATTCAGGGCCACTGTGGCCCTCTTGTTTAAATTTCAGATTTATCTTTTGTCTGGAGCATAACTCAAAAAGTATTAAAGCTATTAACTTCAAACTTTACAGGTGGATAGATCTCATAATGGAGAAGTGTCATGCACAAGAACTGTTGCTCTGCACATCATATTTTTGGAGTTCATACCCTTTGTTAATTCATACTCTGTCTGTTAGTCTGTCTATTTATCCGTCCGGATGTCCATAAATCTGGATCCCACAATAACTTAAAAACCGTTTCAGATAATATTATGAAATTTTGTATATGAATAGATGGCAGTATGGAGATTCTGCACGTCTCTTTGTTATTTTTTCATGGACCAAAATTCTGGTTGCTATGGTAAAACAAGAGGGCCAAATTGGCCCTGTGTCGCTCACCTAAGTAAGATTGCTGTGTTAGGCATGATGACAAAAAATGTGGCATCTAAAGTGTTTTTCTAACATTTGACTAAGTGACTTAGATTTTGATCCTACCTGAATTTGCAGTCAACTGGGAACTCATGCAGTCATCATTCTTATCAAGTTTAATGAAGACTGGTACAAAAATGTAGGTCCCTAGAGTGTTCACAAGATTTTTCTAAAATTTGCCCTGGTGACCTACTTTTTGACCCCATGTAGCCCAGTTTGAATTCATCGAGATTTGATGTAAACAAACATTCTGACCAAGTTACATAAAGGTTAGGCAGAAACTGTGGCTTCTAGAGTGTTCACAAGGTTTTTCTAAGACTTGACCTGGTGACCTAGTTTTTGACCCCACATGACCCATTTTCGAACTCATCCGAGATATTATGTAAACAAACATCCTGACCAAGTTTCATGAAGATTGGGCCAAAACTGTGGCCTCTTGAGTGTTCACAAGCAAATGTTGAGGACGCACGACGGACAAAAAGCGGTCACAAAAGCTCACCCTGTGAGCTAAAAAAATGAAAACTTTAAAAATCATCTCCTTCAAAACTAATGGCTAACCCTCTACCATTATTGTTAAAATTATTCCGACCTGTAAAAAAAACATGGGCACCAGGGGCGGGGCTAATTTGCCTTATATGTATATAGTGAAAACTTTAAACGACATCTCCTTTAAAACAATTGAACAGAATTTGATTAAACTTAGCAGGGATGATCATTGGGTGAACCTTCACAAAAGTTGCTAAATAAACTTGATCCATGTAAAACTCTGGTTGCCATGGCAAGGAAAAGAAAAAAAATGAAAACTTTAAAAATCATTTCTTTCAAAACCACTGGCCAGATTTCAAAATAGTTTAGTACAGATGTTCCTTGTGTAACACACTACCAAGATTGCTAAAATTATTCCAATCCGTAATAAACTTGGCCGCCAGGGGTGGAGCCAATTTTCCTTATATGTATATAGTGAAAACTATAGAGACCTGTTCTCTAAAACTGCAGACCAAATTTTAGATTTTTTTGAACAGGTGTTCATTGGGTAACTCCCATGGAGAAAGAGTATAACTTATCCATGTTTTTGTGTAGTAGTGACCAGCATTTAAGGAAATGGATTTTTTATTTGCAACAGTTAACTTATTACAGAAAAAATTGGCCATCTACGGACAGGACATTTTTTGTGTTAATTTTTTTCTTGCCATAGAAAGGCTGTATTTACCATACCACATCATTCTTGTATAATTACATACATTTATTCATTTAAATGTTTTTTTTGCTTCAAATTTAGCATATTTCAAATAACAATTGAAGATATTTTCTTCATTTTTATGAAATGTTTGTTCCAGATATATGAAAATTGGCAAAAAACATAACAGAGGAATGGTTTAAGAATTTTACCAATATCTTCGCTTGTAGATGTCACAGTCTCATCAAATAACCTCCAAAAGAAATGTTATAAAGTTATACATGCAATACAAGTATAATAATTTATATTGGGGAAGAGAGAGTTCTTTGTAGATTTAACTACAAAACAAAACATTTTTGAAATGTTACAACAGTGATTTTTGGCAATTTTTTGACCACATGATCAAGTCATGTGAAAAAACCTTTAGCATGGATGACAGAATGTTTTTTGATCAGAGTGAGACATGCCCTCTACTTCATTTTGATATGGAAAATAGACAGTAGTTAGTTATATTCTTGTAGATATTGATGCATAGCATGGGTATAAGAAAAAAATTGCATCTGATCTTGACTAAGGCGTTGAATCTTTAAATTTTCCGTACCACCTTATTGTCTCACCGAACCACTTAACATATTGTTTTGAATCTTGGTATATGAACACCATATGACCACCATTCCAACCTGTAGGCAAGAGGGGATAACTGTCATGTATTTTGACCAAATTATGCCCCTTTTTCGACTTTTTAATCTCGGTTAAAGTTTTTGTACTACTTTTTTTTTCACTGAACCCATTGATGTTTTTCTTTGAAGCTTTGTGTACTTATGTATGACTATCACCCCTGCCTTTGGTCAAGAGGTGATTATTCTGTCATGGATTTTGACAAATTTATGCCCCTTTTCAATTTAAAATCTTGATCAAATTTTTCGCACTACCTGAATTTTCCACTGAAACCTTGAAGTTGTTGCTTTGAAACTTTGAATCTTGTTTATGACTTTCACCTTCCACATGTAGGGAAGAGTACATAACTCTTTCATGGATTTTGACTAAATAATGCCCATTTTCTGACTTAAAATCTCAGTTAAGATTTTTTTATACTTGCTCACTTTTTCACATCCCTTGTTTACTATTTGATAATACATGTACAGTGATTCTTATTTCGCCTTTTACTGCAATGTTTTTCTATATTGACAAGCATTAGAATAGTCTTACGGACAGCTCTTGTTAAAGTTCATACTATTCTTTTTGTTGAGAGCATTACTCATACGCTATGAGACATATAATCTTGAAACTTCATAACTGGATAGACATTATGGATGAGCAGTACACAAGAGCATTATCCATTTCCAAGGTTTCTTGTTGGAGTTTTTCCCAATTTATACAATTTTGTGTCCTTAAGAGAACTCCAGTTCGACTCATGCTATTGAAATAAAATTTCATTTATGGAAAGAAATTGATGAGAGAAAGTGTCATGCAAAGATTCATAACCAGTATTTTTGGAGTTATTCCCCCTTTTCACACTTTCTTGACTGCAAGATAACTCCTGTTCTACTTATGCTATTTAAACAAAATTTCAGATATGGAAAGAAATTGATGAGGGGAAGTGTCACACACAAGGTCCATAACCCTGGGCAGAGCTTTTTAGCTCACCTGAGCACGTGTGCTCAGGATGAGCTTTTAGGATCGATGAATGTCCGTCGTCCGTCCGTCGTCCACAATTTGTTCGTTTGCACTCTAGCATCTTCATTTTATGAGCAATTATCTTCAAACTTTAAAACAATGTTTATAACCATAAAATCTCGGCCAAGTTCGATTATGGCTGATATCGGAACATTAGGTCAGGAGTTATGCCCCTTTTAAAATTCAAAAAAAGCCAGATTTCACATTGTTTGCACTCTAGCATCTTCATCTTTTGAGCAATCATCTTCAAACTTTATCAATGTTATGACCATAAGGTCTCGATTGAGTTTGATTATGCTGAGATCGTTGATTAGGCAGGATTTAAGCCCCTTTTAATATAAAAAAAAGCCAGATTTCACGTTGTTTACACTCTAGCATCTTCATCTTTTGAGCAATCATCTTCAAACTTTATTACAATGTTTATGACCATAAGGTCTCGATTGAGTTCAATTGTGGCTGAGATGGGTCATTTAGGTCAGGAGTTATGCCCCTTTTAATACAAAAAATGCAAGATTTCACTTTGTTTATTCTCTACCAACTTCATTTTTTTAACAATCATTTTTAAACTTTAAGACAATGTTTATGCCCATAATCTCACAATCGGGTTCAATTATAACTGATATTGACTTGTAAATTTAGGAGTTATGCCCATTTCACCATAAAAAAAGCCAGATTTCACTTTTACACTCAAGCATCTTTATTTCTTAAAGAATCATCTTTCTCAGGTGAGCGACCAAGGGCCATCTTGGCCCTCTTGTTCAATATAGTCAGCCCTTTAACTATTTACTTTATGAAGAGTAATTACCATAAAATTTCAATGAATATTAAACAACATGAATTAAAACAATCAGATTTTTGGCATGAATGTACTCAATTACTGCAAACATCTGCAAATGTTTTGTACTTAGCCATACAGGGCTTACCTGTTGCTAGTTATCCTAATTATTCTTTTACATGTGAAAAATACTAATGTATTCCTATTTTCAAGTCACTGTTTGCAAAAGTGAGCTAATGTTTTGGTAACTGAAATCATGGTAAATCTACTTTTTCAAAGTAAATAAAACGTACGTCACTGTGTGCCTCAGTGTATGTGTGTGCGAGGGGAACAAATCTACCAAAACAAATCTCTAGTCTTGAACTTCTTTAATGCTACAACCTTCAAACATTTGCACCACAGGTACTGTGTGGTTGTGGGTTGGAAACAGTCTGGCTAGCTTTCTGCATGGACTGTAATATACTAACTTATACAGGCAATGAAAGCAATGTTTCTTATGTGAACAACTTCAGAGCCATTTTTACCCTCTTGTTTTATGAAGGGCCTTGAATGACAGAAAAATGCATTAAAAAAAAACAAAAACAAAAAACAACAAGAAACTCTGGCATGTTCATTTTTAGAAAAGTCTCAATCAGATTTGGACAAAAGTTTGAATTACTGAATGTTTGAAAGTCACATATTTTTTGTTTCGAAATTGCAATATTTGATTCTTTTAAAGCTAGTATCCACATAATTAAACTTTGTTTAGCCTCACCTTAGGGGTCACTTGACTTTACATAGACTTGTATAGGAAAACCCTTAAAAGATCTCAGAAACCACAAAGCCTGGAGTTAAGATGTATACTAGTGAACCTCAACCAAGTCGGTTCAAATCATGACCCTGATGTCAAAATTGACCCCACCCCAGGGGTCACTTGATTTTATATAGACTTATTAGGGCTGTGACCTTCAAAGTTTGGATGGCAAGTACAGTAAGACCATCTAAAGTCCACACAAAAACTGTTTTTGTGTGGACTTTAGATGGTCTTACTGTACTTTGCATGGATTATGTATTCCGTATGACTCATAATACAATAATTGGCAAAGCAGGCAATGTTTCTCAGGTGAGCATCTTGGCCCTCTTGTTCTGTGTTGCCAAGGTTATTAAGTATTGGTTTTTCACTTGCAGGAACCTGATGACTTGTTTGAGACCATTTCTCAGTGCTTGCTGAATGCAGTGGACAGGGATGCTGTGTCAGGATGGGGTGGTATTGTGTACATCATGTAAGTCTTGAGTAGATATATTTACGGAACAAATTAATCCTTTACTTCTTGATTCAGCATCTCTGTATGGTTGAAGTCTTTGTTTTGTGACATATAAACTCAGAAAGTGTATGTCACATTGCATGAGAAAATGCTATTTTTCATAATCGAACTTAATTCCAGTTAAATATAGAATAAGATATTCGTGAAGCAGGTGTTTGCTGTACCAAATGACACATTTCACATGGCGTCCTCATCAGTCCCAGGTGGTGAAATAGTGTTATTAAAAATTTCAGCCTGTAAAGTAAGCATATGCGCATAGATAGAGTGAATGTGATCAGTCATGTCATGAAACACCTAAAAAGAAATTCTAATTACAGTAGAACCTTGTCAAATCGAAGTCCTTGGGACCAAGCTGAAAACTTCGAAATAACGATTATTCGGATTAAAAATCCGATGGAAATATCAGTTTGTGAGCATGCATGTCTGCGTTTTCATTACCGGTGCATATTGTGGAAATCGTTATGCTGTGAAAACCACCTATTAGGTGTACATAAATACTATTTGCAATTTATGAAAAGTAAGGAAAATATATCATGATCTACTTAGATGCTTCTGATGAACATAATCATTCTACCATGTCAAGCAATGATCTGCTGCTTCAGGTAGCGTCGCATGCCGGTGACGAACGCAATGATATGAAATGTACTAAAGATCTGACACCTGGGTTATCTGCTGGCACGTGCATATTATGCAACCTGTCAGACATCGATTAGCAATAATCAACATTTCCGGTGGGACATACGTTGCCCAACCCAATCTCGAAAAAAGGTGTGAAAAACTTGCCTGAGCCATCACTCCAGGTGCCTCCGCAAAATAAACTTGGTTACTGACCCAGATATGATTGATAATAAGGATGATAATTAGTTCAATAAAAATTGAAAAATTTACATGAATTGCAACCTCGGGACCGGGATTTTTACTTCGAAATAGCTAAAAAATCTAAACAGCGAAATTCGGATTAAACATTTTATATTTAGTTAAAATAAGAAGGGAAGAAATCGGGACAGAAAATAAACTTCGAAATGGCGAGGAATTCGGTTTTATGATGTTCGGTTTGGTAAGGTTCTACTGTATATGTATTATTAACTTCATGCTCAGGTGAGGTATTGTGATCAGTAACTCGCAGGCTGATCAGGTTTTATGCTGTTCGCTGCTCCTCAGTGGTCTGGAAATGAAGATTTTGTAATTAAATTTGGTAAGGTTTAACTGTGGTTTTCTACAGATCAGGCTTTATGTGGTACCTATTGAGTGCGTCAAAATGAGTCTATATGAGGGAAAGGGTTAACAGCAAGATAATAGCTGTGCAGTTATGCATTACTTTATTTGTGAGATGTTTTTACCAATATAGATACATACACAGGTTCAGTAAATTTATGGCCAGTACGTTTATGTTCCAATGAAATTGCGAGTCCGGATTCCAGCAGAAAGAGGAAAGAAAAGTGTCTCCGGAAACAAAGCTACATATTATTAATGACATTAAATGTTCTAGTCTAGGAATGATCTTTGTGACGTTTATGAGGGGTCTATTTCAACATTAAATCCAATATGGCATAAAAAGCAGAAGGTACAGGAAGTAACGGCCCTAAGAGATACGAATCCAAACTGCAAATGTATGCTTTTTTGCCATTTTATGCCCCCTCCATGAAATGGCAATGGGCATGTAGTGTTACACCTGTCCGTATGTGTGTTAGTGTGTGTATATGTGTGCAAGAATTCGTGTTCAGGCTGTAACTTTGTTATGTATGGTCACTTTTTAGCTTGTGCGTCATGTGTCGTCAACAATTTGCTTGAAACGACATCTCTGAAGCTGCTGAATTTGATTTAACTTGGCAGGGATGATCCTTAAGAAAAGTTGCTAAAATTATTCCGATCCATAAAAAAACATGGCCTCAAGGGGCAGGGCTAATTTGCCTTATATGTATATAGTGAAAACTTAAAGCAACCTCTCCTCTGAAACTGCTGAACAGAATTTGATTAAACTTGGCAGGGATGATCCTTTGGTGAACCTTCACTAAAGTTGCTAAAATAATTCCGATTGTAAAAAAACATGGCCACCATGGGCGGGGCTAATTTGCCTTATATGTCTATAATGAAATCTTAAAATGATCTTCTCTGAAATCGCTGGACAGAATTTAATTAAATTTGGCAGGGATGATCATTGGGTGAAGCTTCACAAAAGTTATTCCGATCCGTAAAAAAACATGGCCGCCATGGGCAGGGCTAATTTGCCTTATATTTGTATAGTGAAATCTCTAAATGACATCTCTGAAACTGCTGGACAGATTTAGATTTAATTTGGCAGGGATGGTCCTTGAGTAAAGCTTCACAAAAGTTGCTAAAATTATTCTGATCTATAAAAGAATATGGCTGCAAGGGGCAAGACTTATTTGCCTTATATGTATATATTGAAAATCCTCTGAAACTGCTGGACAGAATTTGATAAAACTTTGCAGGGATCATCTCCTTCAAAACTACTGGCCAGATTTCAAAATGTTTTAATACAGACTGATGTTCCTTGGGTAACCCTATACTCAGGTGAGCGATCTAGGGCCATCATGGCCCTCTTGTTTTGTATAGTTGTTGTAAATATCAATGGTATATTTTCAAATAAAATAAGTACTTGATTTGGTTCATAATTAATAAGGCAAGTTTCTTTGAATAAATTATAAATAATAGCTTAACCAGCAGTGTTGTTGGAGATTTTTTTAGCTCACCTGAGCACATTGTGCTCAAGGTGAGCTTTTGTGATCACCCTGCGTTCATTGTCGTCCATCGTGTTGTGCTTTGTCAATAATTTGCTTTAAACGACATCTCCTCTGAAACTGCTGGACAGAATTTGATTTAACTTGGCGGTGAACTTTAACAAAAGTTGCTAAAATTAACTTGATCCATAAAGAACTCTGGTTGCCTAGGCAATGAATATAAAAAAAATATGAAAACTTTAAAAATCATCTACTTCAAAACTACTGGCCAGATTTCAAAATGTTTTAGTACAGATGTTCCTTGGGTTACCCTCTACCAAGATTGCTAAAATTATTCCGAACCGTAAAAAAACATGGTTACCAGGGACGGGGCTAATTTGCCTTATATGTATATGGTGAAAACTTTAAACGACATCTCTCCTGGAACTGCTGGACAGAATTCATTTGGCAGGGAGGATCCTTGGGTGAACCTTCACAAAAGCTGCTAAAATAAACTTGATCCATGTAGAACTCTGGTTGCAATGGAAATGGAAAGAAATGAATTATGAAAACTTTGAAAATCATCTCCTTCAAAACTTAATGGCCAGATTTCAAAAGTTTCAGTACAGATGTTTCTTGGGTAACCCTATACTTAGGTCAGGGATTCAAGGCCTCTATGGCTATTTTCTTGTTCTTAAAATTAACAGTAAACAACTATAACGGTCAACTGTCAGTAATATTATATCCCCGCTGTGCTATACAGTCATTAGGCAACCCAACAGCCTTACTGCCTTGTGGGTGGGGCATGTGTCGCCAATTTCTGGAGACACCTGGGGATATGAATGTGCCATTAGACATCTCAGTACACAGGGGTGGGAATGAGATAATACTCTGAGGGGATGAAGTCTCGTTGGTTAACTGGTACGAGATGCTTAGCAACTTCAGGATCATGGTCCTGAGAATTGAACAAAACTGCTTATTGTCTTGGCCATCAGCTTAAATCGGCCTGTTTGATTAATTGTTTTAACACCTCTTACAATGGCTACAATTATCCCCCGTCTGTTATAAATGGATGAGTATTCAGTAATTTGTCACCCAAGTAGAAGAATAAAACAAGCGTGATAGTTTTAATAAACAAAGCAATCTATTAGTTTTTTTTTTAGTTTTTTTTGTTAAGAGAGAAGAGAAGAAAATGATTCAATGGAGAAACAAACATGAATAAGGGGAAATCACTCTATTATCATTTCAATTCAAATGGCAGCAGATTCTAAATAAATTGCAACATGGAAGGTACATTTGTAAAGATACAATTAACACACGAAATGCGAAGGTAAATTTCACTGATAGTCACGAAAATGAGTTTGTGTAATTGATTTAATTCTTAAATAAAATTTTAAAAAAATATTTATGATGCTTGAGCACATTTTAAACTGTGTACAATATTCGTATTAATAAAGCAAAAGTTGTTAATTTTTTTCTGTCTACCTACATGTACATGACTTAATTGTATGTACATTATATCAAACTTCAAATTCTAACTGCATGACCCTCCAAATAAAGGTCACCTGTAAACAACGGCCACTTCTACATTTTCCCCTGCCCGACCATTGTTCACAGGTTTGACTGTATTTCAGTCTAATTCTCCAACACTAATAAGAAACACTAATAAGAAACATATGAAAGAAAGCGAGAAGGAAAAATAAAAAGGTCTAGATATTTTCGTCTCTGGTAGTGCTAATTTTAGCTCACCTGAGCACATGTGCTCAGAATGAGCTATTAGGATCGATGAATGTCCGTCGTCCATCATCTGTCCATCTGTCGTTTGTCCGTCGTCCACAATTAGTTTGTTTGCAATCTAGCAATCATCGTCAAACTTTATGACAATGTTTATTACCATAATATCTCAACCAAGTTCAATTATGGCTGACATCAGCCCATTAGGTCAGGAGTTATGCCCCTTTTAATATTTAAAAATGTCAGATTTCAGTTTGTTTGCACTCTAGCATCTTCATTTCTCAAGTAATGATCTTCAAACTTTATGGCAATGTTTATAGCTATAATCTCTTGGCCAAGTTCGATTATTGCTGATATCGGCCAATTAGGTCAGGAGTTATGCCCCTTTTAATGTTTAAATTTGCCAGATTTCTCTTTGCACTCTAGCATCTTCATTTCTTAAGCAATCATTTTCATACTTTATGACATCATTTATAGCCATATTCTATAGGCCTAAATTGATTATGGCTTATATCAGCCAATTTCATCAGGAATTATGTCCCTCCCTTAAGGTTACAAATTGCCAGATTTAACTTCATTTGCACTCTAGCATTTTTATTAGCTCACCTGAGCACAACGTGCTCATGGTGAGCTTTTGTGATCCCCTTTTGTCCGTCGTCCGTGCGTGCGTCCGTCGTCAACAATTTCTTTAAATAACATCTCCTTCTAAACAACTCACTGGATTTTGATAAAACTTCACAGGAATGTTCATTATGGGGCCCTTTACCAAAGTTGTTAAAATTATTTTGATTGGTCAAAAATCTAGGTCACAGGAGCTAAAAATAGATTTTAAAAATCTTCTTCTCCGAAACCACAAGGCCTAGCCTTTTGATTTTTGGTATGTAGCATGATCTTATGACTCTCTACCAAGATTGTTCAAATTATGACCCTGGGGTCGAAATTGGCCCCGCCCTAGGGGTCACTTGATTTAACATAGGCTAATATAGGAAAAACTTGAAAAAAATCTTCTTCTCCGAAACCACAAGGCCTAGCCTTTTGATTTTTGGTATGTAGCATGATCTTATGACTCTCTACCAAGATTGTTCAAATTATGACCCTGGGGTCAAAATTGGCCCCGCCCCAGGGGTCACTTGATTTAACATAGGCTAATATAATAAAAACTTGAAAAAATCTTCTTCTCCGAAACCACAAGGCCTAGCCTTTTGATTTTTAGCTCACCTGAGCACTTGTGCTCGGGTGAGCTTTTGTGATCGCCTTTTGTCCGTCGTGCGTCGTCCGTCGTCCGTCGTCAACAATTGCTTGTGAACACTCTAGAGGCCACAGTTTTGACCCAATCTTCATGAAACTTGGTCAGGATGTTTGTCTACATGATATCTCGGATGAGTTCGAAATTGGGTCATGTGGGGTCAAAAACTAGGTCACCAGGTCAAATTTTAGTAAAACCTTGTGAACACTCTAGAGGCCACAGTTTTGGCCCAATCTTCATGAAACTTGGTCAGGATGTTTGTCTACATGATATCTCGGATGAGTTCGAAATTGGGTCATGTGGGGTCAAAAACTAGGTCACCAGGTCAAATCTTAGAAAAACCTTGTGAACACTCTAGAGGCCACAGTTTTGGCCCAATCTTCATGAAACTTGGTCAGGATGTTTGTCTACATGATATCTCGGATGAGTTCGAAAATGGGTCATGTGGGGTCAAAAACTAGGTCACCAGGTCAAATCTTAGAAAAACCTTGTGAACACTCTAGAGGCCACAGTTTTGGCCCAATCTTCATGAAACTTGGTCAGGATGTTTGTCTGCATGATATCTTGGATGAGTTCGAAATTGGGTCATGTGGTGTCAAAAACTAGGTCACCAGGTCAAATCTTAGAAAAACCTTGTGAACACTCTAGAGGCCACAGTTTTGGCTTAATCTTCATGAAACTTGGTCAGAATGTTTGTCAACATGATATCTCGGATGAGTTTGAAATTGGGTCATGTGGGGTCAAAAACTAGGTCACCAGGTCAAATCTTACAAAAACCTTGTGAACACTCTAGAGACCACAGTTTTGACCCAATCTTCATGAAACTTGGTCAGGATGTTTGTCTACATGATATCTCGGATGAGATTGAAATTGGGTCATGTGGGGTCAAAAACTAGGTCACCAGGTCAAATCTTAAAAAACCTTGTGAACATTTTGGCCCAACTTCATAAATTGGTCAGGATGTTTGTCTACATGATATCTCAGATGAGTTCAAAATTGGGTCATGTGGGGTCAAAAAGTAGGTCACCAGGTAAATTCAGGTAGGATCAAAATGTAGGCCACTTAGTCAAATGTTAGAAAAACACTTTAGATGCCAGATTTTTTGTCATTTTGCCTAACACAGCCATCTTAATCAGGTGAGCGACACAGGGCCATCTTGGCCCTCTTGTTGGTATGTAGCATGATCTTATGACTCTCTACCAAGATTGTCCAAATTATGACCCTGGGGTCAAAATTGGCCCCGCCCCAGGGGTCACTTGATTTAACATAGGCTAATATAGGAAAAACTTGAAAAAATCTTCTTCTCAGAAACCACAAGGCCTGGAGTTTAGATATTTGGTATGTAGCATTGTCTACTGGGTCTCTACAATGTTTTTACAAATCATGACCATTGGGTCAAATTTGGCCCCACCAAAGGGGTCCCTGATTTTACATAGGCTAATATAGGAAAAAACTTGAAAAATCTTCTCAGAAACCACAAGGCCTGGTGTTTAGATATTTGGTGTGTAGCATTGTCTAGTGGATCTCTTCTACGTTTGTTCAAATCATGGCCCTGGGGTCAAAATTGGCCCCACCCCAGGGGTCACTTGATTTAACATAGACTAATATAGGAGAAACCTGAAAAATCTTCTTCTCAGAAATCACAAAGCCTGGAGTTTAGATATTTGGTATGTAACATGGGCTAATAGACCTCTACCAAGTTTGTTCAAATCATGAATCATGCATTGTCTAGTGGATCTATATTTAGTTTGTTCAAATCATGGCCCTTGGGTCAAATTTGGCCCCGCCATTGGGGTCACCTGAGTTTACATAGGCTAATATAGAAATAACTTGAAAATTCGTGGCCTGGCGTTTAGGTATTTGGTGAAAATTGGCCCCACCCCAGGGATCACTTGATTTTACATAGACTTATTTTGGAAAAAAGCTAGAAAAATTTCTTCTCAAAAACCACAAGGTCTGGAGTTTAGATATTTGGTATGTAACATGGGCTAATAGACCTCTACCCAGTGTTCAAATCATGACCCTGGGGTCAAAATTGGCTCTGCCCCAGGGGTCACTTGATTTTACATAGCCTAATGATATCAGGTGAGCGATCCAGGGCCATCATGGCCCTCTTGTTTCTTAAGCAATCATTTTCACAATTTCTTATCATGTTAATAGCCAAGTTTGACTATGGCTGATATCAGATTATAAGTCAGAAGTTATTGCCCTGTAATGAATAAAAAATGCCTGATTTCACTTTTACATTCTAGCATCTTCATTTCTTAGCAATCATTTTTAAGTTTCACTGACAATGTTTAAAGCCATAATCTCTCAGTCAAGTTTGACTTCAAGTTTTGACCACAGGCACTGTTTAGTTTGTGGAATTGAAATGATCTCATGGATTACGTATTCAGCACATTAATGCTATAATTTAGTAACTTGTACAGGCAATGAAGGCAGTTTTTCTCAGGTGAGTGTCTTAAGGGCCATCTTAACTCTCTTGTTTCTGTCGTGCCAATAAGGTTGATTATCCACATGACCGTTGTGCCGATAGACACTGCCTTTGTTTACATAAACTTTATCGATCACGTGATCTATGTGAAGTGCCTGTGTAATGAAATCTTAAGACCTACATTTAATCTTAAAAAAATGCCAGATTTTACTTTGTTTACACTCTAGCACCTTTATTTTTCAAACAATCATCTTCAAACTTTATGACAATGGTTATGACCATAATGTCTCTATTGAGGTTGATTATGGCTGAGATAGGTCAGTTAGGTCATAAGTTATGGCCCTTTAAATATAAAAAAATGCCAGGTTTCACTTTGTTTACACTCAGGCATCTTAATTTTTTAAAAATCATCTTCAAACTTCATGACAGTGTTAATGACCATAATCTCCCAATTGACTTCAGTTATGGCTGAGATTGGCCAATTAGGTCAGGAGTTAATGGCCCTTTAATTATATAAAACAATGTCAACAATTTTAGTGTTTACACTCTAGAAGCCACAGTTCACATCCAATATTCCTCAAACTTGTTCAGACTGTATATTTTGATAATGTATCGGTCAACTTTAAACATAGGTGCAGTCTGGTCAGAAAGTAGGCTACCAGATCAAATCTTGTTTAAATCTTTTCATCAATAGGTCAAATCTTGTATAATCCTTTGTACACTCTAAGGGCCACATTATTAGCTGAATCTTTCTCAAACTTCATCAGAATGTTTGTCTCTATTATATCTTTGTCAAGTTCAATCATGGGTGGGGCAGGGTAAAAAAATAGGTCACTAGGTCAAATCTTAGTAAAATCTTGTTTACATCACAGGGGGTCACATTTTTAGCCAAAACTTTGTCAAACTTGTTAGAAGTGTTTGTGTTGATGATATCTCGGTCAAGATCAATCAGTAAGGGGAAAAAATTATTAAACAAGATCAATCTTGATGATATCTTGGTCAAGTTTGATCATGGGTTAGGCATGGTCAGTAATCAGGTGAGTGATTAAGGGCCATCATGGCACTCTTGTTTATAAATGGGAAACTCCCTTATAGGGTAAGATCAGAAACTATTTTATTTACTTATAATTAGAAAATCAGTACATTTCTGGCCGTTGGTGGACTTAATAACAAAATTAATAACATTTACGTCCAAAAATGAGTATTTATTTTTATTGCAAATGGGAGGCAGTTCCTTCAAGGGATGTGGAAGCTTGGGATTAATTTTCAGGTCAGTAGAGTCAAGGTCAAGATCACTGTTACTGAAAACAGTTTTGCTTGCCTAGGTTGACACTTTGTGTCATTTGATCTGCATCTTGTTTATTTCTTCAAATATAGCACATGCAAATAAAAAAATTGATCTCTACACTTAGTCCCTAGTGTTTCTTTTATCAGATGTACATGATTTCCAAACATTTAGCTTAGGCTTAGCCTTTTGATTTTTAGCTCACCAGAGCACGAATTGCTCAGGGTGAGCTATTGGGATCACCCTTCGTCCGTCGTCGTCCGTCGTCAACAATTTGCTTTAAAAGTCATCTCCTCTGAAACCGCTGGACAGAATTTGTTAAAACTTGGCATGTATGATCCTTGGGTGGGCCTCTACAAAAATTGCTCAAATAAAGTTATCAATGAAGAACTCTGGTTGCCATGGCAACAAATAGAAAAAATAATTGAAAACTTTGAAAATCATCTCCTCTGAAACCGCTGGACAGAATTCGATAAAACTTGGCATGTATGATCCTTGGGTGGGCCTCTACAAAAATTGCTCAAATAAAGTTAATCAATGAAGAACTCTGGTTGCCATGGCAACAAATAGAAAAAATAATTGAAAACTTTGAAAATCATCTCCTCTGAAACCGCTGGACAGAATTTGATAAAACTTGGCATGTATGATCCTTGGATGGGCCTCTACAAAAATTGCTCAAATAAAGTTAATCAATGAAGAACTCTGGTTGCCATGGCAACAAATAGAAAAAATAATTGAACACTTTGAAAATCATCACCTCTGAAACCGCTGGACAAAATTTGATAAAACTTGGCATGTATGATCCTTTGGTGGGCCTCTACAAAAATTGCTCAAATAAAGTTAATCCATGAAGAACTCTGGTTGCCATGGCAACAAATAGAAAAAATAATTGAAAACTTTGAAAATCATCTCCTGAAACAAATGGTCAGAATTTATTTTCCTTTGGCACAAATAGTCACCTCATGAATGTCTACCATAATTGCTAAAATAAAGTTGATCCCTTGAAAAATAAGGCCCCTAGGGGGTTGGCTAATTTCCTTATATACTCTATATAGAAAACATCAAAATACTTTTTAGCTCACCTGAGCACAACGTGCTCAAGGTGAGCTTTTCTGATCGCCTTTTGTCCGGCGTCCGTTGTCCGTGCGTCCGGCGTCAACAATTAATTCAAACAACATCTCCTCCTAAACGGCTCGGCCAATTTGAAAAATAATTTGCAGGAATGTTCCTTGGATAAAGCTCTACTAAAGTTGTATAAATGGTTCTGGTCCATTGCATAATTAGGTCACAGGAGCTAAAAATAGATTTTAAAAATGAAAATTTAAAAAATCTTCTTCTCTGAAACCAAAAGGCCTAGCCTTTTGATTTTTGGTATGTAGCATGATCTTATGACTCTCTACCAAGATTGTACAAATTATGACCCTGGGGTCAAAATTGGCCCCGCCCCAGGGGTCACTTGATTTCACATAGGCTAATATAGGAAAAACTTGAAAAATCTTCTTCTCAGAAACCACAAGGCATAGAGTTAAGATATTTGGTGTGTAGCATTGTCTAGTTGATCTCTACCAAGATTGTACAAATTATGACACTGGGGTCAAAATTGGCCCCGCCCCAGGGGTCACTTGATTTCACATAGGCTAATATAGGAAAAACTTGAAAAATCTTCTTCTCAGAAACCACAAGGCATAGAGTTAAGATATTTGGTGTGTAGCATTGTCTAGTTGATCTCTACCAAGATTGTACAAATTATGACCCTGGGGTCAAAATTGGCCCCGCCCCAGGGGTCACTTATTTCACATAGGCTAATATAGGAAAAACTTGAAAAATCTTCTTCTCAGAAACCACAAGGCATAGAGTTAAGATATTTGGTGTGTAGCATTGTCTAGTTGATCTCTACCAAGATTGTACAAATTATGACCTTGGGGTCAAAATTGGCCCCGCCCTAGGGGTCACTTTATTTCACATAGGCTAATATAGGAAAAACTTGAAAAAATCTTCTTCTCAGAAACCACAAGGCCTAGCCTTTTGATTTTTGGTATGTAGCATGATCTTATGACTCTCTACCAAGATTGTTCAAATCATGACCCTGGGGTCAAAATTGGCCCCGCCCCAGGGGTCACTTGATTTTACATAGGCTAATATAGGAAAAACTTGAAAAATCTTCTTCTCAGAAACCACAAGGCCTGGGGTTTAGATATTTGGTGTGCAGCATTGTCTAGTAGATCACAACCAAGTTTGTTCAAATCATGGCCCTGGGATACAATTTGGCCCCACCAAGGGGTCACCTGATTTTACATAGGCTAATATAGAAAAAAACTTGAAAAATCTTCTTCTCAGACACCACAAAGCATAGAATTTAGATATTTGGTGTGTAGCATTTCTAGTCGCTTCTTACCAAGTTTGTTCAAATCATGACGCTGGGGTCAAAATTGGCCCCGCTCCAGGGATCACTTGATTTTACATAGACTTATATTGGAAAAAAAACTAGAAAAATCTTCAAGGTCTGGAGTTTATATATTTGGTATGTAACATGGGCTAATAGACCTCTACCAAGTAGAGTGTGGTAGTGTGTAGCATTGTCTAGTCGATTCTTACCAACTTTGTTCAAATCATGACCCTGGGGTCAAAATTGGCTCTGCCCCAGGGGTCACTTGATTTTACATAGCCTAATGATACCAGGTGAGCGATCCAGGGCCATCATGGCCCTCTTGTTTTATGAAGCCAGCTGCGAGAATTTAATTTCCTTTGGCCCAAATGGTCACCTCATGAATGTATACCAATATGGCTAAAATAAAGTTAATTCCTAAAAAAATGAGGTCCCTAGGGGGTTGGCTAATTCCCTTATATACTCTACATAGAAAACATCAAAATTCTTCTTCTGTGCAAAGGCCAATTTGGCGAAATTTGGCCCCATCTACTCTTCAATACACAATATTTTTCCCGATTTAGTGTGTTTCTGATTCCGTGATCCACCATTTTGGATTTAAATATTTGAACAAAATAACACTTATCGGTTTGCGAAAAGTGTTTTCAAAACAAAAAGATAACCCAAGAATTTATTAACTGGTTGAAATGAATGAGATTACATGACCGTCGATTGTCCAGTGTGTTTTAAGTTGCATGATAACACTGTATTTTCTGAAAATGTTAGCGCTTGTGAATCACAACCGCACTGCTCCATAGAGTGTATAGGGATGGAATTACTATGGTGTCGAGAGTATGTGGGACATTTAGGTAGAAAATTACTTCTAGGCTACTCATAGTTGTTTTGGCTGCTTTTTCCAGATTAAAAACAGTTACTGATTTAACCTTTTCCTTCATATAGACTCATATTGACACTCTCAAAACCACATAAAATAGTCACAGTTAAACATTCCTTGTTACAGAAAACAATTGTTTCATTATAAAATGCAGATGTACTCTGGTGAGCGTCTATGGCCCTTGGGCCTCTTGTTGGTATGTAGCATGATCTTATGACTCTCTACCAAGATTGTTCAAATTATGACCCTGGGGTCAAACTTGGCCCCACCCCAGGGGTCACTTGATTTAACATAGGCTAATATAGGAAAAAACTTGAAAAAATCTTCTTCTCCAAAACCACAAGGCCTAGCCTTTTGAATTTTGGTATGTAGCATGATCTTATGACTCTCTAACAAGATTGTTCAAATTATGACCCTGGGGTCAAAATTGGCCCCGCCCCAGGGGTCACTTGATTTAACATAGGCTGATATAGGAAAAAAACTTGAAAAATCTTCTTCTCAGAAACCACAAGGCATAGAGTTAAGATATTTGGTGTGTAGCATTGTCTAGTCGATTCTTACCAAGTTTGTTCAAATCATGACGCTGGGGTCAAAATTGGCCCCGCTCCAGGGATCACTTGATTTTACATAGACTTATATTGGAAAAAAAAACTAGAAAAATCTTCTTCTCAAAAACCACAAGGTCTGGAGTTTATATATTTGGTATGTAACATGGGCTAATAGACCCTTTACCAAGTTTGTTCAAATCATCACCCTGGGGTCAAAATTGGCTCTACCCCAGGGGTCACTTGATTTTACATAGCCTAATGATACCAGGTGAGCGATCCAGGGCCATCATGGCCCTCTTGTTTGATAATACTTAAAAGGGATGTTCCTTGGGTTGTTCTGAAATAAAAAAACTTGCGTTCTGATCTACTGAACAATATTCCTTGCTTAAGCATTTTCTCTATAGCAGTTGAATTCAGGTGAGCTAATAAGGGCCATCATTGCTCACTCTCTTGCACAAACAGGTGTTGAGTAGAGCTAGGTTATTGCCCTTTGTTTATATGAAAGTGTTGAAATATGCCTTACATAGCAACATTTCAGTCAATCTTGTGATTATGCACTGTCCTCCTATAAATTGAGCTGCTTTACCATGAAACTGTGCACATGTTAAGATAATTATTTATAACTTCTTGGTATTGTTGGCAAATCATTTTCCTGAAGAAAAAAAAAGTATGAAGAAAAAACAATAACAAAGGATCCTTCACATTGTTTTTAGCTTGACTATGCTTGACTATTAGAGCTATTCTATTTACCTGACCATCTGTGTCATTGTAATGGTTTAGTTTTTCATACCACCACTTCTTTTTAGCTCACCTGAGCAAAATGTGTGTCATTGTATAATGACCCTGTATCAGATTTGTTCAATCATGGCCCTTGAATCAAAACTGGCCATGCCTGATGTTGTTTATGCAGAGACTTATATACTTCTAACTGTTACCTTGGATGACATTAACCATGACCCAGTGACTTTCTTTTAAATTTTTAAGCTACAACCTTAAAGTTTTGGCAACTGAACAAATACTGTAAGATGAGTGGTATTAAAATGGTCTTGCTGTTTTACTGCATGGATTATTATTCAGTGTGACTAAGTTATAAAATATTAACTTGTACAGGCAATGGGGGCAATGTTTGGGGTGTGCAACTTCAGGGCCATCTTGGTGTTATAAGGTATTACTTTGAAAATTGAAACACTTGTTTATGACCATCACTTTCACCTGTAGGAAAGAGTAAATAAACTTAAAACTAAAATAAACTTGATCCATGCAACCAACAGGATTTTAATTTGAAAACTTAAAAATCTTTTCTAAAACCAATGGTCAGAAATTATTTTTATTAAAAATAATTTTCACCATATGGCTGTCTTTCATACTTGATAAAATAAACTTGATCTCTCGAAAAATGAGGCCCCAAGGGAGTTGGCTATTTTCTTTATATACTCAGTATAATACTAAAAAAATAATAAAAAGCTATAAAAGCAATGGTTAGACAAACACAAAAGAGCCAAGCAGGCTGCCTTGAGGATTGCTCTTGTTTCACCTGTTCACATTAACTATTTGTATGTATGAGTGCACTTGTGCTTTTCATCAGATATTTAGAGTTTTTCATTGAGATATTGCTGCAGCAGGTGACACAAGTGCAATATCTGCAGCAGGTGACACAAGTGGTCTAATTATTTTAATTCTTCTCATTTTTTACAGTGAAAAAGACAAGGTAACAAGCAGGACTCTAAAGGGAAGAATGGATTAGAGCATTTTTGTAAGAACTTATCTTTTTACGGTTTGTATAGAATATTCTTTTAAACGTGTGTGTGAGTGTGTATGTTTGTGTGAAACAACTAAAATGATGATCATACATTTGAACGTTTTTATAAATCTATCTCATTAATTGACTTTTTATACCCCCACCACTTATTGGGCGCATATAGATTTGCCGTTTTAGTTTTAGTTGTCCGTCCATACCGAAAATTTGTCCGGAGCATAACTCAATACCTATAAGAGGTATCAACATGAAACTTCATAGGTAGATATAGCTCAATAAAGAGAAATGCAATGCACAAGAACCATAACTCTATTTTGTATGATTTTGGAGTTATTGCCCTTTGTTATTTTTCATACTTAAATTTTTCTGGTGCATAACTCAAAACTTAAAAGAGGTATCAGCATGAAATTTCATAGCTACATAGAGCTTGATGAAGAGAAGTGCAGTGTACAAGAACCATAACTCTATTTTTTATGAAGGAGTTACTGCCCTTTGTTATTTTTCATACTTAAATTTAGTCTGGAGCATAACTTAAAACCTGTAAGAGGTATCAACATGAAACTTCATAGGTAGATATTTTTATGCCTCCGTGGGTTCAATCCCAGGCCATGACATAGCAAAGTCGATAAAAATGGTACTGGTATAGCTCCCTTGCTTGGCACTCAGTATAAGGGTGGTTCCAGGACTGGTTGGTCCAGTGTCAGGATAATGTGACTGGGTGTGGTATCATGCCACATGTCTATGGCGTGATATTGCAGTGTGGCAGCCCTATATCTGTCTCAAGTAGACATAGTCTCCAAATGACTGAAATACTGTCCGTGGGACGTTAAACGCAACAACAAACATATTTCAGACTTGTGACAAAGCACTAAGGTGGGGGCATTTGTGTCCTATGGACACATTTCTAGTTCATTATGCAACCATTGACCACATAATCAAGTCCTAGCAGGTTAGATTATGTGCAAAATCAACTTTTTTGAGCAACCGTGTTCAGTTCCCTTCAGACATTTTTTGCACATTGCTACTTATTGAGTATGCTGGAACCAACAAACAAACAACTATCCCGGTCATAAGTGCTTACCTGAAATCAATTTGTTTTGATCACACATGGTTGCACCATGTGCGACTTAAATTCTGAATTTCATTTGGCCAATTTAGTCACTGGTTCCCGTTTCAACAATTTCTCAGCATAACAAAGGTTAATTCATCCCTCCAAATGCCAACTGCTTCAGATTTTTGTAAAACAACATTCGGGAATAAGGTTAATTAATACTTCTGGATGCTATTTGTATCATTTATTATTCATACCTATATGTAAGTATGTTGCGTCTTATGATGTTTCAACCAGAAAAGTATGGTGGTACACATCCAGGGCACACTGGAAATAAATTTATCAGGGGTTTTGGGGATTAATTATAGACAGAAAAGTGAGAAAAGCGCATAGCTAAATACTATTGTTTCTCAAAAATGCCCCATTACATCCATAAAATTAGATGTAATCCAAGCGTCAGCAGGTATAATTTCAACATTTCAGCTAAGATCTCAAAAGAAACAACAAAAAATAATCATATTGATGTCCATTGGTATAAAACAAAACAGAATGTACATTTTGCAGTTTGTGTAACATCAGGTAATGATACAATCTAGCTTACAGTTTGTACATGTATTTCTTGTTTGGCTGGATTTCCAAAAATCTATTAAGTGACCATTTCATTAAAGCAACCACTTTTTGGCAGTACCTTGAGCGGTCTCTTAATACAATGTCGACTGTATATTGTTAGCTCTTACCCTTTGTGAATGGCTTTGTTATGTTCACACCGGTGAACCATATTATGCAGTTCTTGAATTATTAATTATGGCTTGAGAATTAAAAAACAGTTGTACTAAACATAACCTGATTACATTGGCAGGCTTCAGTCTTTACAGTTATGTAATTTAAAAAAAATATATCAATGGGTCAGTAATTACATGTAGAATAAATGAATAAGCATTAGACAGATTTAGACAGATTTGTTATCTTATATTTATGAATTTTCACCACATTTGATATTTTTATTTGACCAATTTAAAAATTTTACATTTTCAACAAGAGCTGTAAACTTAAAAAAATTGTAAAAAATATATATGGTAAGCCAGTGTTGTGTAATAATTACCTTCAATGACATACCATGAACAAAATATGACTATGGTGAAGGTTTATCATTCAGTCGTTCAGTTTAGCCTCTCTATTTAATATTACCTTCAAACTTGAAATCAGACATATTTCAATACTAATGAATACAAGTATACAGTACACTATACATATGCATAAGTTTTGCCTTTGAAGGCAAATAATCTAAAAATACAATTTGAAAATAAGTATACATGAATACATATAACTTACACATGCTTACATATAACATACACATGCTTAAAGTGGGTAAACATCGGCAACATAACTGGGAAGAGACTAATTAAATGTTTAAGAAGGGGATTTAGAGCATTCAATAACAACACTTATGCCATCAAGTAACTGTCATTTTTCTGCATTATTTGATATCATTTTTAATAACTTAATTTGCATACATAACTGATGTAATATTGAATTGGTTAAGAATTGATCAGCAATTCTAAAATCATTTTGAATGTAAAAAGTGAGCAAGATCATAAAAAAGAGGTAAGAAATTGGTTAGGTTACAAATAGACTGGTAATTATTCATGAAAAAATTCAATGTATTGATTTGGACACAACTTCTTTAGATCAGAGACATATAAATAACAAAGATAGGCAGCTTTTTCTTTACCCGTATCGATTTTCTGAAGTCATGTGTGCCCCTGAGATTTAAATGAGACCTGGAAACCAGATTGGAAATCAAAGCATTCATTTTGAATTTCATACGTATTTATGAAAAGTTCCAATTGATATTTGAATTAATATACCAGGGTCATCCGAAAATGAATGAGAGTTAGTTTGTAACTTTTGATTGAAACAACATAAAGCCACAAAACTTGGCACATAACTAAATTAACTCTTTGCGCGTAAGCACACGTGTTAATAAGCATTGTGACGTTACGTCATTTTTGATGACGTCATATCAAACAACGCAATGACGGACGATGCGTTCGCACTGACGTGAGAAGAAATTTATGCGTATATCAAGATAGAGAGTAGGCGCGGAAAGAAAGCAACTGAAATATATAATGCACTCCAGGAGGTTGACCCGACATATGCAGTTGGATTTAGCACTATTTGTAGACGTGTGAAGGATTTCAATAATGGATGGCAAGAGTCTTACAAGAAGCCCTCTTCCGGTAGGCCGGTGACAGTTACAGAAGCCGATAAAACCGAAATTGTTGCTCAACTTCTCAACTCTGATAGACGATTTACGTATGAATCAGAATCTGACGCAGAATTTAGGCATGAGAAAGATTGCCTCGCGGTGGGTGCCGCACGCACTCTCAAAAACTGAAAAAGACAAACGTGTTCAAATTTGCACTGAATTGTTGAATAGATATTCAGAGTAAGGTGAAATGATGCTGAACAGAGAGGTTGCTACCGACGAAATATGGATCCGGTCATTTGAGCCAGAATTTAAACGCCAAAGCTCTGAATGGCATACTCCAAACTCGCCAAGACATGTGAAATATCGCCACAGTATGAACTGTCCAAAGATGTTAATGATATTCGCTTTCGATATTTACGGCGTTTTGACAACACACAGAGTTCCTCATGGAAGCACGGTTAATAAAGAGTACTACGAATGGTATTTGACTAAAATTCTTCGACCAGCGATACGCCGCAAACGACCGGAACTTTTACAGGTGATGCCATTAATTTTGCATGATAACGCCACGCCGCACAAGTCCAGCGTTGTTAGGGATGTGTTCGAGCGGTACCACTAGGAGGTTCTTAATTACCCGCCATATTCGCCAGACTTAAGTCCCCCCGACTATGACCTGTTTCCAAAACTTAAAGAACCACTACGAGGAATCCGATTTTACAATTTGAATGAACTCTATGTCACCGTGAACACGGTCGTTAGGGACATCATCAAAGGTTGCCTAGCAACATAGTTTGTGTTCTGCCAAAAAGATGGGAGTCTACCATAGCATCCGCAGGAGATAATATTGAGGGACTATGAAGAGATTTTATGAGTAACACTTGTAGTTTTTAGTAATTAAGCAACTCTCATTCATTTCTGGATGATCCTCGTAGTGTTGATATGGTTATTATACCCCCACAAACGTAGTTTGGGGGGGTATATAGGAGTCACCATGTCGGTCGGTCGGTCCGTCCGTCTGTAGTTTTTTTGTCCACGCTATTTCTCAATAACTACTGGATGGATTTCAATCAAACTTCATAGGAAGCTTCACTGGTGAGCATAGATGTGCATATTATGAAATTGTTACGGTTGATCGACTTTCTTTTGAGTTATGGCCCTTTGCTGATTTTCTGGAGTTTTTTTTGTCCATGCTATTTCTCATTAACTACTGGATGGATTTCAATCAAACTTCATAGGAAGCTTCACTGGTGAGCATAGATGTGCATATAATGAAATTGTTACGGTTGATTGACTTTTTTAGCTCACCTGAGCACGTGTGCTCAGGATGAGCTTTTAGGATCGATGAATGTCCGTCGTCCGTCCGTCCGTCCATCCGTCCGTCGTCCACAATTTGTTCGTTTGCACTCTAGCATCTTCATTTTATGAGCAATTATCTTCAAACTTGATAACAATGTTTATAACCATAAAATCTCGGCCAAGTTCGATTATGGCTGATATCGGAACATTAGGTCAGGAGTTATGCCCCTTTTAAAATTCAAAAAAGCCAGATTTCACATTGTTTGCACTCTAGCATCTTCATTTCTTGAGCAATTATCTTCAAACTTGATAACAATGTTTATAACCATAAAATCTCGGCCAAGTTCGATTATGGCTGATATCGGAACATTAGGTCAGGAGTTATGCCCCTTTTAAAATTAAAAAAAAGCCAGATATCACATTGTTTGCACTCTAGCATCTTCATTTCATAAGCAATTATCTTCAAACTTTATACCAATGTTTATAACCATAAAATCACGGCCAAGTTCGATTATGGCTGATATCGTACCATTAGGTCAGGAGTTACACCCCTTATATTATTTAAAAAAGTCAGATTGCACTTTGTTTGCACTCTAGCATCTTTATTTTTTAGGTCATTTTCTTTAAATTTTATAACAATGTTTATAACCATCAAATTTTGGCTAAGTTGGATTATGGCTGAAATTGGACCCTTAGGTCAGGAGTTACGCCCCTTTTAAAATTGAAAAAAGCCAGATTTCACTTTGTTTACCCTCTAGGTCACCAGGTCAAATCTTAGAAAAACTTTGTGAACACTCTAGAGGCCATAGTTTTGGCCCAATCTTCATTAAACTTGGTCAGGATGTTTGTCTACATGATATCTCAGATGAGTTCGAAAATGGGTTATGTGGGGTCAAAATCTAGGTCACCAGGTCAAATCTTAGAAAAACCTTGTGAACACTCTAGAGGCCCCATTTTTGCCCAATCTTCCTGAAACTTGGTCAGGATATTTGTCTATATGATATCTTGGATGGGTTTGAAAATTGGTCATGTGGGGTCAAAATCTAGGTCACCAGGTAAATTCAGGTAGGATCAAAATGTAGGCCACTTAGTCAAATGTTAGAAAAACACTTTAGATGCCAGATATTTGTCATTTTGCCTAACACAGCCATCTTAATCAGGTGAGCGACACAGGGCCATCTTGGCCCTCTTGTTTTTGAGTTATGGCCCTTTGCTGATTTTCTGGAGTTTTCTTTGTCCACGCTATTTCTCAATAACTACTGGATAGATTTCAAACAAACGTCATAGGAAGCTTCAATATCAAGCACAGATGTGCATATTATGAAATGGTTACGGTTGATCGACTTTCTTTTGAGTTATGGCCCTTTGCTGATTTTCTGGAGTTTTCTTTGTCCAAGCTATTTCTCAATAATAACTGGATAGATTTCAAACAAACGTCATAGGAAGCTTCAATATCAAGCACAGATGTGCATATTATGAAGTGGTTACGGTTGACTGATTTTCTTTTGAGTTATGGCCCTTTGCTGATTTTCTGGAGTTTTCTTTGTCCATGCTATTTCTCATTAACTACTGGATGGATTTCAATCAAACTTCATAGGAAGCTTCACTGGTGAGCATAGATGTGCATATTATGAAATTGTTACGGTTGATCGACTTTCTTTTGAGTTATGGCCCTTTGCTGATTTTCTGGAGTTTTCTTTGTCCATGCTATTTCTCATTAACTATTGGATGGATTTCAATCAAACTTCATAGGAAGCTTCACTGGTGAGCATAGATGTGCATATAATGAAATTGTTACGGTTGATTGACGTTTTTTTTTAGTTATGGCTCTTTGCTGATTTTCTGGAGTTTTCTTTGTCCACGCTATTTCTCAATAACTACTGGATAGATTTCAAAAAACGTCATAGGAAGCTTTAATATCAAGCACAGATGTGCATATTATGAAATGGTTACGGTTGATCGACTTTCTTTTGAGTTATGGCCCTTTGCTGATTTTCTGAAGTTTTCTTTGTCCACGCTATTTCTCAATAATAACTGGATAGATTTTAAACAAACGTCATAGGAAGCTTCACTGGTGAGTATAGATGTGCATATTATGAAATTGTTACGGTTGACTGACTTTTTTTTGAGTTATGGCCCTTTGCTGATTTTCTGAAGTTTTCTTTGTCCTAGCTATTTCTCAATAACTACTGGATAGATTTCAAACAAACGTCATAGGAAGCTTCAATATCAAGCACAGATGTGCATATTATGAAGTGGTTACGGTTGACTGATTTTCTTTTGAGTAATGGCCCTTTGCTGATTTTCTGGAGTTTTCTTTGTCCATGCTATTTCTCATTAACTACTGGATGGATTTCAATCAAACTTCATAGGAAGCTTCACTGGTGAGCATAGATGTGCATATTATGAAATTGTTACGGTTGACTGACTTTTTTTTAGTTATGGCCCTTTGCTGATTTTCTGGAGTTTTCTTTGTCCACGCTATTTCTCAATAACTACTGGATAGATTTCAAACAAACGTCATAGGAAGCTTCAATATCAAGCACAGATGTGCATATTATGAAGTGGTTACGGTTGACTGATTTTCTTTTGAGTTATGGCCCTTTGCTGATTTTCTGGAGTTTTCTTTGTCCATGCTATTTCTCATTAACTACTGGATGGATTTCAATCAAACTTCATAGGAAGCTTCACTGGTGAGCATAGATGTGCATATTATGAAATTGTTACGGTTGATCGTCTTTCTTTTGAGTTATGGATCTTTGCTGATTTTCTGGAGTTTTCTTTGTCCATGCTATTTCTCATTAACTATTGGATGGATTTCAATCAAACTTCATAGGAAGCTTCACTGGTGAGCATAGATGTGCATATTATGAAATTGTAACGGTTGATTGACTTTTTTTTTAGTTATTGCCCTTTGCTGATTTTCTTTGCATTATTTCCCAATAACTAATTTACTTTCTTTAGCTAGTTTTCTTTAGCTAGTTTTCCTCATCTCATTTATCTGTTGATGAACTTAGAACTTTATTACATATCCAATTTTAAATTAGCTGGTCATTTAAATCTATTTTTTATTATTATTATTTATTTATTTTATTTTATTTTATTTTTGCATGTGCATGCTGTTTAGACTAATTTGTTTACGGTGCCCTTACTGAATTGATGAATGTAGGAATTTTTTGTAAAAGACAGCCACTGGACATAAAAAGATATTCTTTTTTAGCTCACCTGAGCACAAAGTGCTCAAGGTGAGCTTTTGTGATCGCCCTTAGTCCGGCGTCCGTCGTGCGTTGTCCATCGTCAACAATTTGCTTTAAACGACATCTCCTCTGAAACCGCTGGACAGAATTTAATGAAACTTGGCAGGAATGTTCCTTGGGTGAGGCTCTACAAAAGTTGCTAAAATAAAGTTGATCCATGAAGAACTCTGGTTGCCATGGCAACAAAAAGAAAAATAATTTGAAAACTTTAAAAATCATCTCCTTCAAAACTTTTGGCCAGATTTCAAAATAAATTGGTACAGATGTTCCTTGGGTCAACCTCTACCAAAGTTGCTAAAATTATTCCGATCCGTAAAAAAACATGGCCGCCAGGGGCGGGGCTTATTTGCCTTATATGTATATAGAGAAACCTTTAAACAACATCTCCCCTGAAACCACTGGACAGAATTTGATTAAACTTGGCAGGTATGATCCTTGGGTCAACCTTCACAAAAGTTGCTAAAATAAACTTGATCAATGTAGAACTCTGGTTGCCATGGCAACAAAAAGAAGAAAAAAAAGAAGAAAACTTTAAAAATCATCTTCTTCAAAACTACTGGCCAGATTTTAAAATAAATTGGTACAGATGTTCCTTGGGCCAACCTCTACCAAAGTTGCTAAAATTATTCCGGTCCGTAAAAAAACATGGCCGCCAAGGGCGGGGCTTATTTGCCTTATATGTATATAGGGAAAACTTTAAACAACATCTCCTCTGAAACCACTGGACAGAATTTGATTAAACTTGGCAGGGATGATCCTTGGGTCAACCTTCACAAAAGTTGCTAAAATAAACTTGATCCATGTAGAACTCTGGTTGCCATGGCAACAAAAAGAAGAAAAAAATGAAAACTTTAAAAATCATCTTCTTCAAAACTACTGGCCAGATTTTAAAATAAATTGGTACAGATGTTCCTTGGGTCAACCTCTACCAAAGTTGCTAAAATTATTCCGATCCGTAAAAAAACATGGCCGCCAGGGGCGGGGCTTATTTGCCTTATATGTATATAGAGAAACCTTTAAACAACATCTTCTCTGAAACCACTGGACAGAATTTGATTAAACTTGGCAGGGATGATCCTTGGGTCAACCTTCACAAAAGTTGCTAAAATAAACTTGATCTATGCAGAACTCTGGTTGCCATGGCAACAAAAAGAAAAAAAATATATGAAAACTTTAAAAATCATCTTCTTCAAAACTACTGGCCAGATTTTAAAATAAATTGGTACAGATGTTCCTTGGGTCAACCTCTACCAAAGTTGCTAAAAAAAATTCCGATCCGTAAAAAACATTGCCGCCAGGGGCGGGGCTTATTTGCCTTATATGTATATAGGGAAAACTTTAATCAACATTTCAACATTTCCTCTGAAACCATTGGACAGAATTTGATTAAATTTGGCAGGAATGATCCTTGGGTCAACCATCACAAAAGTTCCTAAAATAAACTTGATCCATATAGAACTTTGGTTGCCATGGCAACAAAAAGAAAAAAAATATGAAAACTTTAAAAATCTTCTTCAAAACTACTGGCCAGATTTTAAAATAAATTGGTACAGATGTTCCTTGGGTCAACCTCTACCAAAGTTGCTAAAATTATTCCGATCCGTACAAAAACATGGCCATCAGGGGCGGGGCTTATTTGCCTTATATGTATATAGAGAAACCTTTAAACAACATCTCTGAAACCACTGGACAGAATTTGATTAAACTTGGCAGGGATGATCCTATTTATCTCAGGTGAGCGATTTAGGGCCATCATGGGCCTCTTGTTTATTAGTCTTGTATAATTTGTCACTTGAATTCATCAATTCAGTAAATGTGACTTACCTCTTATAGCTGGGCACTTGATTGTAAACAAAGGCTGTGTGGGGGGTATTCATCACCTTTAGTGATAGCTCTAGTTTAGTTTAGATACTTATTTGTTCCAATGCTTTTGACATAAACAGATGTCAGTGAGGTTGATCGACTACATGATGAGGTGCACTTTAGGGAATCACAAGTAAGCATTCTACATGACTGCCTTTGAAGATTTTTGTTAATATCACCAAAGACCTAAACCCAAAGATAAGCAGCTCAAATAAGCGAGTGAAGGAAATCTTGTATACCCTGGGCGCCACCGCGATATTGTGAGAAAAAGCCGGTGCACTTGTACTGAAGTAACTACTACAAGGCAGTAAACAACATTCTGGCTATCTTTATCCTTTAAGTATGTGAAATGTTAAAACAGTCAAAACCCATGATGATCATCTACAGCATTAGGTGCAGTGAAGAGCATGGCATATGATCCTAAGACAACTTCAAAGCTGACTGTAACTGGTTGTATACGGCAGATGTAAGTGAAATAATGACTGTTTAAATCATAAGGTCCTTATGACTGATTAAGGACTGAAAGGGAAATTTTCCAGGAAGAAAATACTTGTAATTCAGTTCATGAAAAAAAGATAATCTTTGCCAATACTTCAGCAAAAATTGCCTATTTGACGAAAAAGTGAAAATAATGTTTGTACTGCCACAATATTTTTCAAATGTATTTTAACTCATCATCACGGTATTTTTTGTAAGGATTGACTTGATTGACTTTATTTATTTAAGAGTATTTAAGTATAAGCATATATTCTGGTCCCGGTTGCCGTATGGCTAGAGTGTCCACCCTGGGTTTGAAGGTCGTGGGTTCGATCCCCAGCCGCGATAATTATACCAAACTAACTCACATCAAAGTGGATTATTTTGAGTTACAACAAGCGCTACCTTCAAATGAATGCCATACCCCCGCAGGGGCCTTAGACCTTGGGGGTCAATGTCATTTGAAGGTCAAGGTCACCTGGCAGGTAGAGCTGATCACGGTGCATGCACATGTGAAGTTTGGAGGCTGTAGGTGGAAGGACTACCGTGTTTGTGGTCAAGGTTAAAGTTTTGTTACAAAAAGACAGACGTCAGACAAACCATGCGGGTGCATAAAAATAGTTGCTTGTTTAGAATGTGATAAAAAAAAAAAAATTTCATTAACAGTCGGTCTGCATGTTCTATCAGATATCAGACATTATATCAAGTAAATCAAATATTTATAAAGATTAATTATTGAAATGACATATATACACACTATAAATGCGCAAATTCATGAATTAAAAGGACTAAAGAATATGACAAAAACACCAAAATAATTTATTTTAGTTAAATATTATACAGCTAGACAAAACTAATGAATTGTTGTATTGATCGGTGATATGCTTCGCTTAGTAACACTGAGCTGGTTTTTCTGCAGAATACACATACCCCACTCTTGTTCTGGCACGAGAATATACAATGTTTTGCCGAGTTTCTTATCTTTGGGTTTAAGTCTTTGATATCACCAAGAATACCATAATTGGCAAAGATTACCAGTTACATACCCGTCTTTCTTCCCATCTCTCTCTCAATTGTAATTAAACTATAAAAAAATTACTCTTAATAAATAATTATGCATCCATCCTCTTCTTTCCTTCATTTATACTCACTGTAGCTAAAATCACTAGATTTACTATATGTATTAGTTGTTAAAAGTAATTGTTGTGTAGTAAGATTCCCCCAAGCCCCACTGAAATGTCCTGTACCCCTGTGACAGGTGGGTGCGCTCTTGTTAACTCTCTAGGCAGGCGATAAAGTGTGCTGTTTTGGAAAGCTGATCTCTTTATTTATGTCTCTGTTTAGATCTAGTAGGTAGATAAAAGACAGTGTCCTTTTCGGGCACCTGTAAAAATATTAAAAGTTAGATATCAAGTTTTCATATTTGAATATAAGATACATTTTCTGTGTTGGAATGTGTCCAAATAAGCCATAGTGAATCACTATGTCATCAGACTCATAAAACTTTACTAAATTTGGAGGCATTGGTTATGGTCATTATATCTCAGTAAAGATCGATGCGTTATTAGGACAGGAGTTTTAGCCCATGATATATAAACAAATTCCAAATGACATTAAGTGTACCTTTTATCATTCTTTACATGCAAGGCATACAGTACGGCTCGCGTTCAAGTTGGCACACGGAACGCACGCTACACGCACGTTACACGGACACGGAACGCACGTTACACGCACGTTACACGGTGCACGTACGTTACACGTTTGGTTCATATACACGATGCACGATGCAAACGCTGCCGGCTTATTCGGTCAACTCGGTTGTTTTCGTCCATAGACTACTTCTCTATGCGTCATTAGTTGATAAGAGAACTAAAGAAGGAATCAAGAGACAAGCGATCGTATTAAATTCTCGTTTTAGATTTATAATAACTACATGTAATTGCTAGTAAACTTTATATTTCATGTTTGTTCTTTTAGATACGTCGAAGATCTGAAAGAAATGATTACTTTTTTATTCTTATATGATCACGTTCATGTACAATGTATGAATTCATACTCCATTCAATGCGTATGATCTATTTTTCACACTATCTTTAAAGTTTGGGAACAAAGTTCAATATATAATCAATAAATGAAACATCAAAGGAGTTACCTTTTTATTTAATTAATTACCGATCTGGCCATTTACCGAAACAAATCTGAACACAGAATTAAAAAAATCGTATCGTATTGTTGGTAATCTATAATTTTAGCCACATATACTAGCTGTAGTTATTTTCGTCCATAGACACTTATCATTTTTTTTCTAATTCTTTTAATAAGAAAACGAATAGAATTGACGATTATACGAATCTGTGTATACAATGTATGATTACTCATTATTGGAAGACAGACAAAACAACCAACCCCAAATGATTTTCAAAAGACGGATAAAAACATTCAATAGTTTAAGGAGTGGAAAAATCGAGCCCATTTTATCTTTATTATAACCTGTACCATCACCAGGATATGTATGGAAAAGCGAGTATTTAAAGTTATGCTTTCGGCAATTAATTCCTAATTTCCTATCAGTTTATCGAATAAATTCAAAAAACGCAATCGATCAATAAGTTCATCTTATTGAGTTTTTCCTTAGATAGATGAAAGCGAGTAGTTATAATTATGCTTTCGGCAATTAATTCCTAATCATTTATCAGTTTATCGAATCAATTTAAAAACGCAATTCATTTAAATAAGTTTATTCTATCGAGTGCTTCCTTAGGTAGATGAAAGATTTATGTCTTGGATGTATTCGTTGCGGTTATAACGTGAAAATTAAATTTAATTAGTTAATAATGAGCATGATAGTTGAAGTTTTAAATTCATTGTATATACATCACATCTAGGCTAATGAGAGAGAGAGAGAGAGAGAGAGAGAGAGAGAGAGAGATGGCGGAGAGAGAGAATTACACATAAGTCGTCAAACGTTAAGTTACATGTACCAGGCCAAGGTGACGATTTACGTATAATCCGAGTCCAGCTACCCAGTCTGACACCTAACTTCTTCAAATGTACTCTTGGTCTTGGGTGTCAAAATTAAATATTTCCTGTGCATAGATTGTGTATCGTGTCAAACTGGAATACACAGGAAGTCCCTGCTAAACGACACAATGTGCCACCAGCACGATAGAGTATAACTTCCAAGCCAGCAAATTTTGAGTTAAATTTTACCTGTAAACGGAATAAATAGTGGTTATAATATTCGTTAGGACTGAGTAGACCTAGGAAATCGGTAAGTCGTATTTTATTATTAATTTATATAAAGTTGAAGCAATGTGCATTATGAAATATGGTATATCCAACAGCATAAGTTGTATCATTTCACACCAGATGCACATGTAAGTAGTTGTTTTTTCTTGCATAAAGCAGGACGCAAACACACATGATAATATGTGTTTTTCACCTCGATCAAGACTCATTTCCATCAGGGTTCTAATACAA
>CM037783.1:27677399-27727399 GCA_021229015.1 Solen grandis | reverse complement strand
ATCAGTGGATGGTTGTTTTGTCTGTCTCCCAATAATGAGTGATCATTTAGCTTTCTCCTTTAAATGACGCGTAAAGAAGTCAATGCACGAAAACCAAGTTAACCGAATAAACTGGCAGCGTTAGTATCGTGCATGGATCGTATCGTGTATATGAACCAAACGTGTAACGTGCGCGCACCGTGTACCGTGCGTTCCGTGTCCGTGCAACGTGCGTTCCGTGTCCGTGTAACGTGCGTTCCGTGTCCGTGTAACGTGCGTTCCGTGTACCGACTTGCACACAAGCCGCACTGTATATACACATAATAAAGTTATTATATATGAAATTCATAAAATTCGTAAAAGATTGTTATGATGCAGATATTTTCTAACGCTGAGATGTATTCAGAAATCAAGTAACCTTACAATCATATATACACTTTTAAAAACTTGTGTAGAAAGGTATATGCAAAGGTACACATTACTTTTTGTTTGCAAAACTGACTCTAGCATAAAAACATTAATGTTGAGATTTTCATAGCTATATTTTTCATTATGCCCAATTAAATCTATGTGAAAGAGAGAGACAGACAGACATATAGAGAGGTAAGGATGAGAGCAGAAACTTATAGTGATTTATTCGCTTCAATAACAGTGTACTGCATTGGTGGCTAAGATAAGTCAGTCTGCTTTTAAACATAGCTACCAATCTCCAAAGGCTGACCTACATAATTGATCAGCGGTACTCATTCTACTTGAGATAAGACAGTCTGCCTCTTTAGCTTACATATACAGGTAATCCTCGTCAGGATAAAAAGCTTTTTTTTTTCTCCAGAAACCATTAACTTTGTCATGTCATAGATACTACATTTCACAACCGATTTTGATCAAGATTATTTTACTTGAATTATAAGATTTTAAACTTCAGGATAATCGCACAAAAAAATAACTAAATTCAAACTTTGAAAACAAATTTACAATTTTTCCAAAGAGGATAAACTTTGAACTGCCATAAAATGACCAAATCAAGCCCGATCTTCAAAAACTAAACATCATTTGAAAGGTCTCTTCAAGACCTAAATCTTATCCGCACATGATAACAATGAAATATTTTTAGTTTTTGAGCTATTTGAGGCCGTTTAAAAATCCAATAATCATGATATGACCTTGACCTTTGCAATATTTTTTAATTTTTTTTTCTCTGGAACATTCAGGACATTAAACTACATAAAGTGTGAAAATTTCATGGTAAAGGAACAAAAAATAAAATCAGGAGCAACACAAATGTGTTCAAGAAATGTTAATTTGTCCCAAAATTTAGTAAAGTTTGACCGTTTCTAGAAGACAAACAATGCATTTTTCAAAATCGCCAACCCATATATTTTGTGCGTATATGTCTTGCAAATCATATGCAACAAAAAGAACTCTTCTATCTCATCTCTGAAAAAACTGGATAGGTTTTTCGTAGACCTACCCTCATTTTCGCCATTTTTTGTAAGGTTTGAACATTCAACCTTCCGTAGCTCAAAAGATTTATGTACGCCAATCATTGAAATCTATCATATTTTATTAGGCTATCATCAGTGAACATAATGCAAAAAACCGCATTTGAATCGGACCCCAAATAACAGAGTTACTCCTCTTTTTATGATTTTATACGAAGCGCCCCCTAGCGGAAAAACAAAGACAAAAATGAAAATTTTCTCAACGTAAGGATTAAGTTCATATAAGTAGAAAAAACTGGTAGAAATTTCATAATTGTGCCTTTTTTCTATCATGGCGATATGCCGTTCACAAAAACCGGCGGAAAAATAATAAAAAAAAAAAAAAAAAAAAATAAAACAGAAGAAGAACAATAGGTTTTCGCCCAGCGATGCGAAAACCTAACTAGAATCGCTAATGCGATATCATCGGTTTTCGCAAAAGCAATTCCATTCAGTTCACGAGTCACATGTTTCGAAAAACATATTTCTTCGTTCAATGGCTTTTTGAATACTGTTGAATACAGTGATCTTTCAAACATTTTTGTCGCAATGTTTAAGCAGACTTTTTACCAAGAAGAATACTTCTAAGTATTACCTGTCTGTAATGTAGTCGCAAACTTGAAAACTTTTTTTACAGACTTCGGGTACTGCAACATTATATGTGTGTGTTGCTTTATGAGGATGACATACGACAATTGTACTCGATAAACAACAATTGCAAACGACACACAACAGTATAAAATGACACGCGACAATGCGATATGCCACTTAACATTATAACGAACTAATGTTGCATTGAATTACTATCATTTTCATGAAATATCGCATAAATATTTTAGTGTTGTTTCAAATTGATGTCACCAAGGAACAGAATGCAAAAAATTGCATAAAAATCAGACTTTAATCATTTTAGTAATAAAGGGTGATTTCAAGCCAAGCGCCCCCTAGCAGCAAAATGAGAAACAAAATTGAGTAAAATTTTACTATTAGGTACCTAGAAATGCAGCAAATGGTTCAATGAAGCATACAAGTCGCACTAGTCGAACATTCTATTCCTTATATATCACAATTTGAAGCATAAAAACTGATTTACAATTATTCCAAAAAAGGATCAAACTTTGGACTGCCGTAATATGACCAAATCAAGTCCGATCTTCAAAACCTAAACATCACTGGAAAGGGCTATTCAAGAACTAAAACTTTTGTTATATACTTTCAATAAAATATTTTTTGTTTTGGAGCTATTTGGAGCCGAATAAAAACACAATTATCGTAATATGACCTTGACCTTTGAAATTTCATTTTAACTTTTTAATTGTGAGGCCCTTTAAAACATAACAATACATAACTTGTGAAAATATCATGAAGAATGAACTAAAAATAAAGTCAGGAGCGACAAAAAACATCTTTTCGAAATTTTAATTTTTCCTAAAATTTAGTGAAGTTTGACCGTTTCTAGAGGACAAACCATGCATTTATTAAATTCGCTACCCCATATATTTTGTGCGTATATGTCTTGCAAATCATTTGCAGCAAACAGAATTCTTCTATCTGATGTCTAACAAAAACGGATAGGTTTTTCGTACACATACCCTCATCTGCACAGTTTTTTGCGAGGTTCGAACTTTCAACCTTCCGTTGCTAGCTCAAAATGTTTCAGCCACTCATACCTAGAAACTATCATATTTTATTAGGCTATCAACAAGAAACATAATGCAATAAACCGCATTTGGATCAGGCTTTAACTTTTTGAGTTATAAGTAGAAGAGTGCTTTCAAGCTAAGCGCCCCCTAGCGGCAAAATGAGAAACAAAATTGATTACAATTTTTCCATTAGGTACCTAGCAATGCAGCAAATAGTTCAATCAAGTACGCAAGTCGCACTAGTTGAACATTCTATTTCTTATATATCACAATTTGAAGCATAAAAACTGATTTACAATTATTCCAAAAAAGGATCAAACTTTGGACTGCCGTAATATGACCAAATCAAGTCCGATCTTCAAAAACTAAACATCACTGGAAAGAGCTCTTAAAGAACTAAAACTTTTGTTCATATACTTTCTATAAAATATTTTTAGATTTGGAGCTATTTTATGCCGATAAAAATAATAATAATTGGTATATGACCTTGACCTTTGCATATTATGCTTGATTTTTTTCTATGAATTTATTTGTTTTATAAAAATGCATAAACAGTGAAATAATGATGAAGATTGAACAAAAAATAAAGTCAGGAGCAGCGAAAAAGAGGAAACGTATGGATATACAATTGTTTGATAAGAGGATCAAACTTTGGACAGTGGTCATTTGATCAAATGAAGTCCGATCTTCAAAATCTAAACACCAATGAAAAGATCTCTTCACAGACTAAAACTTTTGTTCATATACATTCTATAAAATATTTTTAGATTTTGAGGTATTTTATGCCGATAAAAATAATAATAATTGGTATATGACCTTGACCGTTGCATATTATGGCTGATTTTTTTCCCATGATTTTATTTGTTTTATAAAACTGCATTAACAGTGAAAAAATGATGAAGATTGAATAAAAAATAAAGTCAGGAGCTGCAAATAACATTAAAAGTCATGCTTTGAAAATGTTGACTTTTCGAAAATATTGGTAAAGTTTGACCGCATACTGTGGACAAACCATGCATTTCTCAAAATCGCCACACTATATATTTTGTGCGTATATGTCTTGCAATTCATATGCAACAAACAAAATTCTCCTATCTCATTCCTGAAAGACGTGGATAAATTTTTCGCAGACCTACCCTCATTTCACAGTTTTTTCGAGATTCGAACATTCAACCTCATGTAGCACGAAAGTTATATATACGCAACTTTTTGAAAACTATCATATTTTATTAAGTAACTGACAAGGAACCCAATGCAAAAAACCGCATTTCAATCGGACTTCAAATAACAGAGTTATTAGCCCTTAGTCACTTTTACAAAACGCCCCCTAGCGGCAAAATTAAGACAAAAATGAAAATTTTCTCGACGTTAGGATCAAATTCAGATCCTAGGACAAAACTGATAAAAAAATCAGAACTGTGACTGTTTCCTATCTTGTTGATATGCCGTTCACAAAAAAGAGACGGAAAAATAATAATAAAAAAAAAAAAAAAAAACTAGAATCGCAATTAGAATTGCGATATCATCGGTTTTCGCAATTCAGTCTCATTCTTTTCAAACATTGCAATTCACGAATTGTATTACAAAAGCAAATGAATTTCTATGCGTGTGTTGATACTTAAGAGTACAAAATTGCTGCTTTTATGTAAAAAGGTGCATAATCTGTGATTTATTCAAAGATATAAGCTTTAATCGGACTTCGGTACAAAATTTGTTACAAAGTTTGAAGATGATTGCAAAAGAAATGTTTTTCATATACCCACACAAGTCTGCAAAGTCTATGCAAGGTTCGAACATTCAACCTTCTATAGCCAGTAGAAAAAATCAGGTTTTTGGTCCTTAGATTTATCAAATTTATCAGGCTTTCAACAAGAATATCAACTTTCTTACCTATTACAACAAGAGTGGTCAGAAGACAACATAGCTTACCGTAACAGCACTTTTTGTCTAAGATTTAAGTTTTTGAAAAGTAAGTCAAACTCCAAGGTCAAGGTCACAAGCCAAAAGTCATAGTTCCAAATGATAGATCTTGAATTGGGCTGTCTTCATGTAAAATATCTAAGCTCTATCTCTTAGAATATAAAAGATATAAGCCAGGTTAAAGGTTTGTTCACGGACGACAACGACGAAAATGGCGCCGGGGGTTTGACATTAGCTCTCCGGACTTTCTTCCCAGATATCAAGCAAAGTTCCCCTTAGCGGAATATGATAAACAAAATTTATTTACATATTGCAATTTAGGTCTTAGAAATGCAGTAAATTAAGATGGCTGATATCTGCCATTTCTTATTTTCGTGTACTAGCCCTTAAAGGTGAAAGGGGAAATAACGCAATCATGTGTCCTTATGTCTTGGCCAAAAAAGGCGAAAGAAAGAAAACGTGCCATATTGTTGTTATTTCGACTTTGGACAAAGACACGAAATCACGAAATATGCCACCTGAAATAAACTTTTGAGGTAACATACTGATTTAAGATTTTTTGATAAAGGATCAAACTTTGGACAGTTGTAATTTGATCTAATGAGGTCCGATCTTCAAAAACTAAACACCAATGGAAAGATCTCTTCACAAACTAAAACTTTTGTTCATATACTTTCTATAAAACATTTTTAGATTTGAAGCTATTTTGTGCCGATAAAAATAACAATAATCGGTATTATGACCTTGACCTTTGCATATTTTCATCGTTATTTACTATGAGTGTTATTTGTATTATTTAAATGCATAAACAGTAAAAAAATGATAAGAATGAACAAAAAAAGTCAGTGCTGCAAAAAAGAGGAAACATTCGGATTTACAATTGTTTGATAAAAGCATTAAATTTTGAACTGTGGTCATTTGATCAAATGAAGTCCGATCTTCAAAAACTAAATACCAATAGAAAGATCTCTTCACAAACTAAGACTTTTGTTCATATACTTTTTTTAAAATATTTTTAGATTTGGAGCTATTTTATGCCGATTAAAAATAACAATAATTGGTATATGACCTTGACTTTTGCATATTATGCTTGATTTTTTTCTGTGATTTTATTTGATTTATAAAAATGCATAAACAGTGAAAAAATGATGAAGATTGAACAAAAAATAAAGTCAGGAGCAGCAAAAAAGAGGAAACATATGGATATACAATTATTTGATAAGAGGATCAAAATTTGGACTGTGGTCATTTGATCTAATGAAGTCCGATCTTCAAAAACTAAACACCAATGGATAGACCTCTTCACAGACTAAAACTTTTGTTCATATACTTTCTATAAAATATTTTTAGATTTGGAGCTATTTTATGCCGATAAAAATAATAATAATTGGTATATGACCTTGACCTTTGCATATTATGCTTGATTTTTTTTCTATGATTTTATTTGATTTATAAAAATGCATAAACAGTAAAATAATGATGAAGATTGAACAAAAAATAAAGTCAGGAGCAGCAAAAAAGAGGAAACATATGGATATACAATTGTTTGATAAGAGGATCAAACTTTGGACTGTGGTAATTTGATCAAATGAAGTCCGATCTTCAAAAACTAAACACCAATGGAAAGATCTCTTCACAGACTAAAACTTTTGTTCATATACTTTCTATAAAATATTTTTAGATTTGGAGCTATTTTATGCCGATAAGAATAATAATTATTGGTATATGACCTTGACCTTTGCATATTATGCTTGTTTTCTTTCTATGAATTTATTTGTTTTATAAAAATGCATAAACAGTGAAATAATGATGAAGATTGAACAAAAATTAAAGCCAGGAGCAGCAAAAAAGAGGAAACATATGGATATACAATTGTTTGATAAGAGGATCAAACTTTGGACTGTGGTAATTTGATCAAATGAAGTCCGATCTTCAAAAACTAAACACCAATGGAAAGATCTCTTCACAGACTAAAACTTTTGTTCATATACTTTCTATAAAATAATTTTAGATTTGTAGCTATTTTATGCCGATATAAATAATAATTATTGGTATATGACCTTGACCTTTGCATATTATGGGTGATTTTTTTTTATATGATTTTATTTGTTTTATAAAAATGCATTTACAGTGAACAAATGATGAAGATTGAATAAAAAATAAAAACAGGAGCTGTAAATAACCTTAAAAGTCATGCTTTTAAAATGTTGATTTTTCGAAAATATTGGTTATGTTTGACCGCGTCCTGTGGACAAACCATGCATTTCTCAAAATTGCCACACCATATATTTTGTGCGTATATGTCTTGCGAATCATATGCAACAAATAAAATTCCCCTCTCTCATCTCTGAATAAAATGGGGACTTTTTTCGTAGACCTACCCTCATTTCACCGTTTTTTCGAGATTCGAACGTTCAACCGCCTGTAGCACGAAAGTTTTATATACGCAAATTTTTTGGAACTATCATATTTTATTATGTTTCTAACAAGGAACACAATGCAAAAAACCGCATTTGAATCGGACCTCAAATAACAGAGTTATTAGCACTTAGTAACTTTTACAAAACGCCCCCTAGCGGCAAAACTAAGACAAAAATGAAAATTTTCTCAACGTTAGGATCAAATTCAGATCATAGGACAAAACTGGTAAAAAAATCAGAAATGTGACTTTTTTCTATCATGGTGATATGCCGTTCACAAAAAAAAAAAATAAAAAAAAAAAAAAAATAAAACAGAAGAAGAACAATAGGTTTTCGCAAGCGATGCGAAAACCTAAAAAAAAAATAAAACAGAAGAAGAACAATAGGTTTTCGCAAGCGATGCGAAAACCTAACTAGAATCGCAATCAGAATTGCGATATCATCGGTTTTCGCAATTCAATCACTTTTTTAAGCAACAGAAATTGAAACGTATCATATTAGATCGTTTTAGATTTGGGGCTTTTTTGTGAAATAAAAATGACAATAATTGGTATATGACCTTGACATATTATGCTTGCTTTTTTCTATGATTTTATTTGTTTTATAAAAATGCATAAAAAGTGAAATAATGATGAAGATTGAACAAAAAATAAAGTCAGGAGCAGCAAAAAAGAGGAAACATATGGATATACAATTGTTTGATAAGAGGATCAAACTTTGGACTGTGGTCATTTGATCAATTGAAGTCCGATCTTCAAAACCTAAACATTAATGGAAAGATCTCTTCAACGACTAAAACTTTTGTTCATATACTCTCTATAAAATATTTTTAGATTTGGAGCTATTTTATGCCGATAAAAATAATAATAATTGGTATATGACCTTGACCTTTGCATATTATGCTTGATTTTTTTCTACGAATTTATTTGTTTTATGAAAATGCATAAACAGTGAAATAATGATGAAGATTGAACAAAAAATAAAGTCAGGAGCAGCGAAAAAGAGGAAACATATGGATATACAATTGTTTGATAAGAGGATCAAACTTTGGACTGTGGTCATTTGATCAAATGAAGTCCGATCTCCAAAAACTTAACACCAATGGAAAGATCTCTTCACAGACTAAAACTTTTGTTCATATACTTTCTATAAAATATTTTTAGATTTGGAGCTATTTAATGCCGATAAAAATAACAATAACTTGTATTTTTAATTTTTTTAAAAAAAAAAAAATTTGGGGTCATTTGATCAATTGAAGTCCGATCTTCAAAACCTAAACATTAATGGAAAGATCTCTTCAACGACTAAAACTTTTGTTCATATACTCTCTATAAAATATTTTTAGATTTGGAGCTATTTTATGCCGATAAAAATAATAATAATTGGTATATGACCTTGACCTTTGCATATTATGCTTGATTTTTTTCTACGAATTTATTTGTTTTATGAAAATGCATAAACAGTGAAATAATGATGAAGATTGAACAAAAAATAAAGTCAGGAGCAGCAAAAAAGAGGAAACATATGGATATACAATTGTTTGATAAGAGGATCAAACTTTGGACTGTGGTCATTTGATCAAATGAAGTCCAATCCTCAAAAACTAAATATTAATGGTAAGATCTCTTAGAAATTTTTAAAATAAATAAATAACCGTAAAAGTCATGCTTTGAAAATGTTGATTTTTCGAAAATATTGGTAAAGTTTGACCGCATACTGTGGACAAACCATGCATTTCTCAAAATCGTCACACCATATATTTTGTGCGTATATGTCTTGCGAATCACATGCAACAAACAAAATTCTCCTATCTCATCTCTGAAAAAAATGGGGACTTTTTTCGTAGACCTACCTTTATTTCATCGTTTTTTCGAGATTCGAACTTTCAACCTCCTGTAGCACGAAAGTTTTATATACGCAAATAATTGAAACGTATCATATTTTATTAAGTTTCTGACAAGGAACACAATGCAAAAAACCGCATTTGAATCGGACCTCAAATAACAGAGTTATTAGCCCTTAGTCATTTTTACAAAACGCCACCTAGCGGCAAAACTAAGACAAAAATGAAAATTTTCTCAACGTTAGGATCAAATTCAGATTATAGGACAAAACTGGTAAAAAAATCAGAAATGTGACTTTTTTCTATCATGGTGATATGCCGTTCACAAAAAAAGGTTAGAAAAATAATAATAAACTAGAATCGCTATTGCGATATCATCGGTTTTCGCAAAAGCAATTCCATTCAGTTCACGAGTCACATGTTTCGAAAAACATATTTCTTCGTTCAATGGCTTTTTGAATACTGTTGAATACAGTGATCTTTCAAACATTTTTGTCGGAATGTTTAAGCAGACTTTTTACCAAGAAGAATACTTTTAAGTATTACCTGTCTGTAATGTAGTCGCAAACTTGAAAACTTTTTTTACAGACTTCGGGTACTGCAACATTAAATGTGTGTGTTGCTTTATGAGGGTGACATATGACAATTGTACTCGATAAACAACAATTGCAAACGACACACAACAGTATAAAATGACACGCGACAATGCGATATGCCACTTAACATTATAACGAACTAATGTTGCATTGAATTACTATCATTTTCATGAAATATCGCATAAATATTTTAGTGATGTTTCAAATTGATGTCACCAAGGAACAGAATGCAAAAAATTGCATAAAAATCAGACTTTAATTATTTTAGTAATGAAGGGTGATTTCAAGCCAAGCGCCCCCTAGCAGCAAAATGAGAAACAAAATTGAGTAAAATTTTACTATTAGGTACCTAGAAATGCAGCAAATGGTTCAATGAAGCATACAAGTCGCACTAGTCGAACATTCTATTCCTTATATATCACAATTTGAAGAATAAAAACTGATTTACAATTGTTCTAAATAGGATCAAACTTTGGACTGCCGTAAAATGACCAAATCAAGTCCGATCTTCAAAAACTAAACATCACTGGAAAGGGCTATTCCAGAACTAAAACTTTTGTTTTATATACTTTCAATAAAATATTTTTTTGTTTTGGAGCTATTTGGAGCCGAATAAAAACACAATTATCGTAATATGACCTTGACCTTTGAAATTTCATTTTAACTTTTTAATTGTGAGGCCCTTTCAAACATAACAATACATAACTTGTAAAAATATCATGAAGAATGAACTAAAAATAAAGTCAGGAGCGACAAAAAACATCTTTTCGAAATTTTAATTTTTCCTAAAATTTAGTGAAGTTTGACCGTTTCTAGAGGACAAACCATGCATTTATTAAATTTGCTACCCCATATATTTTGTGCGTATATGTTTTGCAAATCATTTGCAGCAAACAGAATTCTTCTATCTGATGTCTAACAAAAACGGATAGGTTTTTCGTACACATACCCTCATCTGCACAGTTTTTTGCGAGGTTCGAACTTTCAACCTTCCGTTGCTAGCTCAAAAAGTTTCAGCCACTCATACATAGAAACTATCATATTTTATTAGGCTATCAACAAGAAACATAATGCAATAAACCGCATTTGGATCAGGCTTTAACTTTTTGAGTTATAAGTAGAAGAGTGCTTTCAAGCTAAGCGCCCCCTAGCGGCAAAATGAGAAACAAAATTGATTAAAATTTTACCATTAGGTACCTAGCAATGCAGCAAGTAGTTCAATCAAGTACGCAAGTCGCACTAGTCGAACATTCTATTTCTTATATATCACAAAATGATTTACAATTATTCCAAAAAAAGGATCAAACTTTTGACTGCCGTAATATGACCAAATCAAGTCCGATCTTCAAAAACTAAACATCACTGGAAAGAGCTCTTAAAGACCTAAAACTTTTGTTCATATACTCTCAATGAAATATTTTTAGTTTTTGAGCTATTTGGGGCCGAATAAAAACACAAGAATCGTAACATGACCTTGACCTTTTCAATTATTTTTAAAATTTTTAATTGTGAGTCCCTTTCAAACATAACAATACATTACATGTGAAAATATCATGAAGAATTAACAAAAAATAAAGTCAGAAGCGATAAAAAACATGTTTTTGAAACTTTAACTTTTCCTAAAATTTAGTGAAGTTTGACCATTTGCAGAGGACAAACCATACATTTCTTAAATTCGCCACCCCATATATTTTGTGCGTATATGTCTTGCAAATCATTTGCAGCAAACAGAATTCTTCTATCTGATCTCTAACAAAAATGGATAGGTTTTTCGTAGACCTACCCTCATTTGCACAGTTTTTTGAGAGGTTCGAACTTTCAACCTTCTGTAGGTCAAATACTTTCAGCGACACGTACCCTCGAAACCTATCATATTTTATTTGGCTATCAACAAGGAACAGAATGCAAAAAACCGCATTTGAATCGGACCTCAAATAAGTGAGTTATTAGCCATTAATAAATTTCATGCAAAACGCCCCCTGGCGGGAAAAGTAAGACATAAATGAAAATTTTCTCAACGTTAGGATCATTTTCAAATACGTGGTAATAACTGATAAAATTTTCATACATGTGACTTTTTTCTATCATGGTGATATGCCGTTCACAAAAAAAGGTTAGAAAAATAATAAAAAAACTAGAACCGCAAAGCGGCATCTTGGTTTTCGCTTTAACTTGACTAGTAAGAGTACTGGTTTCAACTGCAGACATAATTGATTGATATTAACTTTATTCGAATATTTTTGTTAATTGATCAAATTAAGTCCGATCTTCAAAAACTAAACATCATTAGAACGATCTCTTCACGAACTAGAACTTTTGTTCATATACTTTCTATAAAATATTTCTAGATTGAGAACTATTTTGTGCCGGTAAAAATAATCGGTATTATGACCTTGACCTTTGCATATTTTCATCGTTATTTACTCTGAGTTTATTTGTATTATTTAAATGCATAAACAGTGAAAAAATGATGAAGATTGAACAAAAATAAAGTCAGGAGCTGCAAAAAAGAAGCAACATATGGATTTACAATTGTTTGATAAAAGGATCAAACTTTGGACTGTGGTAATTTGATCAAATGAAGTCCGATCTTCAAAAACTAAACACCAATGGAAAGATCTCTTCACAGACTAAAACTTTTGTTCATATACTTTCTATAAAATATTTTTAGATTTGGAGCTATTTTATGCCGATAAAAATAATAATAATTGGTATATGACCTTGACCTTTGCATATTATGCTTGTTTTTTTTTTTTCTATGATTTTATTTGTTTGATAAAAATGCATAAACAGTGAAATAATGATGAAGATTGAACAAAAAGTAAAGTCAGGAGCAGCAAAAAAGAGAAAACATATGGATATACAATTGTTTGATAAGAGGATCAAACTTTGGACTGTTGTCATTTGAACAAATGAAGTCCGGTCTTCAAAAACTAAACATTAATGGAAAGATCTCCTCACAAACTAAAACTTTTGTTCATATACTTTCTATAAAATATTTTTAGATTTGGAGCTATTTTATGCCGATATAAATAATAAAAATTGGTATATGACCTTGACCTTTGCATATTATGCTTGTTTTTTTTTTCTATGATTTTATTTGTTTTATAAAAATGCATAAACAGTGAAATAATGATGAAGATTGAACAAAAAATAAAGGCAGGAGCAGCAAAAAAGAGGAAACATACGGATTTACAATTGTTTGATAAAAGGATCAAACTTTGGACTGTGGTAATTTGATCAAATGAAGTCCGATCTTCAAAAACTAAACACCAATGGAAAGATCTCTTCACAGACTAAAACTTTTGTTCATATACTTTCTATAAAATATTTTTAGATTTGGAGCTATTTTATGCCGATATAAATAATAATAATTAGTATATGACCTTGACCTTTGCATATTATGCTTGTTTTTTTTTCTATGATTTTATTTGTTTGATAAAAAAAGCATAAACAGTGAAATAATGATGAAGATTGAACAAAAAAGTAAAGTCAGGAGCAGCAAAAAAGAGAAAACATATGGATATACAATTGTTTGATAAGAGGATCAAACTTTGGACTGTGGTCATTTGATCAAATGAAGTCCGATCTTCAAAAACTAAACATTAATGGAAAGATCTCCTCGAAAACTAAAACTTTTGTTCATATACTTTCTATACAATATTTTTAGATTTGGAGCTATTTTATGCCGATATAAATAATAATAATTGGTATATGACCTTGACCTTTGCATATTATGTTGTTGTTTTTTTCTATGAATTTATTTGTTTGATAAAAATGCATAAACAGTGAAAAAATGATGAAGATTGAACAAAAAATAAAGTCAGGAGCTGCAAATAACCTTAAAAGTCATGCTTTTAAAATGTTGATTTTTCGAAAATATTGGTTAAGTTTGACCGCATACCGTGAACAAACCATGCATTTCCCGAATTCGCCACCCCATATATTTTGTGCGTATATGTCTTGCAGATCATATGCAACAAACAAAATTCTCCTATCTCATCTCTGAATAAAATGGGTAGGTTTTTCGTAGACCTACCCTTATATCACAGTTTTTGCGAGATTCGAACTTTCAACCTCCTGTAGCACGAAAGTTTTATATACGCAAATTTTTGAAGCCTATCATATTTTATTGGGCTATTTACAAGGAACATTGTGCAAAAACCGCATTTGAATCGGACCTCAAATAATGGAGATATTGCTTATTAAATATTTTCATATAAAACGCCCCCTGGCGGGAAAATCAAAACAAAAATGAAAATTATCTCGACGTTAGGATCATCTTCAAGTACGTGGTTATTACTGATAAAAGTTTCATAGATGTGGCTTTTCTCACCTCGGAGCTATGCCGTTCACAAACAAGAGGGCCATGATGGCCCTGAATCGCTCACCTGAGTACCATTGCTTCAACTGATGTCAAGGTTTTTAAACAGACAAGGATTCTGATATAACTCAATCTAAAACATTTTACCCCTGACAATACTACACACCAAATATCTAAGCAATGGGCCATATGGTTTCAGAGAAGACTTGGGCGCAGGGTCATTTATCACCGTAGGGCCAAGACTTTGAAAATCTTTGTAATGAACCATTAGATGCTACTACATACCAAAAATCTTAGCTCTAGGCCTTATTGATTCATAGAAGAAGATTTTTTAAGATTTTCCTATTTAACTCTATGTAAAACAAGTGACCCCTGGTGTGGGGTCATTTATCACCATAGGGCTATGATTTGTACAATCTTGGTAGTGGCCCATAAGATGATGCTACATACCAAATATCTAAGCTCTTGGCCTTATGGATTCATAGAAGAAGATTTTTTAAGATTTTCCTATATAACTCTATGTAAAACAAGTGACCCCTGGTGGGGGGTCATTTATCACCATAGGGCTATGATTTGTACAATCTTGGTAGTGGCCCATAAGATGATGCTACATACCAAATATCTAAGCTCTAGGCCTTATGGATTCATAGAAGAAGATTTTTTAAGATTTTCCTATATAACTCTATGTAAAACAAGTGACCCCCTGGTGCGGGGTCATTTATCACCATAGGGCTATGATTTGTACAATCTTGGTAGTGGCCCATAAGATGATGCTTCATACCAAATATCTAAGCTCTAGGCCTTATGGATTCATGGAAGAAGATTTTTTAAGATTTTCCTATATAACTCTATGTAAAACAAGTGACCCCTGGTGCGGGGTCATTTATCACCATAGGGCTATGATTTGTACAATTTTGGTAGTGGCCCATAAGATGATGCTTCATACCAAATATCTAAGCTCTAGGCCTTATGCATTCATGGAAGAAGATTTTTTAAGATTTTCCTATATAACTCTATGTAAAACAAGTGACCCCTGGTGCGGGGTCATTTATCACCATAGGGCTATGATTTGTACAATCTTGGTAGTGGCCCATATGATGATGCTACATACCAAAAATCAAAAGGCTAGGCCTTGTGGTTTCGGAGAAGAAGATTTTTTCAAGTTTTTCCTATATTAGCCTATGTGAAATCAAGTGACCCCTGGGGCGGGGCCAATTTTGACCCCAGGGTCATAATTTGTACAATCCTGGTAGACAGTCATAAGATCATGCTACATACCAAAAATCAAAAGGCTAGGCCTTGTGGTTTCAGAGAAGAAGATTTTTTAAATTTTCATTTTTAAAATCTATTTTTAGCTCCTGTGACCTAATTATGCGATGGACCAGAACCATTTATACAACTTTAGTAGAGCTTCATCCAAGGAACATTCCCGCAAAATATTTTTCAAATTGGCCAAGCCGTTTAGGAGGAGATGTTGTTTGAAGCAATTGTTGACGCCGGACGCACGGACGGACGGACGCACAGACGCACGGACGACGGACGACGGACAAAAGGCGATCAGAAAAGCTCACCTTGAGCACGTTGTGCTCATGTGAGCTAAAAAGGGGAAGAAAAATAAAAAAAAAAAAAAAAAGAAACAGAACGAGAACAATAGGTTTTCGCACAGCGATGCGAAAACCTAATAAAACAGAAGAAGAACAATAGGTTTTCGCACTGCGAGGTGCGAAAACCTAAAAAAAGAAACAGAAGAAGAACAATAGGTTTTCGCACTGCGATGCGAAAACCTAATAATTCTACTTGAGGCTGAAAGCCCTAATAAAAGTTTGAACTAAGGTACACCATTGCATCCTAAAATGCACCTCATTCTCTCAAATACGCATCGCAATTCACCTTTCAACACGGGCACTCTTTCCTGCGTAGGAACGTCCGGATCGTGGGTAACCAACCCAATAACCGCCTTCTTCCCTTACTTCAAATTGCTAGAGTTTCGTATACAAGCCCTTATCCGAAAAACATGAATATCTGCCATGTTTGTTGAAGGAATCACTTGAATTTTTCAGGACTTTTTGCACATCGTAGTCTACGGCATTCTTGCAAATTTCAACTTCAAACATCAACTTGTCGATTTTATATGAATTTTTTAATAATTTCTGCTTAAATATGTATGAAATCATAATCACGTGACCAAACAAGTATTCCTTGCAGTATACATCACTTCACTTTTCAGTGTGTTAATGCTGAAGCAATCATAATTTTTGACTCAAAGTTCATGAAACTACAGCGTTTCAATTTCGTTAAAAGTACACTTTTGGCCTTTCTGTCATAACTCAACCAATTCAGCCCCGATCTTCAAAAACTAAACACCAATGGAAAGATCTCTTCACAAACTAAAACTTTTGTTCATATACTTTCTATTAAATATTTTTAGATTTGAAGCTATTTCCTAAAAATAACAATAATCGGTATAATGACCTTGACCTTTGCATATTTTCATCGTTATTAACTATGAGTTTATTTGTATTATTTAAATGCATAAACAGTGAAAAAATGATGAAGATTGAACAAAAAATAAGGTCAGGAGCTACAAAAAAAGAGGAAACAAACGGATTTACACTTGTTTGATAAAAAGATCAAACTTTGGACTGTGGTAATTTGATCAAATGAAGTCCGATCTTCAAAAACTAAACACCAATGGAAAGATCTCTTCACAAACTAAAACTTTTGTTCATATACTTTCTATAAAATATTTTTAGATTTGAAGCTATTTCGTGCCGATAAAAATAACAATAATCGGTATAATGACCTTGACCTTTGCATATTTTCATCGTTATTTACTATGAGTTTATTTGTATTATTTAAATGCATAAACAGTGAAAAAATGATGAAGATTGAACAAAAAATAAGGTCAGGAGCTGCAAAAAAGAGGAAACATACGGATTTACACGTGTTTGATAAAAAGATCAAACTTTGGACTGTGGTAGTTTGATCAAATGAAGTCCGATCTTCAAAAACTAAACATCAATGGAAAGATCTCTTCACAAACTAAAACTTTTGTTCATATACTTTCTATAAAATATTTTTAGATTGAGGGCTATTTTATGCCGATAAAAATAACAATAACTGGTATATGACCTTGACCTTTGCATATCTTCGCTGTTTTTTTTTTTCTATGATTTTATTTGTTTTATAAAAATGCATAAACAGTGAAATAATGATGAAGAGTGAACAGAAAATAAATTCAGGAGCTGCAAATAACCTTAAAAGTCATGCTTTTAAAATGTTGATTTTTCGAAAATATTGGTTAAGTTTGACCGCGTACTGTGGACAAACCATGAATTTCCCGAATTCGCTACCCCATATATTTTGTGCGTATATGTCTTGCAGATCATATGCAACAAACAAAATTCTCCTATCTCATCTCTGAATAAAATGGGTAGGTTTTTCGTAGACCTACCCTTATATCACAGTTTTTGCGAGATTCGAACATTCAACCTCCTGTAGCACGAAAGTTTTATATACGCAAATTTTTGGAACCTATCATATTTTATTGGGCTATTTACAAGGAACATTATGCAAAAACCGCATTTGAATCGGACCTCAAATAATTGAGATATTGCTTATTAAACATTTTCATATAAAACGCCCCCTGGCGGGAAAATCAAAACAAAAATGAAAATTTTCTCGACGTTAGGATCATCTTCAAGTACGTGGTTATTACTGATAAAAGTTTCATAGATGTGGCTTTTCTCACCTTGGAGCTATGCCGTTCACAAAAAAGGGTTAGAAAAATAAAAAAAAAACTAGAACCGCAAAGCGGCATCTTGGTTTTCGCTTTTAAGTTGACTAGTAAGAGGACTGGTTTCAACTGCAGACATAATTGATTGATATTAAATTTATTCGAATATTATTAACATATAAAAGTCAAATAGAAAGTTTGAAAAAAGAAGATACTTAATACAAAACAATCGTGTATTATATTACAAAGGGATATTCCTGACTTATTTATATACAGCCTTAAAATTTGAAAAAAGAAGATACTTAATACAAAACAATCGTGTATTAATTTCTTCTTTTTTTTAATATTCATGGGGGAAAAACTCAATATATAATAGGCTGATAACATTTGTTAACCTTCGTGCCCGAATTTAGGAAAGAACACTGTGGTTAAGTTTAAAAGTGATTGCTTAGAGAATAACACGCAAGAAATTTGGATCTATTTTGAGCTGAAGAAAATGGCAATTATCGTTATATAACCTTGACCAATGAAAATACTGTTTAATTTTTGATTTATGAAATTTGTGTATCATAAAACTATAAAACCAGTGGAGAAAATGATGAAACTTGAACAAAGAGACAAAAAAAAGACACAGACTAAAAACTTATGTTTTTGAAATTGTAATTCATCCAATTAGTGACGTTTGCCGCATGCTGTTGACAAACAATACATACCCTTAACTCGCTTACCCAAATATTCTCTGTAATATTGTTAAGCAAATTAAATATGCAATATAATAATTCAGATAACATACTGATTTACGATTGTTTCGATAAAAGGATCAAATTTTGGACTGTTGTAAATTGATCAAATGAAGTCCGATCTTCAAAAACTAAACATCATTAGAACGATCTCTTCACGAACTAAAACTTTTGTTCATATACTTTCTATAAAATATTTTTAGATTTGAAGATATTTTGTGCCGATAAAAATAACAATAATCGGTATTATAACCTTGACCTTTGCATATTTTCATCGTTATTTACTATGAGTTTATTTGTATTATTTAAATGCATAAACAGTGAAAACATGATGAAGATTGAACAAAAAATAAAGTCAGGAACTGCAAAAAAGAGGAAACATACTGATTTACAATTGTTTGATAAAAGGATCAAATTTTGGACTGTGGTAATTTGATCAAATGAAGTCCGATCTTCAAAAACTAAACGCCAATGGAAAGATCTGTTCACAAACTAAAACTTTTGTTCATACAGTACGGCTCGCGTTCAAGTTGGCACACGGAACGCACGCTACACGCACGTTACACGGACACGGAACGCACGTTACACGCACGTTACACGGTGCACGTACGTTACACGTTTGGTTCATATACACGATGCACGATGCAAACGCTGCCGGCTTATTCGGTCAACTCGGTTGTTTTCGTCCATAGACTACTTCTCTATGCGTCATTAGTTGATAAGAGAACTAAAGAAGGAATCAAGAGACAAGCGATCGTATTAAATTCTCGTTTTAGATTTATAATAACTACATGTAATTGCTAGTAAACTTTATATTTCATGTTTGTTCTTTTAGATACGTCGAAGATCTGAAAGAAATGATTACTTTTTTATTCTTATATGATCACGTTCATGTACAATGTATGAATTCATACTCCATTCAATGCGTATGATCTATTTTTCACACTATCTTTAAAGTTTGGGAACAAAGTTCAATATATAATCAATAAATGAAACATCAAAGGAGTTACCTTTTTATTTAATTAATTACCGATCTGGCCATTTACCGAAACAAATCTGAACACAGAATTAAAAAAATCGTATCGTATTGTTGGTAATCTATAATTTTAGCCACATATACTAGCTGTAGTTATTTTCGTCCATAGACACTTATCATTTTTTTTCTAATTCTTTTAATAAGAAAACGAATAGAATTGACGATTATACGAATCTGTGTATACAATGTATGATTACTCATTATTGGAAGACAGACAAAACAACCAACCCCAAATGATTTTCAAAAGACGGATAAAAACATTCAATAGTTTAAGGAGTGGAAAAATCGAGCCCATTTTATCTTTATTATAACCTGTACCATCACCAGGATATGTATGGAAAAGCGAGTATTTAAAGTTATGCTTTCGGCAATTAATTCCTAATTTCCTATCAGTTTATCGAATAAATTCAAAAAACGCAATCGATCAATAAGTTCATCTTATTGAGTTTTTCCTTAGATAGATGAAAGCGAGTAGTTATAATTATGCTTTCGGCAATTAATTCCTAATCATTTATCAGTTTATCGAATCAATTTAAAAACGCAATTCATTTAAATAAGTTTATTCTATCGAGTGCTTCCTTAGGTAGATGAAAGATTTATGTCTTGGATGTATTCGTTGCGGTTATAACGTGAAAATTAAATTTAATTAGTTAATAATGAGCATGATAGTTGAAGTTTTAAATTCATTGTATATACATCACATCTAGGCTAATGAGAGAGAGAGAGAGAGAGAGAGAGAGAGAGAGATGGCGGAGAGAGAGAATTACACATAAGTCGTCAAACGTTAAGTTACATGTACCAGGCCAAGGTGACGATTTACGTATAATCCGAGTCCAGCTACCCAGTCTGACACCTAACTTCTTCAAATGTACTCTTGGTCTTGGGTGTCAAAATTAAATATTTCCTGTGCATAGATTGTGTATCGTGTCAAACTGGAATACACAGGAAGTCCCTGCTAAACGACACAATGTGCCACCAGCACGATAGAGTATAACTTCCAAGCCAGCAAATTTTGAGTTAAATTTTACCTGTAAACGGAATAAATAGTGGTTATAATATTCGTTAGGACTGAGTAGACCTAGGAAATCGGTAAGTCGTATTTTATTATTAATTTATATAAAGTTGAAGCAATGTGCATTATGAAATATGGTATATCCAACAGCATAAGTTGTATCATTTCACACCAGATGCACATGTAAGTAGTTGTTTTTTCTTGCATAAAGCAGGACGCAAACACACATGATAATATGTGTTTTTCACCTCGATCAAGACTCATTTCCATCAGGGTTCTAATACAATAAGCCAAATGATTTTACACCGTGACATGTTACAGTTTAGAAATCTATATGTTTATGTCCATCTCGGACAGAAGTTTTTAACAGCTGAACGGTTAACACGTTACACACGATATAAACGATGCTACACGGACCACACGTTGAGAATGTTACACGGTTACACGGTACACGCACGCACTTTACACGCGCATTACACGGACACGGAACGCACGTTACACGCACGTTACACGCTAAAAATGCCAACTTGAACGCGAGCCGCACTGTATACTTTCTATAAAATATTTTTAGATTTGAAGCTATTTCGTCCCGATAAACATAAAAATAATCGGTATTATGACCTTGACCTTTGCATATTTTCATCGTTATTTACCATGAGTTTGTTTGTATTATTTAAAGGCATAAACAATGAAAAAATGATGAAGATTGAACAAAAAATAAAGTTAGGAGCTGCAAAAAAGAGGAAACATATGGATTTACAATTGTTTGATAAAAGGATCAAACTTTGGACTGTGGTAGTTTGATCAAATGAAGTCCGATCTTCAAAAACTAAACATCAATGGAAAGATCTCTTCACAAACTAAAACTTTTGTTCATATACTTCTTATAAAATATTTTTAGATTTTGAGTTATTTTATGCCGATAAAAATAATAATAATTGGTATATGACCTTGACCTTTGCATATTATGTTTGATTTTTTTTTCTATGAACTTATTTGTTTTATAAAAATGCATAAACAGTGAAATAATGATGAAGATTGAAGAAAAAATAAAGTCAGGAGCTGCAAATAACCTTAAAAGTCATGCTTTTAAAATGTTGATTTTTCGAAAATGTTGGTTAAGTTTGACCGCATACTGTGGACGAACCATGCATTTCCCGAAATTGCCACCCCATATATTTTGTGCGTATATGTCTTGCAGATCATATGCAACAAACAAAATTCTCCTATCTCATCTCTGAATAAAATGGGTAGGTTTTTGGTAGACCTACCCTTATTTCACAGTTTTTGCGAGACTCGAACTTTCAACCTCCTGTAGCACGAAAGTTTTATATACGCAAATTTTTGGAACCTATCATATTTTATTGGGCTATTTACAAGGAACATTGTGCAAAAACCGCATTTGAATCGGACCTCAAATAATGGAGATATTGCTTATTAAACATTTTCATATAAAACGCCCCCTGGCGGGAAAATCAAAACAAAAATGAAAATTATCTCGACGTTAGGATCATCTTCAAGTACGTGGTTATTACTGATAAAAGTTTCATAGATGTGGCTTTTCTCACCTCGGAGCTATGCCGTTCACAAAAAAGGGGAAGAAAAAAAAAAAAAAAACTAGAACCGCAAAGCGGCATCTTGGTTTTCGCTTTTAACTTGACTAGTAAGAGTACTTGTTTCAACTGCAGACATAATTGATTGATATTAACTTTATTCGAATATTTTTGTAAACTGATCCAATGAAGTCCGATCTTCAAAAACTAAACATCATTAGAACGATCTCTTCGCGAACTAAAACTTTTCATATACTTTCTATAAAATATTTCTAGATTTGAAGCTATTTTGTGCCAATAAAAATAAAAATAATCGGTATTATGACCTTGACCTTTGCATATTTTCATCGTTATTTACTATGAGTTTATTTGTATTATTTAAATGCATATACAGTGAAAAAATGATGAAGATTGAACAAAAATAAAGTCAGGAGCTGCAAAAAAGAAGAACCATATGAATTTTCAATTGTTTGATAAAAGGATCAAACTTTGGACAGTGGTAGTTTGATCAAATGAAGTCCGATCTTCAAAAACTAAACACCAATGGAAAGATCTCTTTACGAACTAAAACATTTGTTCATATACTTTCTATAAAACATTTTTAGATTTGAAGCTATTTTGTGCCGATAAAAATAACAATAATCGGTATTATGACCTTGACCTTTGCATATTTTCATCGTTATTTACTATGATTTAATTGTATTATTTAAATGCATAAACAGTGAAAACATGATGAAGATTGAACAAAAAATAAAGTCAGGAGCAGCAAAAAAGAGGAAACATATGGATTTACAATTGTTTGATAAAAGGATCAAACTTTAGACTGAGGTTATTTGATCAAATGAAGTCCAATCTTCAAAATCTAAACACCAATGGAAAGATCTCTTCACAAACTAAAACTTTTGTTCATATACTTTCTATAAAATATTTTTAGATTGAGAGCTATTTTATGCCGATAAATATAACAATAATTGGTGTATGACCTTGACCTTTGCATATCTTCGCTGTTTTTTTTCTATGATTTTATTTGTATATTAAAAATGCATAAACATTGAAATAATAATGAAGATTGAACAAAAAATAAAGTCAGGAGCTCCAAATAACCTTAAAAGTCATGCTTTTAAAATGTTGATTTTTCGAAAAAATTTGTTAAGTTTGACCGCGTACTGTCGACAAACCATGCATTTCCCGAATTCGCCACCCCATATATTTTGTGCATATATGTCTTGCGAATCATTTGCAACAAACAAAATTCTCCTATCTTATCTCTGAATAAAATGGGTAGGTTTTTGGTAGACCTACCCTTATTTCACAGTTTTTGCGAGATTCGAACATTCAACCTCCTGTAGCACGAAAGTTTTATATACGCAAATTTTTGGAACCTATCATATTTTATTGGGCTATTTACAAGGAACATTATGCAAAAACCGCATTTGAATCGGACCTCAAATAATCGAGATATTGCTTATTAAACATTTTCATATAAAACGCCCCCTGGCGGGAAAATCAAAACAAAAATGAAAATTATCTCGACGTTAGGATCATCTTGAAGTACGTGGTTATTACTGATAAAAGTTTCATAGATGTGGCTTTTCTCACCTCGGAGCTATGCCGTTCACAAAAAAGGGTTAGAAAAAAAAAAAGAAAAAAGAAACAGAACGAGAACAAAGGGTTTTCGCACTGCGATGCGAAAACCCAATGACCTTGACATATTATGCTTGCTTTTTTCTATGATTTTATTTGTTTTATAAAAATACATAAACAGTGAAATAATGATGAAGATTGAACAAAAAATAAAGTCAGGAGCAGCAAAAAAGAGGAAACATATGGATATACGATTGTTTGATAAGAGGATCAAACTTTGGACTGTGGTCCTTTGATCAATTGAAGTCCGATCTTCAAAAACTAAACATTAATGGAAAGATCTCTTCAACGACTAAAACTTTTGTTCATATACTCTCTATAAAATATTTTTAGATTTGGAGCTATTTTATGCCGATAAAAATAATAATAATTGGTATATGACCTTGACCTTTGCATATTATGCTTGATTTTTTTTCTATGTTTTTATTTGTTTTATAAAAATGCATAAACAGTGAAATAATGATGAAGATTGAAAAAAAAAAAAATTCAGGAGCAGCAAAAAAAGAGGAAACATATGGATATTCAATTGTTTGATAAGAGGATCAAACTTTGGACTGTGGTCATTTGATCAAATGAAGTCCGATCTTCAAAAACTAAACACCAATGGAAAGAACTCTTCACAGACTAAAACTTTTGTTCATATACTTTCTATAAAATATTTTTAGATTTGGAGCTATTTTATGCCGATATAAATAATACTAATTGGTATATGACCTTGACCTTTGCATATTATGCTTGATTTTTTTTCTATGATTTTATTTGTTTTATAAAAATGCATAAACAGTGAAATAATGATGAAGATTGAACAAAAAATAAAGTCAGGAGCAGCAAAAAAGAGGAAACATATGGATATACAATTGTTTGATAAGAGGATCAAACTTTGGACTGTGGTCATTTGATCAAATGAAGTCCGATCTTCAAAAACTAAACACCAATGGAAAGATCTCTTCACAGACTAAAACTTTTGTTCATATACTTTCTATAAAATATTTTTAGATTTGGAGCTATTTTATGCCGATATAAATAATACTAATTGGTATATGACCTTGACCTTTGCATATTATGGGTAATTTTTTTTCTATGGTTTTATTTTTTTTTTTAAACTGCATTAACAGTGAAACAAGAGGGCCATGATGGCCCTGGATCGCTCACCTGAGTACCATTGCTACAACTGATTACAAGGTTTTTAAACAGACAAGAATTCTGATATAACTCAATCTTAAACATTTTAGCCCTGACAATACTACACACCAAATATATAAGCACTGGGCCTTATGGTTTCAGAGGAGAAGACTTAGTGCGGGGTCATTTATCTCCAAAGGGCCACCATTTTGAAAATCTTGGTAATAAACCATAAGATGATGCTTCATACCAAATATCTAATCTCTAGGCCTTATGGATTCATAGAAGAAGATTTTTAAAGATTTTCCTATATAACTCTATGTAAAACAAGTGACCCCTGGTGCGGGGTCATTTATCACCATAGGGTCATGATTTGTACAATCTTGGTAATGAACCATAAGATGATGCTTCATACCAAATATCTAATCTCTAGGCCTTATGGATTCATAGAAGAAGATTTTTAAAATTTTCCTATATAACTCTATGTAAAACAAGTGACCCCTGGTGCCGGGGCATTTATCACCGTAGGGCTATGATTTGTACAATCTTGGTAATGAACCATAAGATGATGCTTCATACCAAATATCTAATCTCTAGGCCTTATGGATTCATAGAAGAAGATTTTTAAAGATTTTCCTATATAACTCTATGTAAAACAAGTGACCCCTGGTGCGGGGTCATTTATCACCGTAGGGCTATGATTTGAACAATCTTGGTAATGAACCATTAGATGATGCTACATACCAAATATCTAAGCTCTAGGCCTAATGGATTCATAGAAGAAGATTTTTAAAGATTTTCCTATATAACTCTATGTAAAACAAGTGACCCCTGGTGCGGGGTCATTTATCACCGTAGGGCTATGATTTGTACAATCTTGGTAATGGCCCATAGATGATGCTACATACCAAATATCTAAGCTCTAGGCCTTGCAGTTTTGCAGAAGAAGATTTTCAAAGTTTGCATTTTTAAAATCTATTTTTAGCTCCTGTGACCTACTTTTTTAACCAATCTGAATAATTTGTACAACTTTGATAGAGGGCATCATAAGGATGATTCCTGTGAAGTTTGGTCAAAATTCCTTCAGCGGTTCATGAGGAGATGTTGTTTAAAGCAAATTGTTGACGACGGACGCACGCACGCACGCACGCACGCACGCACGCACGGACGACGGACGACGGACGACGGACAAAAGGCGATCACAATAGCTCACCATGAGCACGTTGTGCTCAGGTGAGCTAAAAATGATGAAGATTGAATAAAAAATAAAGTCAGGAGCTGCAAATAACCTTAAAAGTCATGCTTTTAAAATGTTGATTTTTCGAAAATATTGGTTATGTTTGACCGCGTACTGTGGACAAACCATGCATTTCTCAAAATCGCCACACCATATATTTTGTGCGTATATGCCTTGCGAATCATATGCAACAACCAAAATTCTCCTATCTCATTCCTGAAAGACGTGGATAAATTTTTCGCAGACCTACCCTCATTTCACAGTTTTTTCGAGATTCGAACATTCAACCTCCTGTAGCACGAAAGTTATATATACGCAACTTTTTGAAAACTATCATATTTTATTAAGTAACTGACAAGGAACGCAATGCAAAAAACCGCATTTCAATCGGACTTCAAATAACAGAGTTATTAGCCCTTAGTCACTTTTACAAAACGCCCCCTAGCGGCAAAATTAAGACAAAAATGAAAATTTTCTCGACGTTAGGATCAAATTCAGATCCTAGGACAAAACTGGTAAAAAAATCAGAACTGTGACTGTTTCCTATCTTGTTGATATGCCGTTCACAAAAAAGAGACGGAAAAATAATAATAAAAAAAAAAAAAAAAAAAAAATAAAACAGAAGAAGAACAATAGGTTTTCGCAAGCGATGCGAAAACCTAACAATAGGTTTTCGCACTGCGATGCAAAAACCTAATAATTCTACTTGAGGCTGAAAGCCCTAATAAAAGTTTGAAGAAAGCCGTTATAACAAAGGCAATGTGCTTATCGGTCCTGGTGTACACCATTGCATCCTAAAATGCACCTCATTCTCTCAAATACGCATCGCAATTCACCTTTCAACACGGGCACCCTTTCCTGCGTAGGAACGTCCGGATCGTGGGTAACCAACCCAATAACCGCCTTCTTCTCTTACGTCAAATTGCTAGATTTTCGTATACAAGCCCTTATCCGAAAAACATGAATATCTGCCATGTTTGTTGACGGAATAACTTGAATTTTTCAGGACATTTTGCACATTGTAGTCTACGGCATTCTTGCAAATTTCAACTTCAAACATCAACTTTTCGATTTTATATGATTTTTTAAATAATTTCTGCTTAAACATGCATGAAATCATAATCACGTGACCAAACAAGTATTCCTTGCAGTATACATCACTTCACTTTTCAGTGTGTTAATGCTGAAGAAATCATAATTTTTTACTCAAAGTTCATGAAACTACAGCGTTTCAATTTCGTTAAAAGTACACTTTTCGCCTTTCTGTCATAACTCAACCAATTCAACCCCGATCTTCAAAAACTAAACACCAATGGAAAGATCTCTTCACAAACTAAAACTTTTGTTCATATACTTTCTATAAAATATTTTTAGATTTGAAGCTATTTCGTGCCGATAAAAATAACAATAATCGGTATTATGACCTTGACCTTTGCATACTTTCATCGTTATTTACTATCAGTTTATTTGTATTATTTAAATGCATAAACAGTGAAAAAATAATGAAGATTGAACAAAAAATAAGGTCAGGAGCTGCAAAAAAGAGGAAACATACGGATTTACACTTGTTTGATAAAAGGATCAAACTTTGGACTGTGGTAATTTGATCAAATGAAGTCCGATCTTCAAAAACTAAACACCAATGGAAAGAACTCTTCACAAACTAAAACTTTTGTTCATATACTTTCTATAAAATATTTTTAGATTTGAAGCTATTTCGTGCCGATAAAAATAACACTAATCGGTATTATGACCTTGACCTTTGCATATTTTCATCGTTATTTACTACGGTTTTATTTGTATTATTTAAATGCATAAACAGTGAAAACATGATGAAGATTGATCAAAAAATAAGGTCAGGAGCTGCAATAAAGAGGAAATATACGGATTTACACTTGATTGATAAAAGGATCAAACTTTGGACTGTGGTAATTTGATCAAATGAAGTCCGATCTTCAAAAACTAAACACCAATGGAAAGAACTCTTCACAAACTAAAACTTTTGTTCATATACTTTCTATAAAATGTTTTTAGATTTGAAGCTATTTCGTGCCGATAAAAATAACACTAATCGGTATTATGACCTTGACCTTTGCATATTTTCATCGTTATTTACTACGGTTTTATTTGTATTATTTAAATGCATAAACAGTGAAAAAATGATGAAGATTGATCAAAAAATAAGGTCAGGAGCTGCAATAAAGAGGAAATATACGGATTTACACTTGTTTGATAAAAGGATCAAACTTTGGACTGTGGTAATTTGATCAAATGAAGTCCGATCTTCAAAAACTAAACACCAATGGAAAGAACTCTTCACAAACTAAAACTTTTGTTCATATACTTTCTATAAAATGTTTTTAGATTTGAAGCTATTCCGTGCCGATAAAAATAACAATAATCGGTATTATGACCTTGACCTTTGCATATTTTCATCGTTATTTACTACGGTTTTATTTGTATTATTTAAATGCATAAACAGTGAAAAAATGATGAAGATTGATCAAAAAATAAGGTCAGGAGCTGCAATAAAGAGGAAATATACGGATTTTCACTTGTTTGATGAAAGGATCAAACTTTGGACTGTGGTAATTTGATCAAATGAAGTCCGATCTTCAAAAACTAAACACCAATGGAAAGATCTCTTCACAAACTAAAACTTTTGTTCATATACTTTCTATAAAATGTTTTTAGATTTGGAGCTATTTTATGCCGATATAACTAATAATAATAGGTATATGACCTTGACCTTTGCATATTATGGGTGATTTTTTTTCTATGATTTTATTTGTTTTATAAAAATGCATTAACAGTGAAAAAATGATGAAGATTGAACAAAAAAGAAAGTCAGGAGCTGCAAATAACCTTAAAAGTCATGCTTTTAAAATGTTGACTTTTCGAAAATATTGGTTATGTTTGACCTCGTACTGTGAACAAACCATGCATTTCTAAAAATCGCCACCCCATATATTTTGTGCGTATATGTCTTGCAAATCATATGCAACAAACAAAATTCTTCTATCTCATCTCTGAATAAAATGGGCACGTTTTTGGTAGACCTACCCTTATTTCACAGTTTTTGCGAGATTCGAACTTTCAACCTCCTGTAGCACGAAAGTTTTTATATACGCAAATTTTTGGAACCTATCATATTTTATTGGGCTATTTACAAGGAACATTATGCAAAAACCGCATTTGAATCGGACCTCAAATAATTGAGATATTGCTTATTAAACATTTTCATATAAAACGCCCCCTGGCGGGAAAATCAAAACAAAGATGAAAATTATCTCGACGTTAGGATCATCTTCAAATACGTGGTTATTACTGATAAAAGTTTCATAGATGTGGCTTTTCTCACCTCGGAGCTATGCCGTTCACAAAAAAGGGTTAGAAAAATAAAAAAAAAAAAAAAAAAAAAACAGAAGAAGAACAATAGGTTTTCGCACTGCGATGCGAAAACCTAAAAAAAAAAAAGAAACAGAAGAAGAACAATAGGTTTTCGCAATGCGATGCGAAAACCTAAAAAATAAAACAGAAGAAGAACAATAGGTTTTCGCACTGCGAGGTGCGAAAACCTAATAATAAAAGTTTGGAGAAAGCCGTAATGACAAAGGCAATATGCTTATCGGTCCTGGTGTACACAATTGCATCCTAAAATGCACCTCATTCTCTCAAATACGCATCGCAATTCACCTTTCAACACGGGCACTATTTCCTGCGTAGGAACGTCCGGATCGTGGGTAACCAACCCAATAACCGCCTTCTTTTCTTACTTCAACTTGCTAGATTTTCGTGTACAAGCCCTTATCCGAAAAACATGAATATCTGCCATGTTTGTTGAAGGAATCATCTGAAATTTTCAGGACTTTTTGCACACCGTAGGCTACGGCAATCCTGCAAATTTCAACTTCATACGCCAACTTGCCGATTTTATATGATTTTTTTAATAATTCTTGCTTAAATATGCATGACGTCATAATCACGTGACCAAACAAATATTCCTTGCAGTATACATCACTTCACTTTTCAGTGTCTTAATCCTGAAGAAATCATAATTTTTGACTCAAAATTCATGAAACTACAGCGTTTCAATTTCGTTAAAAGTACACTTTTCGCCTTTCTGCCATAACTCAACCAATTCAACCCCGATCTTCAAAAACTTAACATCACTGGAAAGAGCTCTTGAAGAACTAAAACTTTTGTTCATATACTTTCAATGAAATATTTGTAGTTTTGGAGCTCTTTGGGGCCGAATAAAAACACAATAATCGTAATATGACCTTGACCTTTTCATTTATTTTTTAACCTTTTAATCGTGAGGCCCTTTCAAACATAACAATACATAAAATAGAAAACCTAATAATAAAAGTTTGGAGAAAGCCGTAATGACAAAGGCAATATGCTTATCGGTCCTGGTGTACACAATTGCATCCTAAAATGCACCTCATTCTCTCAAATACGCATCGCAATTCACCTTTCAACACGGGCACTATTTCCTGCGTAGGAACGTCCGGATCGTGGGTAACCAACCCAATAACCGCCTTCTTTTCTTACTTCAACTTGCTAGATTTTCGTGTACAAGCCCTTATCCGAAAAACATGAATATCTGCCATGTTTGTTGAAGGAATCATCTGAAATTTTCAGGACTTTTTGCACACCGTAGGCTACGGCAATCCTGCAAATTTCAACTTCATACGCCAACTTGCCGATTTTATTTGATTTTTTTAATAATTCTTGCTTAAATATGCATGACGTCATAATCACGTGACCAAACAAATATTCCTTGCAGTATACATCACTTCACTTTTCAGTGTCTTAATCCTGAAGAAATCATAATTTTTGACTCAAAATTCATGAAACTACAGCGTTTCAATTTCGTTAAAAGTACACTTTTCGCCTTTCTGCCATAACTCAACCAATTCAACCCCGATCTTCAAAAACTTAACATCACTGGAAAGAGCTCTTGAAGAACTAAAACTTTTGTTCATATACTTTCAATGAAATATTTGTAGTTTTGGAGCTCTTTGGGGCCGAATAAAAACACAATAATCGTAATATGACCTTGACCTTTTCATTTATTTTTTAACCTTTTAATCGTGAGGCCCTTTCAAACATAACAATACATAAAATGTGAAAATATCATGAAGAATGAACTAAAAATTAAGTCAGGAGCGACAAAAAATATGTTTTTGAAAATTTAATTTTTCCTAAAATTTAGTGAAGTTTGACCGTTTCTAGAGGACAAACCATGCATTTCTTAAATTTGCCACCCCATATAGTTTGTGCGTATATGTCTTTCAAATCATTTGCAGTAAACAGAATTCTTTTATTTGTTGTCTAACAAAAATGGATAGGTTTTTCGTAGACCTACCCTAATCTGCACATTTTTTTTTTTTTTGCGAGGTTCGAACTTTCAACCTTCCGTTACTTGCTCAAAATTTTTCAACCACTCATACCTAGAAACTATCATTTTTTTTTTAGGCTATTAACAAGGAACACAATGCAACAAACCGCATTTGGATCAGACTTCAACTTTTTGAGTTATAAGTAGAAGAGTGCTTCCAAGCTAAGCGCCCCCTAGCGGCAAAATGAGAAGAAAAAAAAAAAGATTACAATTTTTCCATTAGGTACCTAGCAATGCAGCAAATAGTTCAATCAAGTATACAAGTCGCACTAGTCGAACATTCTATTTCTTATATATCACAATTTGAAGCATAAAAACTGATTTACAACTATTCCAAAAAAGGATCAAAGTTTGGACTGCCGTAAAATGACCAAATCAAGTCCGATCTTCAAAAACTAAACCTCAATGGAAAGAGCTCTTGAAGAACTAAAACTTTTGTTTATATACTCTCATTGAAATATTTTTAGTTTTGGAGCTATTTGGGGCCGAATATAAACACAATAATCGTAATATGACCTTGACCTTTTCATTCATTTTTAAACTTTTTAATTGTGAGGCCCTTTCAAACATAACAATACATAACTTGTGAAAATATCATGAAGAATGAACTAAAAATAAAGTCAGGAGCGACAAAAAACATGTTTATGAAATTTTAATTTTTCCTAAAATTTAGTGAAGTTTGACCGTTTCTAGAGGACAAACCATGCATTTATTAATTTCGCCACCTCATATATTTTTTGCATATATGTCTTGTAAATAATTTGCAGCAAACAGAATTCTTCTATCTGATGTCTAACAAAAATGGATAGGTTTTTCGTAGACCTACCCTCATCTGCACAGTTTTTTGCGAGGTTCGAACTCTCAACCTTCCGTTACTAACTCAAACTTTTCAGTCACTCATACCTTGAATTTATCCTATTTTATTAGGCTATCAACAATGAACATAATGCAACAAACCGCATTTGAATCAGGCTTCAACTTTTTGAGTTATAAGCAAAAGAGTGATTTCAAGCAAAGCGCACCCTAGCGGCAAAATGAGAAACAAAATTGATTAAAATTTTACCATTAGGTACCTAGCAATGCAGCAAACAGTTCAATAAAGTATACAAGTCGCACTAGTCGAACTTTCTATTTCTTATATATCACAATTTTAAGCATAAAATGGTATAACAATTATTCCAAAAAAGGATCAAACTTTGGACTGCCGTAATATGACCAAATCAAGTCCGATCTTCAAAAACTAAACATTAATGAAAAGGGCTCTTCAAGATCTAAAACTTTTGTACATATACTCTCAATGAATTATTTTTAGTTTTTGAGCTACTTGGGGCCGAATAAAAACACAATAATCGTAATATGACCTTGACCTTTTCATTTATTTTTTAACTTTTTAATTGTGATCCCCTTTCAGACATAACAATACATAACTTGTGAAAATATCATGAAGAATGAACTAAAAATAAAGTCAGAAGCGATAAAAAACCTGTTTTTGAAACTTTAACTTTTCCTAAAATTTAGTGAAGTTTGACCGTTTCCAGAGGACAAACCATACATTTCTTAAATTCGCCACCCCATATATTTTGTGCGTATATGTCTTGCAAATCATTTGCAGCAAACAGAATTCTTCTATCTGATCTCTAACAAAAATGGATAGGTTTTTCGTAGACCTACCCTCATTTGCACAGTTTTTGAGAGGTTCGAACTTTCAACCTTCTGTAGGTCAAATACTTTCAGCGACACGTACCCTCGAAACCTATCATATTTTATTTGGCTATCAACAAGGAACAGAATGCAAAAAACCGCATTTGAATCGGACCTCAAATAAGTGAGTTATTAGCCATTAATAAATTTCATGCAAAACGCCCCCTGGCGGGAAAAGTAAGACATAAATGAAAATTTTCTCAACGTTAGGATCATTTTCAAATACGTGGTAATAACTGATAAAATTTTCATACATGTGACTTTTTTCTATCATGGTGATATGCCGTTCACAAAAAAAGGTTAGAAAAATAATAAAAAACTAGAACCGCAAGCGGTATCTCGGTTTTCGCTTTTAACCTAATCAACTTGAACACTTTATTTCGACTCAGCCACAATTTCCAATAATGACTAAAACTTTTGTTCATATACTTTCTATAAAATATTTTTAGATTTGGAGCTATTTTATGCCGATATAAATAATAATAATTGGTATATGACCTTGACCTTTGTATATTATGCTTGATTTTTTTTCTATGATTTTATTTGTTTTATAAAACTGCATAAACAGTGAAATAATGATGAAGATTGAACAAAAAATAAAGTCAGGAGCAGCAAAAAAGAGGAAACATGTGGATATTCAATTGTTTTATAAGAGGATCAAACTTTGGACTGTGGTCATTTAATCAAATGAAGTCAGATCTTCAAAACCTAAACACCAATGGAAAGATCTCTTCACAAACTAAAACTTTTGTTCATATACTTTCTATAAAATATTTTTAGATTTGGAGCTATTTTATGCCGATATAAATAATACTAATTGGTATATGACCTTGACCTTTGCATATTATGCTTGATTTTTTTTCTATGATTTTATTTGTTTTATAAAAATGCATAAACAGTGAAATAATGATGAAGATTGAACAAAAAATAAAGTCAGGAGAAGCAAAAAAGAGGAAACATATGGATATTCAATTGTTTGATAATAGGATCAAAATTTGGACTGTGGTCATTTGATCAAATGAAGTCCGATCTTCAAAAACTAAACACCAATGGAAAGAACTCTTCACAGACTAAAACTTTAGTTCATATACTTTCTATAAAATATTTTTAGATTTGGAGCTATTTTATGCCGATATAAATAATACTAATTGGTATATGACCTTGACATTTGCATATTATGGGTAATTTTTTTTCTATGGTTTTATTTTTTTTATAAATCTGCATTAACAGTGAAAAAATGATGAAGATTGAATAAAAAATAAAGTCAGGAGCTGCAAATAACCTTAAAAGTCATGCTTTTAAAATGTTGATTTTTCGAAAATATTGGTTATGTTTGACCGCGTACTGTGGACAAACCATGCATTTCTCAAAATCGCCACACCATATATTTTGTGCGTATATGTCTTGCGAATCATATGCAACAAACAAAATTCTCTTATCTCATCTCTGAAAAAAATGGGGACTTTTTTTCGTAGACCTACCTTTATTTCATCATTTTTTCGAGATTCGAACTTTCAACCTCCTGTAGCACGAAAGTTTTATATACGCAAATAATTGAAACGTATCATATTTTATTACGTTTCTGACAAGGAACACAATGCAAAAAACCGCATTTGAATCGGACCTCAAATAACAGAGTTATTAGCCCTTAGTCATTTTTAGAAAACGCCACCTAGCGGCAAAACTAAGACAAAAATGAAAAGTTTCTCAACGTGAGGATCAAATTCAGATCATAGGACAAAACTGGTAAAAAAATCAGAAATGTGACTTTTTTCTATCATGGTGATATGCCGTTCACAAAAAAAGGTTAGAAAAATAATAATAAAAATAAAAATAAACTAGAACCGCAAAGCGGCATCTTGGTTTTCGCTTTTAATTTGACTAGTAAGAGTACTGGTTTCAACTGCAGACATAATTAATTGATATTAACTTTATTCGAATATTTTTGTAAATTGATCAAATGAAGTCAGATCTTTAAAAACTAAACATCATTAGAACGATCTCTTCACGAACTAAAATTTTTATTCATATACCTTCTTTAAAATATTTCTAGATTTGAAGCTATTTTGTGCCGATAAAAATAACAATAATCGGTATTATGACCTTGACCTTTGTATATTTTCATCGTTATTTACTATGAGTTTATTTGTATTATTTAAATGCATAAACAGTGAAAAAATGATGAAGATTGAACAAAAATAAAGTCAGGAGCTGCAAAAAAAGAAGCAACATATGGATATACAATTGTTTGATAAGAGGATCAAACTTTGGACTGTGGTCATTTGATCAAATGAAGTCCGATCTTCAAAAACTAAACACCAATGGAAAGATCTCTTCACAGACTAAAACTTTATTTCATATACTTTCTATAAAATATTTTTAGATTTGGAGCTATTTTATGCCGATATAAATAATAATAATTGGTATATGACCTTGACCTTTGCATATTATGGGTAATTTTTTTTCTATGATTTTATTTGTTTTATAAAAATGCATTAACAGTGAAAAAATGATGAAGATTGAATAAAAAATAAAGTCAGGAGCTGCAATTAACCTTAAAAGTCATGCTTTTAAAATGTTGAATTTTCGAAAATATTGGTTAAGTTTGACCGTGTACTGTGGACAAACCATGCATTTCTCAAAATCGCCACACCATATATTTTGTGCGTATATGTCTTGCAAATCATATGCAACAAACAAAATTCTCCTATCTCATCTCTGAATAAAATGGGTAGGTTTTTGGTAGACCTACCCTTATTTCACAGTTTTTGCGAGATTCGAACATTCAACCTCGTGTAGCACGAAAGTTTTATATACGCAAATAATTGGAAACGTATCATATTTTATTAAGTTTCTAACAAGGAACACAATGCAAAAAATCGCGTTTGAATCGGACCTCAAATAACAGAGATATTAGCACTTAGTAACTTTTATAAAACGCCCCCTAGCGGCAAAACTAAGACAAAAATGAAAATTTTCTCAACGTTAGGATCAAACTCAGATCAAAGGACAAAACTGGTAAAAAAATCAGAAATGTGCCTTTTTGTATCATGGTGATATGCCGTTCACAAAAAAGGGTTAGAAAAAATAAAAAAAAAATAAAATCGCTATCGCGATATCATCGGTTTTCGCAAAAGCAATTTACCTCAGTTAACGAGTCGCATGATTTGAAAAACATATTTCTTCCTTCAATGGCTTGTCGAATACTATTAACAGCGATCTTTCAAACATTTTTGTCGCAATGTTTAAGCAGACATTTTACGCAAAAGAATAATTTTGAGTATTACCTGTCAGTTATGTAGTCGCGATATCAATGGTTTTCACGAAAGCAATTCCATTCAGTTCAAGAGTTGCATGATTCGAAAAACATATTTCTTCGTTCAATGGCTTTTTGAATACTGTTGAATACAGTGATCTTTCAAACATTTTTGTCACAATGTTTAAGCATCAGGCTTTAACTTTTTGAGTTATAAGTAGAAGAGTGCTTTCAAGCTAAGCGCTCCCTAGCGGCAAAATGAGAAACAAAATTGATTAAAATTTTACCATTAGGTACCTAGCAATGCAGCAAATAGTTCAATCAGGTACGCAAGTCGCACTAGTCGAACATTCTATTTCTTATATATCACAACTTGAAGCATAAAAACTGATTTACAATTATTCCAAAAAAGGATCAAACTTTGGACTGCCGTAATATGACCAAATCAAGTCCGATCTTCAAAAACTAAACATCACTGGAAAGGACTCTTTAAGAACTAAAACTTTTGTTCATATACTCTGAATGAAATATTTTTAGTTTTGGAGCTATTTGTGGCCGAATAAAAACACAATAATCGTAATATGACCTTGACCTTTTCAATTCTTTTTTATTTTTTGAATTGTGAGGCCCTTAAAAACATAACAATACATATCGTGTGAAAATTTCATGAAGAATGAACAGAAAATAAAGTCAGGAGCGACAAAAACATGTTTTTGAAATTTTAATTTTTCCTAAAATTTAGTGAAGTTTGACCGTTTCTAGAAGACAAACCATGCATTTTTCAAAATCGCCAACCTATATATTATGTGCGTATATGTCTTGCAAATCATATGCAACAAACAGAACTCTTCTATCTCATCTCTGAAAAAACTGGATAGGTTTTTCGTAGACCTACCCTCATTTTCACCATTTTTGTGAGGTTTGAACTTTCAACCTTCCGTAGCTCAAAAGTTTTATATACGCAAATTATTGAAATCTATCATATTTTATTAGGCTATCATCAAGGGACATAATGTAAAAAACCGCATTTGTATCGGACCTCAAATAACAGAGTTATTCCACTTTTATGATTTTTACAAAGCGCCCCCTAGCGGAAAAACAAAGACAAAAATGAAAATTTTCTCAACGTTAGGATTAAGTTCAAGTAATTAGGAAAGACTGGTAGAAATTTCATAATAGTGGCTTTTTCCTATCATGGTGATATGCCGTTCACAAAAACCGGCGGAAAAATAATAAAAAAAAAAATAAAACAGAAGAAGAACAATAGGTTTTCGCCCAGCGATGCGAAAACCTAACTAGAATCGCAATCAGAATTGCGATATCATCGGTTTTCGCAATTCAATCACTTTTTTAAGCAACAGAAATTGAAACGTATTATATTAGATCGTTTTAGATTTGGGGCTTTTTTGTGCAAATAAAAATGACAATAATTGGCATATGACCTTGACATATTATGCTTGCTTTTTTCTATGATTTTATTTGTTTTATAAAAATGCATAAACAGTGAAATAATGATGAAGACTGAACAAAAAATAAAGTCAGGAGCAGCAAAAAAGAGGAAACATATGGATATACAATTGTTTGATAAGAGGATCAAACTTTGGACTGTGGTCATTTGATCAAATGAAGTCCGATCTTCAAAAACTAAACACCAATGGAAAGATCTCTTCACAGACTAAAACTTTTGTTCATATACTTTCTATAAAATATTTTTAGATTTGGAGCTATTTTATGCCGATAAAAATAACAATAACTTGTATATGACCTTGACCTTTGCATATTATGCTTGATTTTCGTTTCTATGAATTTATCCGTTTTATAAAAATGCATAAAAAGTGAAATAATGATGAAGATTGAACAAAAAATAAAGTCAGGAGCAGCGAAAAAGAGGAAACATATGGATATACAATTGTTTGATAAGAGGATCAAACTTTGGACTGTGGTCACTTGATCAAATGAAGTCCAATCCTCAAAAACTAAATATTAATGGTAAGATCTCTTCACAGACTAAAACTTTTGTTCATATACTTTCTATAAAATTTTTTTGGCTATTTTATGCCGATAAAAATAATAATTCCTTTGCATATTATGCTTGAAATTTTTTCTATGAATTTATTTGTTTTATAAAAATGCATAAACAGTGAAATAATGATGAAGATTGAATAAAAAATAAAGTCAGGAGCTGCAAATAACCGTAAAAGTCATGCTTTGAAAATGTTGATTTTTCGAAAAGATTGGTAAAGTTTGACCGCATACTGTGGACAAACCATGCATTTCTCAAAATCGCCACACCATATATTTTGTGCGTATATGTCTGGCGAATCACATGCAACAAACAAAATTATCCTATCTCATCTCTAAAAAAAATGGGGACTTTTTTCGTAGACCTACCTTTATATCATCGTTTTTTCGAGATTCGAACTTTCAACCTCCTGTAGCACGAAAGTTTTATATACGCAAATAATTGAAACGTATCATATTTTATTAAGTTTCTGACAAGGAACACAATGCAAAAAACCGCATTTGAATCGGACCTCAAATAACAACGTTATTAGCCCTTAGTCATTTTTACAAAACGCCATCTAGCGGCAAAACTAAGACAAAAATGAAAATTTTCTCAACGTTAGGATCAAATTCAGATCTCAGGACAAAACTGGTAAAAAAATCAGAAATGTGACTTTTTTCTATCATGGTGATATGCCGTTCACAAAAAAAGGTTAGAAAAATAATAATAAAAAAAATAAAACAGAAGAAGAACAATAGGTTTTCGCACTGCGAGGTGCGAAAACCTTAAAAAAAAATAAAACAGAAGAAGAACAATAGGTTTTCGCAAGCGATGCGAAAACCTAAAAAAATAAAACAGAAGAAGAACAATAGGTTTTCGCACTGCGAGGTGCGAAAACCTAAAAAAATAAAACAGAAGAAGAACAATAGGTTTTCGCACTGCGAGGTGCGAAAACCTAATAATAATGGGAAAAAAAAAAAGGGAAAAAGAAACACAAGAAGAACAGTAGGTTTTCGCGGCTGCGTTGCAGTCCACGAAAACCTAAAAAGTTTGACCATTTAGGCACATGTTCAGATAAAGATGACTCCATGCCCAAAATTTCATAGCTGTAGCTTTTCTCAACTGGCCGCTAGGCTGGCTACAAAAATGGGTGGAATTGCGGAGGCGAAAACCTAATTATGTACCTTCAAACCAAACAGAGATTTTTTACGGTAATGCCATCAAGGACCAATAAATCAATATGTAGGAAAGTTAAATTAGGATCAGTGCCTATCAAAAGCTCACACAAGATTCTTTTGAAATATGTCTCCTGGGCTTCCTTATCGGGGGGGGGGGGGGTTTGTCATACAGAAGCTTCCCTATAAATTAAGTACCGGTACTGGAGATCCAGTCACTGGCCTTAGTGAACAGGTTGGCTGTTATTCAGAGGTGAATGCTAAAAGAGATTTGACTGTATATGGAAATTTGTTCCCTATATAATATTCCTTTAGAATTTTATAAATACATGTAGCTAAGATTAGTTAAAACTTAAAAAATTTACGTAAATTGGGAGACAAGTTCTCCAAACTTATACTGATCCCCCTCAGCAAATCCTGTGTAGGATCAGGAAGCTCATGAAAAATCCATGTCCCTAATAAGGGTTCAAACACACAGCATTCAGATCCACAGTTGGCATGCTGCGACTGGACCAGGGTGCCCATCTGGCTTTAAATTAAAAGGAAACATAATCAAGAAATGACATATACTTGTAGACAGATCTAGATGGATACTGGCTGCGCGGGTCATTTCCTTGATACGCAGTAAACTAGCAGTAAATGTCTGTAACTGGAAACATAAATGACTATCTGTCAGACACCTGAGGAGTCACAGACAGAAGATTGCCACGCAGTACTTGCACTTTATGGCACAGAAAAATTGGCAAAGAATAACATGTATTTATGCAATCCTCATTCTGTGGGCACTATATGGTTCTAAAAGGCTCTAAATGACAGAGGGCTGACCATGATGCTATTGCTAAGTGCATAAAGAAAAAGAAGGAGATAGTAAAATTTTGCTGTCAGCCCTTGATACAGAGATCACTTGGTACTTATATATAATGGTTGTATTTGAAAGTTTCCCCTTGCATGTAAAATAAAATACCATGGAAAAGTCCTCTATAAACCAACATTTCAAAACTCCTCTCCTTTATCATGGGGAATAAATATGCCCAAACCCCGCTCCTTTTGGCCTCCTCCTTCATTAGTTAGAGACCTATATGGTATTCAACAGCCACCTTTCACAAGCACCATCACAGCCGTAATTCATGCAGCACCAGATGATGGCTAATCCTGTTATTACAACTATTGTGTGCCCATCTCCCCGCTAATTAACAAGAGTGTCTTGTCATCCATCAGCCTCTCCCGTCTTGTTCATGTCAGCATAGACTGGACAAGGATACCTCCATCTAATTTAGATGCTCTAACCCCCCCGACAGCCAATTTTCAATAATCCTTTACACGTGCTTATGACACGTCTACTGGGAGGTTGGGATATATATATATATATATATATATATATATATATATATATATATATATATATATATATATATAAATATATATATATAGAATTATATCAGATATGATATAATCTTCCCCTGTAAACAATGGCAATGCATCATTTTGCTAGACTCAAAATCTTGATCAGATTAGGCACCGGCCAAATTGCTCGACAGAAACGTCAATCAAACTTTCCCATATCTCCAATAAGGTTAGTATGTTATTTCATCACATACTTCACTGACTTGACTGTCCTGGATATCTGTGTGGTATCCTTCCTTTGTTAGAGTTGTCTCTGGGGAAATATTCCCAAGATCAGCGTGACAGTACCTTGATGACTCGTCATTGATTTTTATCCAGGATTATTAACATGCCAAGAACAAAAGTCTCTATTACAGTCAAGGCATTTTTTTCACCATACTGAGACAAAATGCTACCATCCACCCTTGGCGCAAATAACCTATATTTACCTCACATTTATCCATTTTTATATTTCAAAGATATTCACCACATAATGCTGAATGTGACAACGTGATCTCAAGTTTTACAACTCTATCAATATCACTTTTTTTACACATTTATTTCCTTCAACTAATAATTACTTACTGTATTGCATATACGATTCAGATTTTTTCTCCTCATTTTTTCTCCTCAATTTTTTCTCTTGAAAGTATCACCAAATTTTACAATATTTTCCTTTATCCTTGATATTTTTTCAAAATGACCCAAGATGTGTTCAATATATTTGATTTTTTTTTTTTCAATATTTTCTCTTAAATCACCCTAAACTTATGTAACATTTCTTTTTAAATTACCTTTGTCTTTCTTATATTTTCTTGTGGACACCTTGGTATCCAGAGAAGACCAAGATCAGACAGCTCCAATAAGGAATAGTTTGATCAGGGTCTTTTTTGTTTGCTCAAACAATATTGTAGCTTATATTCAACATAGTATGCAGAGCATTAAATAATAATCATTCATTCAAACCTTTTTTAAGTTAAGCAAATTAATATTCATCAAGTCATAAATGATTATAGGAATATATGAGTAGAGGGTTAAACAGATTTGTTAAATATTTTCTCTTAACTTACCTTTGATTTCTTTAAAATTATCTTTTTACCCATGACTTTTTTAAAATACAAGGCTTAGCAATTTCTCAACATTATGGGTACACTGAATACTGATTCCAAATTAGTGTTTTCAATCAACATGATCTTTAATTTATTCCTCAAAATATTTCATCCATTCAAAGGATCAGAACATTCTGAACTAGAACTATTGCTGAAGGTGATTAATACTCCTGCATACCATTTTGACACCGCAAAAATGGATTTTTGTTCAAACTGCTAAAAACATTACCCTGAAATAATAAGTAGTTAAACATTAGGAAGACTTTCAGACAATATCTAACTTGAGGTGTAACTGAAGACAAGGAGGGCGCCATGTGCCAGTCATTTTTAAACAGGAAATGTTATTTAAATTGAAAAAAAAAATCACTTTAAAATAATAAATGTCACTAAGTTTTTGTGAAACATTGAAAACCAGTTACAGTGAGAAGAATTCTGTGCCAGTCCCTGACTGAGAGTGAGGAATACCTCCGCTACAACGCCATGACTATATAATATGTGAAGGTACGGGTTTTTTAGTATATAGGATGCGACAAAAAACACACCTGATTCCTTCATTACTTCCATGAAATTTAGAGTGTTATACAGAAGATGTCAAAAGTCTGATAGAGAACACCAAGTTGTTATTTTATTGTGGATTAAATGGCCTTGATGTTCTTTTAATTATTTTTTTTCATCATGATTCCATCTTCATGAATTTGCATAAAAAGCAAATTCCAATATCAAAATGAAAGATTTATAATTTCAAAAATTCATATTTGAGGTTAACATCGACCAGCGGACCCATTTTTCCTTTAAATTTCATATTCAATTTAATCTTCAATTTATGTTGGCTATTAAAATTTTGTGTTTTGTACACCTCCTGCCTCCTCAGAGAAATTAAGTAATTATTTTTCAGCAAATTGCTGAATTTGATACCAGAGGTTTTTATTAAGATTTAATATAAAATTACTGGTATTTCAAAATGAGATGTGGCCTTCTGCTGATGCATTCCTTGAATCTAGCCTAGCTCAAACTTGAACAGGAGCACATCACCAGTCTAATTATTTGTTGCATTTAAATCCTCACCAACAATATTCTCAAGTCTCTCTCAATCCTCACTAAATCAAGGTAAGGTCCCAGGTAGCCAGTATGAAGCTAGATCAGCCTGGGGGTACCAGCAGGCTGACCAGGGTTTATAAAGGTAGCTATCAGTAATTTTGAGACCAGAGGGTAACACTATTAAACCTGTTCAGGCTGAAAACTGCTTTCAATCTGATCAGGTTTTTCTATGGGACACTAGAGCTGGGAACCATAGGTTGAACTGTAAAATGATATACCATGGTTTTTAGGTAAATACTGCAGTATGTACCATGATATACCGCACAAAATATTCCTAGACTATTCATAAAAAAACAAGTCGTCCCTTCAACCATTTTTTGCATTTCTTTTCAAGGTCATTTTAAGTGAAAAAGTGAATATTTTAAAATAAAATTGTATTTTTTAAGGTTTGAATGGATATTGTACATTTATAATTCGTCCACTGAAAGCCAGAAGGGGCTATCAGCCTTCTTTTTACATATGCTGATAGCCCATTCTGGCTATCAATGGACAATATCATATCTATGCCTGCAATAAAATTATCAGTAAGGACAAAATTATTGAAAAATTGTACTTGTTTATTTCTGTAATACAGAAACCATAGAAGTACCTGTACTATATCTCCTTGTACTGGTTCGTACCACAAGCAGCTTTGGACCAGGGTTTACTGGTATACCAGTAAAATTGTGCACCTCTATGGGACACTGAGGTGTGAAATGGCAAATGTGAGTGGTAAATTGTTAAGACTGACGACAAAATATTACTGTTTGGGGGACAAATAATTAAGACAAGACCACAATACTGTGGTATCTTGTTGACTCTTGTATGACTCAACACCTGATGTCAAATTATCCTGAAATGTTGTCGTATCATGATTAGGTATGTGCAATTGCACGGTAATTTGGTGGCATGATTCCACACCATAGATACATTTATGATTCCACAAGATACCACACTACCCTGTAATACTGAAGTACCATACTGCAGTTTTATGTGTGGCATCATGTCTCACTATCGGCATCTTTTATCCAAGAAACTACTCAACTTAGAACTTAGGTTATAAAGCTCCACCACAGAAAAATAACTTTGTTCCTGAAAGTAATGACTTATCCTGATATCTGAAAACAAAATTAAATAAAGGCAGACACAAAATTCACTAATAATAATTACGCTAGTTCCCCATTGATTGTGTGAGCTGTTAGGATTTTCCTCACAGGGAAAAGCTGATGAAGGTTTGTCTTTTCCTAGTGACAATGTAATCAGTTTTGGTAGCGAAGACAGTCACATGACATCAGACTGATTCATGGATTTGACTCCAAAGTCAGGCATATTTTTGACTGATTTATACATTTAAATAGACAAGAGCAATCAACCAAACAAACTAGTTGCACTAACTTCCAAATAATTAGCATAACTAGAAGTGTCACTATAGATGAATAATACCCTCACATCTTACCTAGTCTTCATGTGATGTGAATGTAGGACGGGGACGTGAAATAATGTGATATTACAGGATGTAATGACCAGGATTCAAACATAATACCCACTTCTGTGAATTGGGGATATATGAGTGCGGTACAGTACTAACCTAGATACTAGTACAGCATATCAATGAGCCATGATGTCATTACATGTCAAACATCAATAGGCTCCATCATCAAACGAATGGCTGTACAACAATCATTGCCACACTGAGTTACCACATGACCATGGCATGTACCCCTTGCCAAGTATTGTTTACTTGCGATATAGCTGAAATAGCGTTACATTGGTGGCCAGTGTGGGGGACGAACCCACGACATTCGCATTATCACACATTTAAACAGAAAACCACCTTCGTCAAAGGGCCAGTAGAGGGTGGAACTTCAGATATTGGCCCTAAGACAATTCCTTTGGTTGGTTTACCCAATGAAACAGAATTACTTGTCAATGGTACTTCTTGTCATGCTCTTTTGAACACTGGTTCTATGGTCACTACTTTGTCAGTTGCTTTTTATCAGTCTTTGTGTCCAAGACCGGAGTTACATGATCTGTCTGATTTACAAATTTTGAGTGCCAATGATACTTCCATCCCATACATTGGCTATGCTGTGATTGATATTTCAGTTCCATCAGTTGACACTAGCCCTATCCCTGTGCCTGTTTTGATTACATCTGACACCAAGTATTCAGATTCTGTTCCTATGATTGTCGGCACAAATGTTATCAATCACTTCAGATCTGCTGGATTAGATCAATTCTTTTCTTCAGCTTGGCAGGATGCTTTCAGTTCACTCTGCACCCCTCAATCAGTACGTGTTGGTTCATTTAACCATCGTCCGATTGTTGTTCAACCATTTGAGATGCGAACAATTTCTGGTATTGTTCGTAGGCCTGGTGACATTTCTGTTGGTGTCACAGAATGTCTTGATACAGCCCAAGATTTGAACATCTGTCCTAGGGTAGTTAATGTTCGTCCAGGTAATGGTCATAGCAAGATTCCTGTTAGAATTTGCAACATTTCTGCTTTTCCTGTCACTATTTCACCTCGTTCCATTCTTTGTTCTTTACAAGAGGTGAATGTACTTCGTAATGTGGACCCTGTTGATGAGTGTCTTTCAAGTTCCCATAATGCTGATAAGTCTCTTGAAGATCTTGGTGTCAAGGTCCCAGAAGATACTTTAACTTCTGATCAAAGAGTTTCCGTTGAGGAATTCCTGTCGAAATGGAAGCATCTCTTTTCGTCAGGTTTGACAGATCTCGGCTGTGCTGATTCTGTAGAACATGCTATTGATCTTTCTGACCCAAAGCCTTTCAAAGACCCTTATCGCAGGATACCTCCTGGTATGTTTGTGGAAGTATGAGAGCATTTGCGTGAAATGCTTCAAGCTGGAGCTATTAAAGAATCTCAATCTCCTTTTTCGTCAAATGTTGTTCTTGTTCGGAAAAAGGATGGGTCTTTGAGATTTTGCATAGATTTTCGCAAACTCAATTCTCGAACCATCCGAGATGCTTATTCTCTTACGAGAATTGAGGAGACAATTGACAATCTGTCTGGCTCTCATTACTTTTCTAAACTCGATTTATGGTCAGGTTATTGGCAGGTTGCCATGCGTGAGTCCGACAAGCCCAAGACAGCATTTTCTGTTGGTCCTTTGGGCTTTTACGAGTGTAACCGTATGGCTTTTGGACTCACAAATGCACCTGCCACGTTTCAACGCCCGATGGAACGCACCATGGGTGATTTAAATCTTCAGGAATGTTTAATCTATCTTGATGATATAATCATCTTTTCAAAAACCTTTGAGGAGCACCTTGAAAGGTTAAATAGAGTGTTCAAGCATCTTTGAGGGCGCTAACCTGAAACTCAAAGGTTCAAAGTGTGAGTTTTTCCACACTAGCACTACATATCTTGGACATGTAGTCAGCGAGCATGGTGTTGAAGCCGACCCTGCAAAGATCAGTGCAATCAGAACTTCATCTATCAAGGAATTACGAAGTTTTCTGGGCTTTGCCAGATATTATCGGCGTTTTATTGATGGCTTTGCTCAGGTAGCCAAGCCTTTGAATGTCCTTCTTGTTGGTTGTCCGACTGGCAAAAGAAGTCTTCAAAGCCCGTTCCTCCTTGGCAATGGGGTCCACATCAGCAAGAAGCTTTTTCTACTCTTGTTGAAAAACTGTCAAATCCTCCTGTTCTTGGCTATGCTGATTTCAAACAACCTTTCATTCTTTGTACCGATGCTAGTGCAGCTGGTCTTGGTGCCGTCCTTTCCCAGATTCAAGAGGGGGAGGAACGGGTCATAGTGTATGCCAGCAGAGGACTACGTGCCAGTGAACGAAACTACCCAGCTCACAAGCTAGAGTTTTTAGCTTTGAAGTGGGCTGTGGTAGATAAGTTCAAGGATTATTTGTACGGAAATGAGTTTCAAGTTCGTACTGACAATAATCCCCTTACATACGTCTTAACCACGGCCAAGCTTGATGCAACTTCCCATCTCTGGCTAGCATCTCTTTCTGGTTTTACCTTCAGTTTGAAATATCAGAGTGGCAAGACCAATGTTGCGGCAGATGCCTTATCATAAAAGCTGTCTGTCAGGCCTCAACAGTTTTGTCTGAAAGACTTCCTGCTGTTGAGTGCCTCTCTTTGTCTCAGCGTGTGCTGGATCCTGTTTCAGATTCAGACATCTCTGAAGATTCTAGTTTCTCTTCCATTAACTGGAAAGATGAACAGCATAAGGATCCAGTCATTGCGAGAGTCACTGAGATTCTGCAGATTTCTCGCAATCTTACCAGGAGACAACTTTCTCTCGAGTCTGAACCTGTAAGGGCTCTGCTTCGAGAGCGAAAAAGTTTGTTCATTCGTGGTGACATTTTGTTCAGACATGGTGTAGTCTCTGGTCACTCAGTTGATCAACTTATTGCACCAGATTCTTTCCATGAGTTGATTCTCACCGGCTTACATGACGATGCTGGTCATCAGGGCCGGGAGAGGACACTTTCTCTGATCAAGTCACGCTTCTTTTGGCCTGGACTTGATCAAGATGTCTCTCGGAAAGTTCAAGAGTGTACCAGGTGCATATGCCGTAAGTCACCTGACACTGTTGCTGCAAGAATGGTTTCGATCCTGAGTTTGTATCCCCTCGAACTCCTCTGTATTGACTTCCTCACTCTCGACATGTCAAAAGGTGGCTATGAGCATGTTTTAGTGATGACTGATCACTTTACTCGTTTTGCGCAGGCTATTCCTACGAAAAACGAGACAGCTCGCACTACTGCAAAAGCTATATTTGAGAACTTTATAGTTCATTATGGCTTTCCTGGTTGACTTCACAGTGACCAAGGACGTAATTTTGAAAGTGCAGTAATTGCTGAGCTTTGTGCCATAGCCAATGTCAAGAAAAGTCTTACCACGCCATATCATCCCCAGTATAACGGCATGGCAGAAAGGTTCAACAGAACCTTGATGAACATGATCGGGACACTGGAGGATGAGAGGAAGGCCGACTGGAAGTCACATATTTCCTCCTTGGTCCATGCCTATAATTGCACCAGACATGAGAGTACGGGGCTGTGTCCATATTACCTCATGTTTGGCAGACATCCAAATTGATGTGTTTCTTGGGATTGAGCCCAGTCCCACCAAGAGGAAAGACCAGTCTTATGTTACGGGACTGAAGGAGAGACTCCATTTCGCATACAAAGTTGCGGAAAGGGTGTCTCGCCAGCAGTCTCGAAGACATAAGGCTAGGTATGACCGACAAGTTCCGAATGTCAGGGTCCAGGTCGGGGATCGAGTTCTTGTGAGGAACGTAGGGTTGAAGGGTCGTCAGAAGTTGGCAGATCGGTGGGACAGGAATGTCTATTGTGTGATATAACAGCCTGACCCAAATATTCCTGTTTATCGTGTTAAGAAAGAGCATGGAAGAGGATCTGTGCGAACCCTACACAGGAATCTCTTACTTCTGTGTGTGGGTTTACCACGGGTAACGCCGGCTTCTGACCCCCCTGCAGCCCCTTCTCTTGTTCCTGATACGTCTTCTCTGACACAATCCTCTGTTTCTTCCATAGCAGATCCTGTTCCTTCAGTATCTGATTCTTCTCAGTCCAGTGCTGTGTCTGATACTGGGAAATATATAATTCCTGCCAGGAGACTGAACCCTTCTGCCCCTGTGTTGGTCCCTGGGCGTCCTGTGCTGGCTTCTGATGACTGGGTAACATAGCATTTCTATGAAGGGAAGTTCGGCAAATTTTATTAGTGTTGATACAGAGTATCCGTTGTATATAGCTTTGTGTGGATATTGTGCTGGTATACTGTACTGTCTTGATTTTAATTTCAAATTCTCTTCAAAGTATTTTAATCACGATTTTCACAAATTTTCAGGTTGTTGCAGCCGAGAGTATGATGGTTTTATAAGTAGTTTTGTGTCGTTGCAGCAAAATGGGTTATTTACATAACATTCGCATGACCATTATATTTGCTTTTGCTTTTTTGCAGAAAGTATTTCTAGCAGATTTGAGTGCCCTAATTTTTTTTCAGATTTAGTTTTTTTTATTTGATATTTATTTTACAGGCCTTATAAGTTTTTGGTAGTTTGTCGTGCTTTATCGGACGACTTTTTGAAATGTAATTGTATATCTAGTGATATACTGTTGTTGTCGCTGTAATAGTTTTAGTTCATATAGTCTTTCAACATAAAGTATATCCTTTGTCGTAGTTTAATGGACTGTAGTGGTAGAGGTTGAAATGTCGGGGCGACATTTTATTAAGTGGGGGAGAATGTAACGGTGTCACTTTGTTAGTGCTTGTCAGTTTGTATGTCCTTGTGTATGTCCATGTCTTGTTATACGTCTGCAATTGTCACGTCTCTTGTAATTATTATGTCCATGACCATGTTGATTGTTTGTAATATTGTATCAATGAACTATTCCCTCCTTAGTAGTCAAATATATTTATTCTCATTTAGTATTATCAAATTCATTCATATATCATTCATATTAATCATTCATCACCATCATTCATCTCACGGCCTTTGCTTTGCATGCTCCATCACAATTGGTAGAGTTATACCCCTACATTTTATTTTTGGTAACCTCTCACCTTTGCACCGGGGCTAAATTTATT
>CM037783.1:27627299-27677299 GCA_021229015.1 Solen grandis | reverse complement strand
TTCTGACTTACTCCTTAAAAATGTCATGGAAATGACTTTTTTATCTTTTCCACTCATAATTTACATTATTTTTGTACATCAAGACAATTGTTAAAATATGCAGGGAATGATGTAAATGCATGCACTTTCTCTTGCTCTCCCTCTTTCATTTCACTTAACTGATCGACATATCTTTTTCCCATAAATAAATATCAGTGCAGTCTGTGAATAACACAGAAACATGCAAATACACATTTATCACAATGCTAAAAGAGGGAGAGAGAGAGAGGGAAAAAGAGAGAGAGAGTGTCACTGAAGGTTTTAAAAGCAGTGAAAATCAGCAAGAAAAAATGCAAATGCATAAGAATTAATTATTTATATTTAAAGAGAAATCATTTGTGAAATTTAAGTTGATGTTTCATGTAAATTTACATTGACTTAGAGTGCCATTTTCTGTCCTAATCAATGCAGTAATCTTCATTTACATACACAATTCCATTCCTATGTTATTAGGATATTAAAACTTATTAATCATCAGAAAAAAAAATAATAAAAAGTCCCTTCCCTTCTTGATTAAAAGAGTAGGGACCTGTTTGTGGTTCAGTTGCTCATCAGTAAACCTATTTTTTAATGATGCCCTTAACTAAATCATTTTCATATACAGTATAGCTTTAAACCTATACACCTTCCCAAGTACAGCCACAGAGTACTGGTCCAGCCAATGAATATGTAAGTTGTAAGAACTTTTTTCCAAGACTTAGTAGAGTATAACTAACAATATTGAAGTATAAACCTATGAATCTGTTTATCTAGTTTTTTTGTATATTGTGTAGATTTCATATACAGCAAAAAAAATTAAGCTTAGATGAGTGACTGCCAGATAACTTTCAAGAGCATTTAATTTTTCTTTTTGGAGTATATAATTGTTTGAATTTAATTTTCTTTTTTGGAATTTTAATGTATTGATCTTGAGTGTATAAGAGTATATAAGGCCTCTCTCTCTCTCTCTCTCTCTCTCTCTCTAAGACTTCTCTCTCTCTCTCTAACACACACACTCACACATTGAATGATGACACAATATATTTTTAGTTGTTTATTGATATTCTAAGATTACATTTAAGATATCACAAATAAGTTCAACATTTAGCAACGTCTGACTTTGAAATGACAGCATACACCTTTGTCTGCTTTCTGCAATCTGAAAAGTAGTAATAATGATCATTAGTATGAATAAGTTATAAACATGCTCACATCTTCAATGCAAATATTTAACAGAAATATAAACTTAAACCCAGATTAATTCCAAATTCCAACACTACATGAGGTGAAATACCATCAAAATAGTGTAATATTCTCATTTATTCTTTTTCAAACATTACTGTTCGTTGACAATTTTTACTTCTTTTTTTTTCTTCACCACGACTGTCACTGTAAGTAATATTGCTTGTTTCACGTGTGCTGTGTGTATGATCTGTCAAGTACAGACTACAATTTCAAATAATAAGTAAAATACACTTCATACAGTACATTTAATTTGTGGTCTTTTCTCTTTCAAAGATAAAGAAAGCTTAACACTGTAGATAATAAATAAATGTGTGCTCAGGACTCTCTCTCTGTTTTGGGGGAACAGTACCTCTACCTTCAGAAGGGGGAATTTTCATGTCATTTTCTCCTGTTGGGGGAATTTTAAGTAATTTTTGCTGCACATACTGCAATAATTACATAAGTAAAAATGTACAATATAAGTCCTGTCTAGTATCTTTGTTTAGTAAAACTGAAAAGAAAATCAAATGGTATACAACAGTCTACCACTTGACCATATTTGTTATTTATGTGAGCTCTTACATTTTTGTTTGTAGGGGGAATTTTGCTTGAAAATGCAGGGGGAGGTGGCTTGGGAGAATGGTGCCTTATACAGGTACTAAACAATGGATATCGAGAGCCCCTGGTGCTTTGCAGATGTTTGCAGTTTACATGAAAATCATTTTTTTCCCCTTATTTTGCATATTAAGCATTCTTGTCTTGAAACCTGTTTTTTCAGGATCAGCTCATTTTAGTTTATTTCTCTCCTAAGTTTAGTAAATAATATACATATGCATGCTTTATATAAAGAACTTTTTTTTTTTTTTTTAATTTATTTTTTAGACTTGTCAATAATTTCCATGGAAAGTGATGCATTTTTTCAACTTTATCTTACTTTCACATAACGCTGTTTCGTGACTATTGCACCATGGTTTTGTTTCACAAATCTTGATTTGGACCTGAAATAAATAATGATTAAAAAAATGTTCATTTATGCAAACTCCTATTAATTTTTCACTAGGAAAAACTTCTAGATTAGGAACAAGAAACCATGCATGCATAGTATGAATTGTCAAATTTGGTTATTCTTCATGATGAAAAGTCATGGTTAAGATTATGTCACAAAAAGGCACCTAAAAGAAGGGGAAGTAAAAAAAAAAAAAAAAACATGTCCAGACAAAATGGGGAGGGGAACAGGGCCTTTGTTATCAGGAAAATTCAACAATTTGACTTAATTTGTAACTCAGAATTTTCAATAAGGATTTTGCATTTTTAAAAAAGATAAATAGCATAAAGGAATTTTGGGAAAAAATTATATGTCAATTAATTTTCTAGAACTTGTTTTACTGCATAAAGTTTTATAGGAGTTGAGCTAAATATTTTATCTCAAAACTGATTTTATCGTAAAAAATCATTTTTATGAAAAATTAATGTACTGTGGATGTAAATAAGATTAATACTGTAATAATCATGAAATGAGATGTAAGATATTGACTACAGTACTGTTCTCTGGATTTGTTCATATAATCTGTTAAAAACGCTTTTGAAACAACCCTCCTTCAATGCACGGGGTCACTGAGTAAAAGTTAGAAATTCATGTTGAAAACAAATTTGACACAAGAAGCAGATGAACGGACTTGATTGTGTATTGATTAAGCTAGTGAAAAATAAAAATTATTCCAGTTATTATACCTAAAAAAGAGTTCAAAATATCTTATAATCCTCCAACTTGCAAATCTTTACACAGTCGTCTGCATGCATGTGATAATGATGGCGATTTAATCGTATGGAAGGCGTCTCAATAAGTTAATTTCTTCCTTAGATGAAAAAGTATATTTTAAAAATGGGTTTCTATCAAATAAACCATTACAACCTTCTAGTTTTAACATTTCATAAGAATATCATGTGCGATGAAAATGGCGTACGCAAAACCATGACAGTTGATAGACAGTCCAAAAAACTAAAAAATATACATAAAACTCACAATATAATACATTTTATTGTAACGAATTAGTTAATGAAAACATACTTTACCTTTATTTTCAAATCCTTTGATGATTTCGTTGATAATGTAGCAGAATTTTTTAGCCCAAAATGAACACTGGCTTTCATCACAGCCTGAAAAACCTTTACTGTAGCACCGCTTCCGAGTTGTTACAAATAAGAGTAAAACGTACCGTAATTACCGAAAAAGGGCTGAATTTCGGGAAATTCATTTAGAAACAAGCCAAAACACATACTAGTTTGATTTCTTCACATATTGTCTTTATTTTAAGCAATGAACAACAAATGACAGATATTTTATTTTGGGTTATCAAATGAAAAAATATAAGAAATCAACTTGAGGTTTGACCTACAAAATACGGTGAGTTAATTAATTGGGTCATGTGGGGTCAAAAACTAGGTTCCCAGGTCAAACCTTAGAAAAACCTTGTGAACACTCTAGAGGCCACAGTTCTGGCCCAGTCTTCATGTAAGTTTGTCAGGATATTTGTCTACATGATATCTCAAATGAAAATATATTCCTCATAAATTTCAATATAATTTAGTACAAAAACATAATGAGAAGGGGTTGAAATATCCATTTTATCTAGGTTATTAGAAATAGGTACTAAACCGGATGTAGAATTAGTCGCGGCCTATTTCCTGAAAATCAGAGGTAGAATGTGCAAAGGTGATGAGGTGTATGCAGGTTCAGTGATTCCATGGAACTCCTACTGGTCACTGGCAGAATGTGGCTTATCGGAATGGAATGTGGCAGGATGGGATGTCACTGGCAGAATGTTGCTTAACGGAATGGAATGTGGCAGGATGGGATGTCACTGGCAGAATGTGGCTTAACGGAATGGAATGTGGCAGGATGGGATGTCACTGGCAGAATGTGGCTTAACGGAATGGAATGGGCAGGATGGGATGTCACTGGCAGAATGTGGCTTAACGGAATGGAATGTGGCAGGATGGGATGTCACTGGAAGAATGTGGCTTAACGGAATGGAATGTGGCAGGATGGGATGTCACTGGCAGAATGTGGCTTAACGGAATGGAATGGGCAGGATGGGATGTCACTGGCAGAATGTGGCTTAACGGAATGGAATGTGGCAGGATGGGATGTCACTGGCAGAATGTGGCTTAACGGAATGGAATGTGGCAGGATGGGATGTCACTGGCAGAATGTGGCTTAACGGAATGGAATGGGCAGGATGGGACATAATATGTGTTTTGAAAAAAGCCCTATTTTTACAAAATATAACTGGGGAATAACAGCTCAAAAGAAATAAATATGACAATGGAAACATTGAAAATAAATTCATTTGCATGTATACCCCAGTAATTTGAAATGTTGACACTTTATGCAAATTAAGACCGTTTCCTGTAAAAGCATGCTGATAATGTGCAACTTTTTCTATTTTTTTCGGTCTGTGCATAAAAGGAGTTTTAGACTTTTGAGAATGGTAGACAAAACAAGAGCATTCTTTGGAACACATTTGTCACTTGCTGAAGCATGAAAAAGTGTGATGGACAGACTGACAGACAACGGAAAATTGGTCTCTGTGTGTTAGCTCTGTTAACAGCAGGTGACACAAAAAATCTGAGATGATTTGTGAAAAATATAAGGCTAGATTAGCGTCTTCATAAGACTTATTGACCAACTTTTAGAGGTTTTGTCTTATCACATTATCAGAATTCCAATCAAAAGAGCTACATAATTATACAATCCAAAGATCAAACTATCTCTCTTACTTCCCTGTAAGATCCTCCCAATGTCAATATTGCAGTCAATTTACATCAATATTAACCCCGACAATGATGTGGACACTTGTGACTGCCTTTGCATCCAATGCAGACCAAGATCAGCCAGCACATCAGTGCAGTCTGATCATGGTCTGCACTGTTTGTTATTTGGTCAATAAATTTTAAGCAAGCACTCCAATTAACAACTAATGATACAGTCCTACATGAAGAAGAAACAATTCCAATTAAGAAATTAAGCATAGTTAGGTTTAATGTAAGAGACAACTGTCACGGATTCATATTGAATGAAAAAGACAGGAGCAAATTAAGGATATCTGCTAATAAATAATTCACAGAAATTCTTGACTTCATGTGACATTCCAACTGTAAATCAGACAGAAATGGTAATTGAAACCTTAATCAGGAAAACAATAAATATCATGGTTTTTTTTTTTCACTTAATTTTCATTTTGAACTCCTATCTGGTAACAATCTCTGAGAACCCCATCTAAAATGAAAGAACTCATTCCAAAATAGATTGATAACTGCCATCAAGTGTATCATTAGCAGAATAGATCCACATGATGACAGCCTCCATACTTCATTATCTAAGAAGCAAGTTCATTTCGCAGAAAAATAAAATCCACATTAGCTAGGATTGAAATCGAGTTTTTGGCTGTTTTTAGTCTGTTTTGAATGAAAGGCATATCATTATTTTATCCCAATTTCACTTCCTGAGGCCCACATACCACATTATTTGTATCACATGTCAGATCACAACCTATCCCATTCATCATAATTTTTTGCATCAATTAACCATCTGTTTGTTTGGTTAGTTAACAAATTAATATTTCAGTGATTTGAAGATATTTTTTCTCAGGAGGCCAATAAAAAAGTACTGCCACACTGCAGACTATCAGGCCGCAGCTAGACAGGTGGTATGATACCCCACCCAGTCATGTTATCCTGACAACAGGCATAAAAGTCCTGCAACTACCTTCACCCAGTCATGTTATCCTGACAACAGGTGTACATCTCCTGCAACTACCTTCACCCAGTCATGTTATCCTGAAAACAGGTGTACAAGTCCTGCAACTACCTTTACAATAAATACAAAACACAAGGGAAAATACCAGTACCATATATACCAGTACCATTTTTAAGTCATGACCATAGATCAAACATACGACCCCTAACTTCTAAACTGAACTCCCAACTACACTGCTAAAAGGACTTGTAGAATTATTTATGAAGCTGAATGAAGTTATCCATGTTCTAACATCAATTTCATACAGATGTTGCCATCAAAAGTTCACCAAAACTACATTTTTAATCATTTAGTAAGTCCAAGAATCTCCCAATGCAAAGGACATAATTAAATGAAATCACTATCTCAGCCTTTACACAGTCCGACTGTCTATAAATTGTTTGAATTACATGTATTCAGAACACTCTATAATTATTCACGCCTCTAGGATTTGTTGAAGATGTTAACATAAATTAACAAATTGAAACTGAAAAACAAATGTTTAATTTGTCAGATATAAATTTTGTTTTTTATCATTATTTATTTATTCAATTTATTTATATAAGATTATGCTGAGACACAAGTAGGTGTTTCTTTCAATCAGTCAGTTGGCAAGGGACCTGAGTTTCCTGGCTGGCCAGTTGGCTACCAAGATGAGTTTGCAAAAATCATTATCTCAACCTTTGATAAAGCAAAATAAATAAAAGAAATCTTTAAAATAAATTCATCAGTTCAAAATTATTGATGTCAAAAATACAGGGAAAACTGCAGCAAATAGAACTGCAATCTTCATTCAGCACCATTCATTATTTCTGCTGAATACACAAACAAATGGCTAGACTTGGCTGAGTTTGTTACAAGGAGATGTAAACAAAGCAATGATTTATTTTATCTTTTATTTTTGTGTGAGAAAAATGATAATGAAATCAAAACAAAAGTCTATAACAAATTACACCATTCCATAATACTGAGCCAAACAAGCTTATACAGCCAAACTTTGACAGTCAGTAGACTTAAATGTTGGGAAATGAAATGCTCAGATAATTGTGATTCTTGGGGGAAAACAATTGTATTTACTTAACACTTCACTTCATATAAACTCATTTTGATGCATTGGCAAACAGAGCAGACCTGGAGATCATAAAGCATCTTTTAAAGGAGCTATCTGATCAGGGCTTCCTCTGTTTGCTCAAACAATATTGGAGCTAATAGAGTCTACACAGTCTTCATGGCAAAGAAAAATCCATTATTTTAAACAGCATTTAAAGATCAGTCATTCACGAGGGTTGTCCGTAAAGTTTTGAGACTGTGTAAATAAAAAACAAACTGCTCATGGGATACATTGAAAATTTTATCAGCTGACAAACATATCTTATATAGACTATTCCTGGAAGTTTTAAATAGATACCTCGAAGTGAACACATACAATGAACATTAAAAGAAGCAAAGGTGACATCTCAGGGAACACTCTGTTGTCTCATGATGTCATGTCATTTACAATTTTTTAAAATATTCTCCACATGAACGCACATATGGTGGCGTTCAACCCATTGCATGAATATCTGTCCATACCAATCTTTCTCGTATGATTTTTTCACATCTGTCCGTTTCAGCTAAACAGTGTTTGCAATTTCTCTCACTGTCCTCCGTTGGTCATCTTGCAACACAGTCTGTACAGGCTTAATGACAAATTCACTCGCCACATTTCAAACTTCTGAAATATGGACGATTTTTTTGGTCCTTAAATTTCCCCTTCTGTTAATATGTAAATAAAACCTCTGAATTCCAGAACCTCTAAATTCTGAACGATAATTTTATAAATATTTGGGTTATATCAGCGCTATTTCACCTCTGAAATCTGAACAGTGCTACTAGCTTGAAAGTAATCAGACCGGAAACTGTAAGCCCCGTGGCAATTTATCCCCTAATTTTCTCCCTGATTGTTTATTTATCAGCAGTGATCATTATTTTGACACATGTTAGAATCACAATTTGTCTATTATTTTGATAAGCATAAGAATCACAACATGTTTGCCATGTCCAAGTTTGCACTTGCGAATACATAGGCAATTAGATAGTGATAAGTGGATTAGTTGATATTTTTTGCAACAAACATCTTTAACAGTTTATGTGTAATTGCGGTATTGTTAGAAGGGTATTTAATTAGGCTGCATCAGACTGTGTGTTGCTTTGTAAGTGGCAAAAAATAAAGTTGAGAGAAAGAAAGAAAAAGACAAATAATGCTCGGAATCAGCATTAGCATAACCCATTTTGACATAAAAACAGCAAACAGAGAAAGAGAGAGGGAAATATAATTCAAGTAGAGAGAGAAAAGAAAGAGGAAGGGAGGGGAAGAGAAAGAGAAGAAGTAAGGTAATTGATTATGGGGAATCACATTAACTGATTTGCAAACAAAAAAAAACAAATATATACATGTATAAGGTAAAGCTTCAAAGGATTTGATGATAATTATATTTAGCAAAAAATACAAACACTGTTACACATATAAACAAAAATGACACTATTCACAACCATTAATATGTGCTAGTCTAATTCAATCCAGACTTCTGAATTCCGGAAACTTCCAAAATCTGAACTTTTTGGTCGGTCCCACAGTCTCAAAATTTTATGGACAACCCTTGTAATATTCATCAAGTCTTATACTGTATTACTTTTGCCTGCACTGTGTCCCTCCTTTATCACAATTTCACTGTATGTGTATTAACTTTGCAGCTATTGTAATAACAAATTGATCCATTATATCATGTTCTAATATGATAACAAGGTAAATTATGACACACGCACATCTCATAAACAACCTTTATGCAAAATACCGTTAAGTTAGAACTATCATAACAAGTGACTTTATATGATACTTATCCCTATGATGAGCAGGATTCCAATATAATCTCAACTTCACTATTTGAAGTGGAGGTATAGCTATAATCTTCAAGGGTCAAAAGGTTGCAATATGGACTTGACATGAATTTAGAACTTGACCTAGCATAAGAACTTTACCTTGAGTAAATGACCTTGAGGCAACACACTGGTCAGTTATACACATTTGTGCCAAATGAACTGCCAGTGTTAAGTGTTGGCAAGATTATATCTCCAACAGAAAAATGAGACAGACATGCATAGATATTATGATATAAACTGTTCAAAACTGTTTGCCGGGGGCACAATATTACCATTCATCTTTGCGACACACATTTGAATAAAGAAGATATGGAAAGAATGGAAAGAATGCAAATCCCCATACACACATTAAATTTACACTACCATATTTTTCCTATATTTTTTTACCTTGGCATTGGTTATATCAATGCCATAAAAAAATCTATATTTAGAACTAAATATGTTGTCTTGGTAATAAATAGGAAAACAGCTTTGCAAATAGCTCATAAAACCAATACAGCAATACAGCAACATTTAACAAGGGTCTTCATGTGGCAGACACAGGACTAAAACCGGCACAAGAGATGTAGGTAACACCTTGTAAAATCAATGGGGGTCATCCACTATTCATGAGTTACAACCCACCAAGTTTGAGAACCTTTGGTGCACAAATTGTATCCAATCCATATCAAGATTACCGGGCCAACATCTCGCAGGCTGACTTATGTATGTGAGCAAATTGATAAATTTGCTGCAGAAACGCAAGGGGTGCACAATAAATTTGATAGAGCAATATCTATAAAAGCAATACTGCTGAGAGGTGCTTTTTTAAATTTAAAGATTTGGCTTTGGAATGATAAATATCAGATTGTTTTTGTGTTAAGAATGAAGAAAAAAACATGCCAAATGACCAAACATGGGGTCATTTATATTGTAGTGTAATAAATTTAAAAAAAAATTTTAACTTTTTTAAATGTAATTAATTAAATTACATTTACTTTCAGAATGTAATTAATTAAATTAAATACAAGTACAATTAATACAATTAATAGTTAACAATGACCTGGCCAAGATATGGTTTGGTGCAAATTGGTCAATATACAGCCCAGGGGCAACAGCCATATTACAACAATGTTTTCTCACATAGTAACACAATACATTGTATTCAATAGTTGCTTTATGTGTGTTAGGATTCATGAAATAGTGTCCACAATACTAGCACAATATTTTAGTTCATAAAAAATAATGTAATTGAAGTGTAATTAAAATCAATTACCAATTACATTCAATTACTTGGGGAAAAAACCAATTAATTGTAATTAATTACAATTACAATTATCCTATGTCTGCAAATGACACATTGGAAAAATTTTTCCCAAGTCACTTTCAATAACCTTTGTATATGTAAAAATAAATGTAAAAGCTTCAACATATACAGTCGAACTTTGGTGACTCAAACATGCAAGGGGAACAGCTATTTGTTCTAGTCATCGGTGGATGGACCCATCGGTGGCTATAATGATTTAAACAAGAGCACAGCATGTGGGTTCCAACGCTTGTCTGTTTTTGCCAATGTTACACATTGTTGTTAAACACTTAAAAAAGTTGACTTTGAAAATCACAACTAAAACTGTGAGCCTTTAAATGCAAAGTTGAAGTACCATACCCTTTAAATTTGACCTTTGTCCTTGAAGGATGACCTTGACCTATGCATGGAATAGAATGTATACAACACAAAGATGTAAAATATGTAACAAAAAATCAAAATTGCTAATCCAATGAGTTTTTGATAATCAACACAAAACTGTAAAATTTGAAGACATTTAAAAAAAAAATATGTTCCTTTTTATCTGCCTAAAGAAGATCATGACCAAAATCACACCTGCACAGGTTCATATAATGACAAACCAGTATACAAAGTTTTTGAAAAAAAATTAACAAATCAAGGTCGATATATTGAGGTATATCTGAAAAAACATTGTCATGATGAATATGCATACCAAATATAAAGATTTATGTCAAAAAGTAAAAAGTTATGTTTTTTAAAAAAAATTAAAGGAACAAAGTCCAAAAGTGTAACATTGATGGAAAGGTCTTGCCACAAGGAATTCACATGTGAAATATTAGTGCCCTGTTGGTAACGGTTCTGAAATGACAGGAATTTTGAAGTTTTCGGAAGTTACAGCAAAACTATGTCAAAGGTCAAGGTCAAAAGATGAAATATTGAGGTATATCTGAATAGCCCTTGCAAAGATGAAAATGCATATCAAAAACAAAAGTTGAATGTCAAATAGTAAAGAAGTTATGGCCAACGTTAAAGTTTTTTTGTTAAACATTTCAAAAATAGGTCAAAGATCAAAGGTCAAGGTCAAATATCCAAAAGTGTAACATTGATGGAAAGGTCTTGCCACAAGGAATTCACACGTGAAATATCATTGCCCTGTTGGTAACAGTTCTGAAATGAAAGGCATTTTAATGTTTTAAAAAAATACAGCAAAATAGGTCAAAGGTCAAGGTCGATAGATGAAATGTTGAGGTATATCTAAATAGCCCTTGCAAAGATGAATATGCATACCAAAAATAAAAATTGAATGTCAAATAGTAGAGAATTAAATTACGGCCAACGTAAAAGTTTTTTGTTAAATATTTCAAAAATAGGTCAAAGATCAAAGGTCAAAGTCATAAGTCCAAAAGTTTAACATTGATGGAAAGGTCTTGCCACAAGGAGGTCAAAAGGTGAAAAATTTGCACATGTCTGGATAGGCCTTGTCCAGATAAATAAGCAGACCAAAAATGAAAGTTGTATATGGAATAGTAGAGAAGTTATGGCCAATGTTAAGATTCCGGATGATGCCTGACGACTACGACAACGTGGACGACGGAGTTACGACAATAGCTTGTATTTTTTTCTTTGAAAAACAGAAGAACTAATAAATGTATTCAAAAGATAAGATTTATAATTAGGCATTCTTTTAGAACAGATCGATTGAAGCAGATAATCTTATTTTGTCCTTTTTCTTATTCTAACTTCAGCAAAATAATATTAATATTAACATTAAATAGAGTAAAAACTTATCTTTGTTATTGTTTCATTCATTTAAAAACATAAACATCCTTAACAGCTGACAAAATTGATTATCGAAGCACAAACAATTGATATAAATTTCATTCACATATAATTACACATACATTGGCTTACGTGCAAGTCGTAACATTTTCTGCATACTCCGATTACTTTTTCTTTTGCATAAAAAAAACACTATTGTGAAAGATCCACACATTTAGCACATGACCACATAAAAGATAAATCATCTTATTACACTTTGATGTGTTAATTATTGAACCGCTGATTGTGCCAATCTCACAATGTATGAAAAACATGCTGCACTGCAGGTTGCAATAAAATCTGCCAGCAAACATCACATGTAGGGTGTTAATTGGGTTCGACCGAAAGGTGTGAAATACATAGTATTGTGTAACCTGGGGGCGAAAATTTAGTTGTTCCAGCCATCAGTAGTCGAGACATCCCAGGTCGAACAATAAAGAATTAAGAACAGTTTTGCCAGGACCTTGAAATGTGTTCGAGTAAAGTATGGTGTTCCAGTTTTCAGTGTTCCAGTCACCGAAGTTTGACTGTACTATCAATTAACTCACAAATGTAATTTTATAATAAAAGCAACAGTAAAAGCTTTATTTCCCCCTCCCATTTGTTTTACCTGAACACCAGTCAATACCTCTGTACAGTAACATCTCTCAGCAGCAACAATTTTCTGTGACTCTGGCATATGTTGCTGCTGAGATGTTCCAATGTACACATGTACAACAAAATCTTCAATGTCAGAAAATAACACGATACCCAGGCCTGATTAGGCTGATATCTTGTCTTTCTGGGCTGTATTTCTTGTTGTTGTTGACCTCACCACGACAGTACTTCAGTCATAGTCTAGCTAAGAACAGGTGGAGGAAGATCCTGTGACATGCAGTAAGTGTACAGACACATATAGATAGAATCAACGACCAGCCACAGCATGTCAGGGACCATGACCTTTCATTACTTTTCAGTGTGCAAAGTACTGGTCCAACCAAAAAGCCATTGAGAAAATCGTTAGCATAAATTAAAAAAAAATAAAAAAGCATAAAATTATGAGTTCCCACTTAATGTAAAACAAAAACAAAAAATAAAGACACAACTTTAAAATGTCTATGAGACTTACCTATGAAGAAATCCAATGGCAATGGCTGAAAAGAATAAGATTAAGAATTATTGTCAGGTAAGATGAATTAGAATTATTTTTGTTTCTAATAAACAAACAAGAGCTGTCAGAGGACAGCTTGCTTGACTATTCAAAATACTTGTTGGTAAATCAAATGAAATTTATTTCAATTCTTGCCCTTCATATACCCTGTATATAATAATAGTTTAAAATTATATACCTTAATAGTCTAATACCCTTAAATAGGTTTATGAAGTCTAAAATCAATTCCACGTCTAGTTACTGAGACATAAGTATAATAACACGATGCATGCAAAACTTAATCAAGTATCCAAGTTAGAAAAGGGCCATAATTTGTATAAAATTCAGAAAAAGAGTTATCCTCCTTGGTTTTCTGATGCCCCTGAACACACTCCTATACTTTCTAGTCAACACCATAAACAATTTCTGAGATATAAGCTGGATACGTAGTAGGCTAGTAGCTTGCATGCAAAACTTTAATAAAAAAAAGTCTAAGTCAAAAGGTGGCCCTAATCTGCATTATATTCAGTCAAAAACTATCTGCCACTATAGTATGATACCATTGAACATTTTAAAGATGTTTCAAATCAAACCCAGGCCTGGTTACTGAAATATAAGCATGAAATTCCTTGCATGCAAAAATTAACCAAAATTCTAAGTTAAAAAGGGGCCATAACTTATAATATATTCCATCAAGAGTTATCTACCTTGATAGTATGATACCCTTACACATATCAAAGATGTTTCAAATCAATCGCATGCCTGGATACTGAGATATAAGCATGAAAGTACCTTGCATGCAAAACTTTAACCAAAATTTCTAAGTTAAAAAAGGGGCTATAATTGCAATATATTCCATCAAGAGTTATCTACCTTGGTTGTCTGATGCCCCTAAACATATTCATAAACTTCTAAGTCAATACGATGAATGGTTATTAAGATACAAGCTGTATAGTAGCTTGCATGCAAAACTTTAACCAAATTTTCTATTACATGCAAAACTTTAACCAAATTTTCTAAGTTAAAAAGGGGCCACAATCAAATTCAGTCAAGAGTTATCTACCTTGGTTGTCTGATGCCCCTTAACATATTCATAAACTTTCAAGTCAATACCATGAATAGTTATTGAGATATAAGGTTGATTTGTAACTTGCATGCAAAACTTTAACCAAAAGCTGCAATGCAAACGCCAAATGCCGACGTAAGGGTGACTACAATAGCTCTCATATTCTTCTAATAGTCGAGCTAAAAATGAAATAATAAGAAAATAATGCAAGCCCATTAAAACTGTGGGTACATTTTGCTACCCATCCCCTTTTTTTTCTTATACGACTTTTTTTATTATTATTATTATTATTATTATTATTATTGGAGGAGGGGGGGCTGTTTTGTGGGGGTAGGGGCAGGGAGGTGTATATGACAAATTTTAAGAGTAAAAATAAAACATCTGCAGAGGGTAAATGAGAATGCTGATTAATCATAGTTTGTTCATCTTCCGTCATTTTTGATAAATGTTCAAATCTCAAGGTCCTAAGTAAGTAAATGCTTGCGCAACTCAATGTCACCGATAAATCAATAATTAGTAAACTGTTCAAAGGTGTGCTGAGTCAGTGCTTATCTAGATACACAAGTAACCTAGTAAAATCCAACTACCCGAGCTGGAATCAAACTTAGGATCTTCAGAATACAAGTCAGACACTCTAACACACTGCCACAAAAGCTAACTTAGTAAAGAAAGGAAGTACATGTGCTATTTTATACCTCCACAGGGTATATATTGAATTAATTCATCATGTTGATTTTCTTTGGTTTTTTTTTATTTCTTCAATCTAAGTCTCAACACAGACTTATAAGATGGATGACTTCTTTAGTCCTGGACCCTAAACTATCAATCTTTTAAATCTAAGATGTTTAAGACATAAATTTACTAAATGTATTTACATTTATCAGGTATCTTCCTCCATTATTACAAAATCAAATTATTATATTTTCTTCTATGTTCAAATATGCAAATTCTCATCAAACCTAAAATTAATAAAGATACGCTACAGAGAACAGTGTTAAGTTTTCATTTCTAGTCAAGCCTGTAAGATGCAAACTTAATTTCAATATCCAACAGACAGTAATACAGTAAGTTTGTCCACTTGATATACAAAAACACATGTTGTTAACTTGTTTGATTCTAATTTACTGACAGTATAACCGTTTGTTCATTTTGTGATTTTGTATGCATGTCCAGTCATACATGTTGTTTACTTGTTTGCTTACAATTTAATGACAATATTACATTTTGTGATTTAATTGTAATAAAAGAAGGTAATAACTAGTATGGCTCCCTTGCTTGGCACTCAGCATATAAGGGTAGCTCCAGGACTGGTTGGCCTTGTGTCAGGATAATGTGATTGGGTATGGGGTCATGCCACATGTCTATGGCGTGATACTGCAGTATGGCAGCCCTATATCTGTCTCAAGTAGACATCATAAGTCTCCAAATACTGTTGGTGGGACATAAAACCCAACAAACATTTTGTGATTTAGTCCACATGAGACAGTCGTACAATTCAGCTAACTTTTCTGATTGCAGTTTAACAATAGCATCTCCGTCCAGATTCATATTAAACTGGTGGAAAACCTGGCCAAATTATTTCAGTGACAGAGTACACCCAGATAGAACCAGCCTGATTTAATTCTTCCTCACATTAAACTCTGAGGTACCCAGAGCAGGATTTGAACCCATGGCAATCTGAGAGGCTGTTTGGAAGTCAATATTAAGACACTTAACCACAGAGGACATGTTACAGATGTAGTGCTGCAAGTAAGTTGATTTGGGCTGCATAGGTCAAGACCCAAGTAACCTGATGGTTCCAGGTTCAAGATAAGCCAGGTCTGCTTTTTTTTTTCTTTTTTTTTTAAAACCTCTCTCCTCAGGTTTAATGTACCAGAATGTTTACACCAAAAAGAAAACTTAATTTGTAAACTTAAAAGAGAGTGAAAAAAAAAAGCAATCTTTCTGGGAATGAACTCTGTTTTCATGGAAGAGGCACATTAATGATGAGGAAATTTGTATTCAGTAACTCTAGCCTCACACTTTAAAAATGGATAAAAATCTTTATAATATCTTACATGAAAATCATTGAAAACAATGTACATTGGTAGCAAAGAACAGAATATTCACTGTTTATAATTTGAAAGTCTGTTTTTCCTAATCAAGCATGTCTGGATTATCATCATTTTTCTTTCAAAACATTTTCAACTTTTTCTCATTTTTTCTTAATGTTAATTGTTCCCCTATATAAATGAATGCAAACAACACCTCATTATCCCTGATATATTCATAGCCTGTGTTAGTGATATGTGTTAGTGATATTTAATTCAAACATTATTTTTTGCAGCAATTAATATCAAGCTAAAAAAGAATCACCATGATATTTGTATATGTAACAGATAAACATTTCTTAATTTATCCTATCAAGAGATCTGTCAGATTGTGGCAACAGCTTCTTGACAAGATATCAGTTAAGGAAAATGCAAAAAAATCAACCATGGCTTAGAAGTTAACTACAAAAGATATCTGGGTAGGGATTTAGTGCCCGGGTAGTAGTGTTATGCAATCCCATACCCAGGACTCAGCCCTACTTCTGATTGATGTAAGAAAGCTATCAGTTGCTTCCATTGAAATTTAATAGATCAATTTTGAATAATCATCATTTAAATACAAAATTAATATGCCATGCTAATTTTTTTTAAATTTTCCTTAATTTTAAATTAAGTATCACAACATATATAAAAGTAACCATTTTTTTTATCTTAAATACAGAAACACCTAGACACTTTTTAAACTATTAATACCATGAAAAGACAAGAGGGCCATGATGGCCCTGGATCGCTCATCTGAGTATAGGGTTACCCAAGGAACATCAGTCTGTATTAAAACATTTTTAAATCTGGCCAGTATATAAGTTTTGAAGGAGATGATCCCTGTAAAATTTTATCAAATTCTGTCCAGCAGATTCAGAGGAGATGTCGTAAGATTTCACTATAGACATATAAGGCAAATTAGCCCCGCCCCTGGCAGGCATGTTTTTTTGTGGATCGGAATAATTTCAGCAACCATTGTGAACCTTCACCCAAGGATCATCCCTTCCAAATTTAATCAAATTCTGCCCAGCTGTTTCAGAGAAGATGTCGTTTAAAGATTTCACTATTTACATATAAGGTAAATTAGTCCCACCCCTGGTGGCCATGTTTTTTTCCCGATCGGAATAATTTTAGCAATCTTGGTAGAGAATTACTTAAGGAACATCTGTACCAAAATATTTTGAAATCTGGCCAATAGTTTTGAAGGAGATGATTTTTAAAGTTTTCATTATTTTTTTCTTTTCCTTGCCATGGTAACCAGAGTTCCACATGAATCAAGTCTATTTTAGCAACTTTTGTGAAGGTTCACCCAAGGAACATCCCTGCCAAGTTTAATCAAATTCTGTCCAGTGGTTTCAGAGGAGAAATGTCGTTTAAAAAAAAATGTTTACGACCAACGACAGACGCAGGGCTATCACAAAAGCTCACCTTGAGCACTTCATGCTCAGCTGAGCTAAAAACCCTCTCATGGCATGAAGCAGTGTATGTCATATTTTTCCTTCAGTGCTGCCACGTATGAGAAAAATAATTACAGTTTTTACTTCTCTCCCACTTATTACATACATACATCAAATCAAATTATTGGGTAATTTATCATAACATGATACTCTGTGAAATGACTGATTTTATTTCATCACCCTGGTGAAAAAATTAGAAATAATTAGGTCTGTATCCATCAATTACTGTAATATACCATACACCTAACTTCACCCCCACCCTCTTTCTTATGAAGCACTCCCAAAGACTAATTTTATAAAGAAAAACTAGAGCCCTGCAAAATGGCACCAACGCTCGTCTGTTTTACATGTCAACAAAGGGGGTCCATATTTGAAATTTCAAGTTTGAACATCATAAGGTATAAAGAGTAACTATTTAGTAAATACAAAAAGAAACTAGAGCTATCACTGAAGGTGATTAATACCCCCGCAAAATACTTTAATGCAGGAGAAGCCAGACTTCAGGCAGAGCATAGATAAGAACCTGTATACATAGTATATTGGTTGTGATATTAATAAGTAAAGTTTTTATTTAAATTTGATAGAGAGTCAATAATGGTTGTTTGTCACAGTAGTTTAAAAATATAAGGTTACAGTTCTTGGACACTGCACTTCTCCTAGTCGCCATCTGTTTACATTTTAAGTTTCAAGTATATACCATGTATAATATTCGAGTTATGTTCAGGACAAGAAAAACAAGGAAAAGTAACAAAGGGAAAATAACTCTGTAATTACTCTAGATAGAGTTATGGTTCTTGTGCACTGCACTTCCTCATATTGTGGTTGACCATTGTATGAAATTGTTTTGAAATCCAACCAGTAGTTTACAAGTTATACTCTGGACAAGGAAAAGTAACTAAGGGCAATAACTCTGTAATTCCTATAGATAGAGTTATGGTTCTTGTGCACTGCACTTCCTCATATTGTGGTTGACCATTGTATGAAATTGTTTTGAAATCCAACCAGTAGTTTACAAGTTATGCTCTGGACAAGGAAAAGTAACAAAGGGCAATAACTCTGTAATTCCTATAGATAGAGTTATGGTTCTTGTGCACTGCACTTCCTCTCATTGTGCTTGACCATTGTATGAAATTGTTTTGAAATCAAACTTGTACTTTTCAAGTTATGCTCCGGACAAGGAAAAGTAACAAAGGGCAATAACTCCATAATAAGTCAAGATGGAGTTATGGTTCTTGTGCACTGCACTTCCTCTCCATGTGCTTGATCATTGCATGAAGTTGTATTGAATTCCAACTTGTGGTTTTCAAGTTATGCTCCGGACAAGGAAAATGCAACGGACCGCTGGACCGACCAACCGACCGACCGACCACCGGGTGACTCCTATATACCCCCCCAAACTTTGTTTCAGGGGTATAAAAACAAGTCTTACATAATGTAGAAGAAATATAATTGATTTTAATAAAAACAATTTTGACAAGTTCTAATGGGCATAACTCTGAAAATCTTGCTTACAGAATGATGCCAACTGTCTTACAACTGTGCCTTGTCATGATTATCAAGTCTTCCAAGTTTCATGTTGATAACTTTCATAGTTTGGTGTTGATACCTTTAAAAGTGTTTAAGTAATGGGCTACATTAAAGTTTTTGCGTGACGACAACGACGACGACACAGAGATCATAATACTTCAACTTTTTCTTCGAAACAGACAAGTTAAAACCAGTCAATTCAACTATTCCAGCTACATTAAATGCTTATATAAAGGCATTTAATCCTTGTACTACCAAAATAAAGAGTTAATCTTTAATCCTTGTACTACCAAAATAAAGAGTTAATCTTTAATCCTTGAATGTATCAATATTCAAAACATTTGCTAGACAATGTACTAAACTCTTAATGAATTAACTCTTTTGTGCAAGAAGATTAGAGATGGGGGGGGGGGGGGGGGGGGGGGTTCAAACTAATTTAAGGTAAAGTCCCTGTAATGGTTCTGCTACATCTTGGAGCACTTAACCTCTACCAAGATAACCAAGGTACCCTTATGAAACATTAAGAAACCTTGATTTACTCCAAGAAAGGCCATGAGGTCCAAAATGGTAGTGGAAGCATTACAGGGACTTTACCTTAATGAGAGAAAAATGTATAGCCCCTTTGGCATTAAATCGGAACATATGATAAACAGAAAGCCATTTTTCTTCCAACATAAAGTATTGAAGTTATCTGAAACTCAATTATTTATCACTTTGCACAGCAGATTGTGTCATACTTCACTTTTGACTTCTTCCTATCAAATCTATGGAGTCTTAACCAGCAATCAGTTTTTTTTTTTTTTTTTTTTTTGTTAATGAGAAGATCAAATTGAAGAAAACAAGACCTGTAGGTATTGTGGACAGGTTCTTTTCGACCTTTCCAGATGCTGCTTTTTTCATAAAAAGTAGGTCAAAGTCAAAAGGTCAACTGCATAATGTAAAAGTTCATCCACTTAAGCAACTGTCTAAATTCAATATTTAATATTGATGCAATCCAATGAAGGACATAGAAGTTATAACATATTAAAACAAGAGATTTCAGAGGACAGCACACTTGACTATTTGAAATGCTTGTTGGTAAATCAAATGAAATCTATTTCAATTCTTGCCCTTCACATACCTTGTATATATTAATTGTCAAACATGATATAGATAGTCTGATACCCCTAAATATGTTTATGAAGTCTAAAATTGATCCAATTCCTAGTTACTGAGAAGCTGTGCAACAAAACTTTAACCAAATTATCCAAGTTAGAAAAGGGCCATAATTCATATTAAATTCAGTCAAAGAGTTATTCTCCTTGGTTTTCTGATGCCTCTGAACACACTCATAAACTTACTAGTCAATAAACAATTTCTGAGATATAAGCTGGGTAGTAGCTTGCATGCAAAACTTAACCAAATTTTCTATTAATTGCATGCAAAACTTTAACCAAAAAGTCTAAGTCAAAAAGTGGCCATAGTTTGCATTATATCAGTCAAAAACTACCTGTCTCTATTGTATGATACCACTGAAAATATTAAAGAAGTTTCAAATCAATCCCATGCATGTTACTGAGATATAAGCATGGAATTCCTTGCATGCAAAACTTGAAACCAAAATTTCTAAGTTAAAAAGGGGCCATATTTTGTTACATATTCCATCAAGATGTATCTACCTTGGTAGTATGATACCCCTGTTCAAATCACTCCCAAATCTGGATACTGAGATAAAAGCATGATAGTACTTTGCATGCAAAACTTAAACCACAAATCAATCCCATATCTTGATACTGAGATAAAAGCATGATAGTACTTAGCATGCAAAACTTTAACCAAAATTTCTAAGTTAAGAAGGGGCCGTAATTTGTATTAAATTCAGTTAAGAGTTATCTACCTTGGTCATCTGATGCCCTAAACATATTCATAAACTTTCAAGTCAATATCATGAAAGGTTATTGAGATATAAGCTGGATAGAAGTTTGCATGTGAAACTTAAACCAAATTAGAAAAAGGTCAACCTGAGCAGATGCCCGATGACGCCAGCCCAGACATCATCAATTTATTCCTTGAACAAGACGGCCAAGGTGGCCCTGTGTTGCTCACCTGAGTAAGATTGCTGTGTTAGGTATGATTACAAAAAAAGCGGCATCTAAAGTGTTTTTTCTAACATTTGACCTAGATTTTGATCCTACCTAAATTTGCATTCATTTGGAATTTCACCCAGTCATCATTCTAATCAAGTTTAATGATGACAAAAATGTAGGCCTCTACAGCATTTACAAGGTTTTTCTAAATTTGCCCTGGTGACCTACACTTTGACCCCATGTGACCCATTTTCAAACTCATCTAAGATTTCATGTAGACAAACATCCTGGCAAATTTTCATGAAGATTGGTCCAAAACTGTGGCCTCTAGTATGCTCACAAGGCTTTTCTAAGATTTGATAGTGACCTAGTTTTTGACCCCACATGACCCAATTTTAAACTCATCTAAGACATCATGTACACAAAAATCCTGATCAAATTTTATGAAGATTGGGTTAAAACTGTGGCTTCCATAGAGTGTTCACAAGGTTTTTCTAAGATTCGATCTGTTGACCTAGTTTTTGAACCCACATGACCCAATTTCAAAGTCATTCGAGATTTCATGTACACATACATCCTGACCAAGTTTCATGAAGATTGGGCCAAAATAGTGGCCTCTAGAGTTTTCACAAGCAACTGTTGACGACGGATGACGTATGACGCACGACAGACAAAAGGCGGTCACAAAAGCTCATCCTGAGCACAAGTACTCAGGTGAGCTAAAAACCTGTCCAAAAATTCAGTTCGTTTGGATTTTTAATCAAGAGGGCCAGAGAGGCCCTAAATCGCTCACCTGAGTATAGGGTTACACAAGGAACATCTGTACTAAAACATTTTGAAATCTGGCCAATAGTTTTAAAGTAGATTAGTCAAAAGAAAAGAAAGGAGTTGCAAAAAACGAGTTCTTTAGATCTCTGTTAGTTTTAAAAGTTGAAGTTTTCTTCCCCTGCGAACAATTTGTCCTGAATAGTAAGACACTACACCTTTTTAAGGTAAACTGAAAGAGTAGAACTCTAAAAAATAAGAAACACATAGACATCGGAATTGATTGTTCGACCCCGACAGATCCTATATTCAACAAAAACATAACATCTGGTTTTGTTTTGTAGCTTGCGAAATGAAGTCTAATGCGCAGATGTTTTAAGGCTGTAAGTGTCTACAAAGATTGTAAAAATTATTTGGATCCGTGGTTTTTCAAAGAGCTGCACTGACACAGGAATTACACAACTATTAAACCAACAACAAAATCTATTACAAGTTAAGCCATTCAGACACTAATCATTAAGCTGGTTACCACAGCCGAGTATCTTTTTTAAAGATATTTCTTGTTTAAAGTTTTCATATTTTTTTCTTTTCATTGCCATGGCAACCAGAGTTCTAAATAGATCAAGTCTATTTTAGCAACTTTTGTGAAGGTTCACCCAAGGATTATCCCTGCCAAGTTTAATCAAATCCTGCAAATTAGCCCCGCCCCTGGCGTCCGTGTTTTTTTAACGGATTTAAATTATTTTAGCAATCTTGGTAGAGGGTTATCCAAGGAACATCTGTACTAAAATATTTTGAAATCTGCACAAAAGTATAAAAGGTGATGACTTTCAAAGTTTTTATAATTTATTTCTTTCCATAGTGTTTCCCCTAGGATCTGGTTGGGGCATGGTAATTTTTACTCAAAAGGGCACTTAGGTCGCGTCGCATTATATTCATACCAAGATTGGGGCACTTAAATGTTTTTATTTGAATTTTCATGAATGTAATTTATTTACTGTTATTAATTTCAGTTGTCTCAAATACAACCAATAATAATAATATCCTACAATTATACCTTGAAAAATTAGAATTACATAAATAACATAAATGAATTTTCAAACAATTTAGACTACCATACAGCAGGAATGAAATAAAACCACTACAAAATCACAGATACTGCTCGCACCCTAGTACTTTTTTTTTTTTTTTTTTTTATATAAATCTTTTTTATTATCTTTTTTTTTTTTTATCAAACTCTAGATAATAATCTCTTTTTTTTCTCTCTTTTTTTTTTCAGATGATTTTTATAAATGTTAGTAAATTAAAAAAATATACCTTAATTTTCATTTAAAAAAAATGAAGAAATATTTTAAATACTTTTTTTTTTATTATTGTTAGATCAATTCCCTCCCTTTATTCATACTTCATTTTTCAACGATCCGCGAAAACTCATGACATTATCGGTAAACAATGCACAGGCAGAAACTTGTATTTTTATATGATCATTTGCAATTATATGAATTTTGAATAGCCGAATATTGGTCTCAGTCAAGATTCAGACTTGCTGATACTGCGTTAAAAAGAAAATCTGAAACAGTTGTAAACACACTTATGAAGCATGAAAAACTAGTCAACGAGGTAGATATATCGGCGAGTAAAAGTTATGCGTCAACAAATTTCAGTTTGTTAATTTCAACATCAAATTTCTCAGAAAAGATTTATTTGGAATTAGTTTATTTGGGAAAAAAGAACTTTCTAGACATTGGTTTATTTGTTAAAAAAAAAAGAAAAGAACTTTCTCTGCAATGGTTTCAGTTTTGTTTACACTTCCGGTTTTTAGCGTCATTCATTTGCATAACGACCCAATTTTCCTTAGAGATGATTTATTACACATACGTCCAAGGGCATAGCGCCCATTACGCACAATACGCATGTGCATATACAAAATTTCATGACCAAACCATCTTTTTCAGAACTTGAACGAATAGAGGCCTAGGCTATATTCGTTCCAGTTCACAGAATAATAAATTTTGCAATTCAAGATTTCCTGGCAACTAATGGGCTCTAACAACTGGAATCTTTCTACCTCTAAGATTCCAGCAGGTGGATGGCTTTGATCCCATGCGCTGCATTGCAACGCGTGTGATTAACCAAAATCAGCTGCTTGTAAAGCAAGTTATCAGTTTCTTGCATCCGGTACTGGTAACACGCTTAGATGGTCTAAACCTGCCCAGGAAAGATGCACAAACTGTCCGCCGCGATATGACTGAAATATTATCAGTATTTCCTGTGATTTAAATTTTGTCACACATGAGTAATCTAAAAACTTTGAACCGAATCAGTAAAACGTACAGTCTGGGTGCCCTCCCCCTTAACTCCGCTACTCTACGCAAAGGTAAATAATCATAGTTATATTCAGGCAGGGAACCAGACTATAAAACATATCACTTTTTATGAATGACGACATAGAAAGCTATATAGTGACATCATTGTTCTGCAATTATGAAATTTTGCTGATGTCATAGCCAGCGAAACGTGCAGTGCAGTCTCTTCAGTCAAGTAGCCCTTTGACATTTACAGCACAGTCTCTTCAGTCAAGTAGCCCTTCGACATTTAAGTATTTAAAATTAAATAGATCTAATGAACAATTTTAAAAAAAATACGTCTATAAATTAGCTTCAGCAGATTAAGATCTCGCATAGATCTAGATTCTGGAATATACTATAATAGATCTATTCTATATTATACTGAGTACCGGGCATGATTCTGGTTTTTCAACAACTGACAACAATTATTAAAAATACAGGCTTCATCTATGCCGTTTTAATATTTTCATCTAAACCTGTTATACAAACTGCAGTAACTAGCATAGGTTTATTTCAACCATGAAGAGACAAATATGCCAAATACCTGGTCAAGCCACACTGTTCAAACTCCTGAAAAATGACACATCCAGTGAGACAGATGAATCGGGAGTGAGAACAGAAATAAATAGTTGTACGGAGACTAGATCTGGGTCTGAAACTTCAAAATGTGAAAATCCCCAATCCAAACTCTCAAACAATCATGATTTTGTTAAATCAACAAAATTTAATGTTCCTGAAACAAGTCCCAGTCCTGTTGGGACACGCTTCCTAGATATAGGAAACCTAGATCTCAAAAGCAGACTACGTATGTCTGACTCACAGAAATATTCTGTGCTTAGTACAAGATTTGAACCATCGGAGGCTGGGTAGCGCCTTTAAGGGAGTGTGGCAAAAAGACCAGACGTGTTCCCGATTTTGTGTTTTGTCATGTTTTCAATAATGCTGAAAATGTTCTAGTTGCCCGGCCACTTACTGACTGCAGCAACGCAAAAAAATTCATTGATGGTCACAAAAATTCGCGAGATCACTTGAACACATTAACAAAGGCCGACCATTTTGTTCAAATATGTAGCAACGAGAAGAATGTTGTTGAGTTTGGGTCAGCTGCCTACAGAAACACCGTTCATAGAAACAGACAGGCATTAACATCAATTATTGAAGCCATAATTCTCTGTGGTCGCCAGAATATAGCCCTCCGCGGAAAAACCGATGAAAAAAGCAACATGCGAGCATTGCTCAACTACCGCACAATAGCTGATAGTGTACTTCAAGAGCATATTGCGTCTGCCCCCAGCCATGCTACATACATGAGCCCTCAAATTCAAAACGAATTCATATCACTCTGCGGACAACAAATTTCTGAAACAATTATTCAGCGATGCAAAAACGCAAAATATTTTACAATTTTGGCCGATGAATCTGCAGATAATAGCGACACAGAACAATTTGCATTCTGCATACATTACGATAATCGGGAAAGTTCAGGCTTGCACGTCGTTCGTGAGGAGTTCTTGTCATTAGTTGCATTCGAAAGCACAACTGGTGAGGCGTTGCACGGTCTTCTGCTTGATGAGATCAGAAAGCACAACCTCGACCCAAATTCTATCGTAGGCCAAGGTTACGATGGTGCAGGAAACATGTCTGGCAAAATCCGAGGCGTGCAGGCAAGATTTGCCAAAGTGTTTCCAAATGCAAAATACGTGCACTGTCATAATCATCGCCTAAACCTAGACATTTGCCATGCATGCAGAGTTGCCTATGTTCAATCAATGTTTACTACAGTTGGGGATATCTTGTTCTTTTTGACAAGTTCACCAAAACATATTGCCATTTACAGACAACACAGTGACAATGGTGAAAAACTACGTAAACTGTGTCCAACCAGATGGTCCCAGCATTCCGAAAGCGTTTCTGCTTTCTTCAGAAACTTTTCGGCCATTTCGGACACTCTGACAGATCTGCAGGTCAGAATGGACACCAAGATAATGTCCACTGCATCGTCTCTTCAAAAAGCAATTAGGTCTTTCGACTTTGTTGTTGCTCTCTGTGTTGTCAGTGGCCCACTTGATCTTCTGACCCCTCTATCAGATTCTATGCAAGACCCCAAGTGTGATCTTGTTAAAGATGGCTACTCTGAGAGAAGAGAGGTAGTCTGGTATATTTTCAACAAATCTGGTAGAAATCTGTCGATCTTGCCAAACAGCAAGATATTCCAGTTAACCGTCCGAGGGTAGCTGCTAGGCAGATCCACAGAGACAACATTGCTGCTGATACTGTGGAAGAGTACTGGAGGCTGAATTTGTACCTCCCATTCATGGACCACCTTCTCACTCAAGTAGAAGACCGGTTGTGCATTGCACTACCACAAATGAAAGCGCAGTATTTACTGTACCATAAAATTGCACAGCTTACCCCAGAGATGCTGAATGAAATAAAGCATGAGTATGCTCCGTTCATTGATGGAAATTCATTTGACGCAGAGCTGGAGGTGTGGAGACGCCGAATAGTTCACGGTGGGGTATACGAACAGCTGTTAGAAGCTGTTGATGCAACTTATCAGCTTCTCCCCAATTTGCACGCAATACTCAAGGTTCTCCTGACGATGCCTGTATCTACAGCTTCAGCTGAACGATCTTTCAGTGGGCTCAGAAGGTTTAAAACCTATCTCCGCAGCACCATGACAGAGCAGCGGCTGACAGGATTGGCATTATTGCACATCCATCGCAGCCAAAGTATTGACATTGAACAAGTGCTAATTGTTTTTGATGTCTCGGGTCACAGGATAATTGCACTTGTTTTTCGCAATGCTGAACGCGACGACAGCTCTTCTGACGACAAATAAGCTTGTCCGACTAGTTCTGTCATCTCGAGTTAAAAACAGACAGGATCAAAACTAAAAAAATTAAAAAAAAAAATTAAGAAAAAAATAAAAATTAAGAAAAAACAAGTAACTGGTGTTGTATGCAACACATAAAGTCCCCTACCAGCTCCACCTTGACTCAATATGGTAATCAATCCCATTTTTTGCCATATTTTCACTATTTCCGTTACCATAGCAACCACAATTTTAGTCGAAGAACAAAAATAAAATGATGTGCATAATCTACACATTCCCATCTATTCATATAGCAAGTTTCATCAAGTTAGCTTGCTTAGTTATCGTGGGATCCCATTTTTGCCATATTTTCACTATTTCCGTTACCATAGCAACCACAATTTTAGTCGAAGAACAAAAATAAAATGACGTGCATAATCTACACATTGCCATCTAGTCATATACCAAGTTTCATCAAGTTAGCTTGCTTAGTTATTAAGTTATCGCGGGATCCAGATTTGAGCGGACAGACGGACGGACAGACGGAGGGCAAACCTATAGTCCCCTCCGGTGTGAACACCGGTAGGGGACTAACAACAACAAAACAAGAGGGCCAAGATGGCCCTGTGTCGCTCACCTGAGTAAGATGGCTGTGTTAGGCATAATGACAAAAAATCTGGCATCTAAAGTGTTTTTCTAACATTTGACTAAGTGACCTACATATTGATCCTACCTGAATTTGCACTCAACTGGGAATTCATGCAGTCATCATTCATATCAAGTTTAATGAAGACTGGGACAAAAATGTAGGCCTCTAGAGTGTTCACAAGATTTTTTCTGTTTTTCTAAATTTGACCCTGTTTTTTAGTTTTTGACCCCACATGGCCCAATTTCGAATTCATCCGAGATATCATGTAGACAAACATCCTGACCAAGTTTCATGACAAATGGGTTAAAACTGTGGCCTCTAGAGTGTTCACAAGGTTTTTCAAGTACTTTTGACAAGTGCTCAGGTGAGCTAAAAAAACTGTCGCGGGGAAATCTGTGAGTATTTTTTAAACAATTTGCTTGTCACCGCCTGACGAGACCATTAGAGAGGTCGAAACAGTTAAAATACATATTTTTTTTAAAAAAATAAATAAAGACGTCAGAGGGGATTAAACGCTTTAAGTATCCATACCAAACATTCATTCAATGGATATTCAGCCAATTATTGTATCCAATATTTTTGAAGATGTTAGAGGCCTAAGAGTTTGGACCTTGTAAAATTTCCACTGTGAAAATAAGTTTTTAAGAATAACAAGATCAATTGAAAAAACATGTCCAGGACATGCCAGAATTCACCATTTGACATCTTATTTTTCAAAATTTTCCCCCTGACCCCCACCAGTGGGAGGGGACACCCCTCTCACACCCTCCCCTTCTCAGCACTTCGTGCCTCGCTGTGCGTATAATTTTTCAAAGTCTGGCTAGGGCTATGTACGTCTACCAATAAAATTGATTAGGCATACGCAGGGCTCTCCTTTGACCTGAGCTCCCGGGTTTTGACCCGGGAGATTTCCCAATGACGCTTATTTGACCCGGGGTAAAATTGTACCAAGCGTCATTTTGACCCGGGGCAATAACAGCTGGTGCGTCAGTACCACCAGATCAGCCGGTCATAAAAGTACCGCCTCTTAACAGATTACGTGATCAATGAGTGCAACTGACCCCCCATTGACTCGCTATCACTGTCAGTTACTCTAATTAGCCTTATAAATTATCGTATTGCTTCGGCAATCTTCGTATACACCAATGAATGTAATCGCCGATTGCATAACCAACCTTATTACAAATTCCCGTATTGCTTCGGCAATCTTCGTGTACTCTCAATGCTACTGTTAGCTTCTGTACACGAGGTTGCTGGATCCCGTTTTTACGACGTGTGAAAAGGTTAAAGGCGAGGAACCATAACAAAATGTGTTTACTTCCTATGGCTGTTACTCAGGTTAATTACCGATTGGAATCGGCTGAAATTTTTATTGTTTGATAATAACAAATAGTTTAATGGCAGTACTTTAACCATGCTAGTTTAAATGAAAGGTGTAATGATTGTAAAAAATAGGTATGATTAGTCTGTCAACTGAAAATATGGGACCAAAACCGAAAGTAGATCGACTCTTACAGAATCAAACAAGGTTAAAAAAACAAAGGTAAGCTATCTTTCTGTATTGAATAACTGATAATGATTTGAGCAATTATGTTTAAAAATGCCTGGATATTTATCTATGTAATTTTGAATGGTATTAGTCAGATTTTTAATTCTTTTTTTTTACTCTAAAGAATTTGTTTTTGACTCTTGAAAATTTGGCCCCAAGAGTCATTTTTTTATATTTTTTTTTGCCATTACCAAATGTCATCTTTGGTTTTCTACTTTAAATTAAAAAAAAGGTAGCTCTAGTCTCAGTAAGAATATTGCAGCTGTCATTTTCTTTCCACATTAAGGGAATAATTTTTTCACATTTTTTTTTTTAGATAATTTTTATTCTAGAATTTATAAATTAAATTATCTTGTTTACATTTGAAATTAACAACAGTTTATTATGATGACTTGGACTATTTCATGATAAAAATGCAGTTTCCCAATGTGACTGCGCTTCTAAGTAATGGAACAGATATAATTCTTATTTTCATTTATTTTTTGGTTGACTATTTTCAGAAGTTCCAGTTACATGCTTTGTGTTTCATTGTGACAAATAATCTGTCATTGATGGCCCAGAATGAACGCATCACCATTCAGCAGGAGAAAGGGGGCTACCTACCTAGAGGACAAATCATCAGCATACGCCGTTGTCCAGATATTTATTATATTCTTGTGTTTTGTATGTAATATTATAGAAATAAATTTAATTTTCATTTTGTTTTGTTTTGGTTTAAACAGGATTACTTTTAATCAGAACACTTATTGCAAATAATGTGTACATACAATAAACAAGTATACATTACATACAAACTTTGTTAATCTAAACATGTATATTGCTACATGTAAAATTTGTGACATATTACGATCAAAGCAAAATACTGCAAATTTTATTTGTCTCTTAAGAATTTGTTTTTGACTCTTGAAAATTTGGCCCCAAGAGTCAATGACTCTTGGGTTCCAAAGACTAAGGAGAGCCCTGGCATACACATGTCGGAAATCTGGTATAACCTGAGTAAGGAGAATTTTAATGCGTGCATGATACATACGTGTACCTGTGAAAATGTTCATTCTTGAATGTAAATAGCGAAAACGACGAACATGCACGAAAATAAGCATGCACGAGAATATCTCGCAGGGTGCCATTGGCTTTGACCAATCGTAGTTCATGCCACATAATTACAAATCTGTGGTGCATTCAGTCAAGCGAACATTCAAGTTGCAAGTTGGTACCCAGCTTATATTCATTACACAGCGATTAAACTGGAGTCAAACCGAGCACGCTGGACATATACAGAATAGAAAAAAAAGGCCCAATAATATTCAAATGTAAACAAATATTACAGCAATGCTAGTCAGGTTCTCCAACCAAGTAATCCAAAGCCTACGAGAAAAGTCTCCATATAATCAAAAGCTACAAGGACCAATGCCTTTTTAATCAGTCTGCTGTTGACAAAAAGGTCACCTCTTTCACCAATCCTACCAACAGTCTGTCTTTAATCTTGTCTGCACAGTGCTGATTTTCTTATGGTAGACTGTTGTATTTCTTTCTTAAAACCTTAAGAAAATGTTTTTATAAAAATCTTTTCAAAAGATATGCTGCATTGATGGGGATTAAAGTCATGGAATGATCGGTTATATGGTGTACAAAATATTTTCTGTCATGCGTATCATTCTTGGAAATCCAAAGAAGCAAAGTTAGAACTCATTTGGTAAAGCAATCAGTAGAGTCAACATTATTGAAAGAGCGAAATTTGACTGTCTTTTTGTCTTACAGAGATGGCGAAGCAGACTATAATAGATATTTATAATATTCAGCTTGAAGTAGGTCTCAAAGTGCATCAAAAAGAAGCATTTTTATAAATTAACAATAATTATGTTTATCAAAGAAACTGCAATTTAGTCAGAAAACTTTATTAAATTTTTGTGAATAAGACACATATATTTCAGCCATTTGTCATCTCAGCAAACAATTGTGTATATCTTAAACAAATTTTCTGAAGCAGATTTCAGGGTTTTTCAAGTTTTTTTTAAGGCCCTAAAATTCAAAATTAAGGACTTGCATAAACCACAATTTATGCTTTAAATTTTGTGGCATGAAAGGGATGAATCTCAATTTTTTAACAACTTGATATACACTTTTTTATGATCAATATTGTAATTTCAAATTCAAGGGTTTTTCAAGACCTTTCAGTTAATTTCATTTATTTTTCAAGGGTTTATAAGGCAAAATGTGATTTTCAAGGGTTTTTCAAGACAGACAACAAGACCTGTGCGAACCATGTAACTGTCTGTAACAGAGTAATCTTCTTATAAAGAAATATAACCAAACCCTGATTACAATGTGAAACAAACTTTTCATGAATAGAGGACATTAATTTTGTTAATTAATTTTTGTGGAAGATTAGCAATTTTATTTCATCAAGTGAACTTTGAAAATTAAATATGTTCTCAAGAGTGACATAGGCACAAGTGAGAATATAATTTTCTAAGGTCACGAGATGAAATAAATTTATTGCATATTCCATAAAAACACAGTAATAATTTTTCTTTTCATTTTTCTTTTGACAGAGACATTTAATTTGTATAATTTTTCACTGTGAAATTATCAAATATAAATGTAATTTTTATTCATATCCCGGTAATTATCTACTCAAAAGCATAAAACAAAACCACATTTACACAAAATGTACTCAAATCAAAGTGTCAGTATACAGGGGAATCACGTTCTCTTATCTGAAAAAGTTAAACATAACTCAAAATGTTCAATGGTGCATTTTCCCGTATAATGTCACCTCTGCTAGTCAGAAGTGTGAAGGATGGTGGTTCCTTCACACTCACTCATTTTGATAGACACAGATTCGATCTTATGCAATTTAATTGTCTTCCATGAGAGCTGGCAGTTCCTGAAATTAATTTCATCACAACAGACGCAAAAATGTTACTCTTTAATTGCCGTCCTCAAATTAGATACATGGCATTTTATACCAATTTGGACCAATAAAAGGCAAGATCAGACGGATAGCTATTTCATGTCCAAAATGATTCTTATAGCAGTTCTATACCTTTCTCAGCTGAAAGCTTAATTGAGGAGCATGCCAGATATTTTTCTGCCTATTAGTAAGGTCCGAATATTGTTCCTAATTGGCAAAAACATAAAAATGATTTTGTTTTTAATGAAAAGAGGACTTTTTTGTATTTTGATTGTTTTATGAAAGAAAATGCCTTTTTAAACAACATATTACATATTCAACATCGTTTTTCTGCATCTTAAAATTCCCAACTAGGCACATTTATATATTGTTATATTTTTTTTCCAATTGGGGGTCAGGATCTCTCTCTTAAAATTTGCAGAAAAAAAACCTGGCATGCTTCAGGATAAGACCTGATCAGCCTGCAAGGTCCTTAGTCTGAACAAGCTATTGACTTGCTGAGCAAATCATTTTCCTGACATCTTTGATGCAGTAAAGAGTTTAAAAATTTGTGAGAAGACAGACATAGCTTGATTTATTTCTACACATGTAAATTGGTTGACATTTTGGTGTTGCTGGTATTATTTTCCCTTCATATTAAATTTGGGTGCAGCAAGTAGACTTTCTACCAACATTTGATACTTATTTTAATAGAAAAATAATTGTTTCATAAAACAGATGGAAGAATTTAGCCTAAATTTATAGAGAAAGGCTTTTAATGAAGTCTGAATATGTGTGTATAAATATTATATTCATACTGAAAATCTAAATATCATTAATCCATTACAAGAGCACTACATGCGGATGCCAACGATCGTCTGTTATAAGTGATTGAGTAATGGGCTATAACAAAGTTTTTGCACCACGATGACAACAAGTTGAACAACGACCCAGCAATCATAATAACTAGACTTTTTCTTTGAAACAGACAGGCTAAAAATGTCCCTAAACTTGTAATATGTTTGTACTATTATTTCCCAAACATAGTCCTTTTTCAAAAAGTGCCAAAATAAATATAAGAAATAAATACTTTCTTGGGATATTTTCAGTGAAGATACATATGTTTCTGTATACCGGTATATAATATAGAGAAACTTATGTATCTTTCACTTTTTTCAGCATAACTGTCTACCCTAACTTTTGAACTACTTGATGACCTGATGATGCAAGGTAAGACCACATGAATAATTTAACAATTTTCATTGGTAAAAAATGCCTATATATAGGTAAACAAGAAATGTTTTTAAAACCTATATGCCCCCCTTATATGCCATGATATTTATATAGCTATATTATATGTATGATGTTTGACTTCATAACATGTTCAGAACATATCTTGGTGAAGGTTTACTACTGATAATTATGAACACTGCTAAAAGATGAAACTAAATCTTCACTGAAGTAAATGAATGATGATTTGCATAAGTATATAAAATTTTAAGTAAAGTAACATTGTCAATAATATACAACCAAAAGATTAAAAGTGTTTCATGGCCAATTGGACAATTCTTACTTAACACAGTGTTTGTGAGTATTCAACTTATAATCTCATGACCTTGACTTTTGAGGTACACACCCAAAATCAAAAGGGGTTTCCTATTACTTATAAGCAACAATTGTGCAATACTTAATACAAAAGAGATCCTTAGAGTTATCAGTTGGACAATACTTCCTTAATACAAAGTTAAAGAGAATTTAATTTATGACCTTGTGACGTTGACCTTTGAGGTAGCGACCCCCAAATCAATAAGGCTCTTCTGCTAGTCATAAGTAACTATTGTAAAATGTTTGAGACCTAGGACTAAGGAGTCCATTAGATATTGAGTAATCAGTCAGACAATGCTTAATTTACACAGTATTTGTGAGAATTTTACTTATTATTTCATGACCTTGACCTCTGAGGTACAAATCCCAAAATCAATAGAGGTCTTGTTCTAGTCATAAGCAACAACCATACAAAGTTTGAGATCTCAAGGTCATAAAAAGGTTAGCACATTTTTTGGTTGAGATTAATCAGTATAACAAGCTGAAATAAATCCTTCGTGTAAAAATCTGCAGTAATTATGTTCTGTTTCACTCTGCATATGACTTAAAGACAGTTATAATGTGTTTCATTACAATAAGGTGTGGTGGAGGGATGCTTTACATTTTATAACTGCTATTAGTCTCAATTACTTTAATCCCCATCAAGTTGAGTATCTTCTTAAAGATATTTCTTTTAAAGATGAACTGTATATTGACATACATGTGTATACCTGGATGCATGCCTGATCTGACACACTTTTTCAAAAGTACACATACAAATTTAGAGCTATGATCTTTATGTTTTTATTAATTTTGAGATCTGTCAAGGCTTGTATGAAGAAACATTATTATTGAGAGGTGTGCCTTTTTTTAACCCATATGTTCAAAGTGTAAGAGGATCTCTGCCAAGGGAGTCCAAGAAGAGATAGACGGTCATTTAGAACTGAGAGCCTCTTCCAAACTATGGGGGAAAAGTGTGATTGGGACTCGTTTATTGGTCCCGACAGAGTATCACTAAACACTATGTATGTGAGCTCAGTAAATGGTTCGGTCTAAAAATAGTCCCAGAGTGTTGGCATTATCATCTAGGTGATAACAGTTACTGTAGGAAATGACGGGAAAGGAAGATAATGCACCAAATGTCTACAGAAAAGGTTGAAGAGATAACGCTCTGGGCCTACCTTTCCATGTATTGCAATTTAAACAGGAATGGAACTGTTATTGATAAGATACTATGTCACAATAAGTATGTGAAAAAAGCAGAAAAAGAGGGGGCCATGGTGGCCCTATATCGCTCACCTGAGTACAATTGCATTAAAAGCAACCTAAAGGCAAAAGTATTATGAACCATAACTTCCATACAAGGCATAATAATCCTTGGTTTTTTATCATTATGTACATATATCTGATCAAGAATGCTTTATAAATGTAGATGCTAGAATGTAAACAAAGTTAAATATGACATTTTTATACTTTAAGGGCCATAATTGGAGATAGTGGTCCAATACCAAGTCAGCCTTGGCAAGATAATAGTCATTAAAATTACCATCTTGGTAGAGGGTTTCCCATAGAAAATCTGTGCTAAAAATATTTAAAATCTGGCCAGTAGTTTAGGAGCAGAAGTCTTTTAAAGTTTTCACTATGTATATAAGGCAAATTAACAATCTCCAAGCAGAGTTGTCGTTCGTTCCTCACATAACATCTCTGCAATGAGCTCAATGATAAGAATCTTGTCAAAACAGAAAACACTCATTTAACGCGGATTTAAGTGTATTTTATGGATCAAAAGTACAGAAACATTGAATAAATACTTTTTGAATCATCATAAAACGTGTGTAAAATATTAATTTCAATTGTTATTATCGGAACTATTTTCTGCCTTATTTTGCCAATGGGAACAATCCGCAAATGCTCGTCTGCAAATGTAAATATTTACAGATTCAGTCGGATATTGTAATTTAAAGCCAGCTTTTTATTTTCATAATTTGTAATTTTAATGACCATTTCGATCAGGATCAGTGGTGCTTTTCTCCTTCAAATTAAATATTAGAACAACGGTCTGGATGACGTTATATATTTTGAACTACTACGAGCCCACCACAGAGGTGAATGTAATGTAAGCCGATGTGTAAGAGAGTGGCAAATTAACCCACCCCTGGCTGCCATGTTTTTTACTGGATCATAATAATTTTAATAATTTTATAAGGGGGCCTAACCAAGAAAAATCTGTACTAAACAAGGAACATCTGTACTAAAACATTTTGAAATCTGGCAAGTAGTTTTGAAGGAGATGATTTTTAAAGATTTCATATTATTTCCTTTCCATTGCCATGGCAACTAGAGTTCTACATGGATCGAGTTTATTTTATCAACTTTTGTGAAGGTTCACCCAAGGATCATCCCTGCCAAGTTTAATTAAATTCTTTCCAGTGCTTTCGGAGAAGATGTTATTTAAAGTTTTCACTATATAGGCAAATTAGCCCCTCCCCTGGTGGCCATATTTGTTTTTTTTAATGACTGGAATAATTTTAACAATCTTGGTAGAGGGTTACCCAAGGAAAATCTGTACTAAAATAATTCGAGATCTGGCAAGTAGTTTTGAAGGAGATGATTTTTTAAAGTTTTCATAATTTTTTTCTTTCTGTTGCCAAGTCAACCAGAGTTCTACATGGACCAAGTTTATTTTAGCTACTTTTGTGAAGGTTCACCCAAGGATCATCCCTGCCAAGTTTAATCAAACTCTGTCCGGCGGTTTCAGAGGAGATGTCGTTTAAAGCAAATTGTTCACGACGGACGATGGAAGCAGGGTGATCACAAAAGCTCAACTTTAAAGCACAATGTGCTCAGGTGAGCTAAAAACATAAAAACAAGAGGGCCAAGATGGCCCTTGGTCGCTCACCTGAGAAAGATGATTGCTTAAGAAATAAAGATGCTTGAGTGTAAAAGTGAAATCTGGCTTTTTTTTATGGTGAAATGGGCATAACTCCTAAATTTACAAGTCAATATCAGTTATAATTGAACCCGATTGTGAGATTATGGGCATAAACATTGTCTTAAAGTTTAAAAATGATTGTTAAAAAAATGAAGTTGGTAGAGAATAAACAAAGTGAAATCTTGCATTTTTTGTATTAAAAGGGGCATAACTCCTGACCTAAATGACCCATCTCAGCCACAATTGAACTCAATCGAGACCTTATGGTCATTAAGCATTGTCATAAAGTTTGAAGATGATTGCTCAAAAGAAGGAAGATGCTAGAGTGTAAACAACGTGATTTCTGGCATTTTTTGGATATTAAAAGGGGCATAACTCCTGACCAAATTGACGGATCTCAGCCATAATCGAACTCAATTGAGACCTTATGGTCATAAGCATTGTCATAAAGTTTGAAGATGATTGCTCAAAAGATGAAGATGCTAGAGTGTAAACAAAGTGATTTCTGGCATTTTTTGAATATTAAAAGGGGCATAACTTCTGAACTAATTGACGGATCTCAGCATTAATCAAACTCAATCGAGATTTAATGATTGCTCAAAAGATGAAGATGCTAGAGTGTAAACTGAAATATGGCATTTTTTGAATATTAAAAGGGGCATAACTCCTGACCTAATGGTACGATATCAGCCATAATCGAACTTGGCCGTGATTTTATGGTTATAAACATTGTTTTAAAGTTTGAAGATAATTGCTCATAAAATGAAGATGCTAGAGTGCAAACGAACAAATTGTGGACGACGGACGGACGATGGACATTCATCGATCCTAAAAGCTCATCCTGAGCACACGTGCTCAGGTGAGCTAAAAATATTGTGATGCATGAGAAGTTAAGAACAAGAATAATCATCATCTTCAACAACAACATTATTATTATCATCAACAAGACACTTAGTGTCAAGAGAATCATCATCATCATCAACAACAACAACTGCAGCATCATCATCTCTATCATCATTATCAACAAAATCATCATCAACAACAACATAATCAACAACTTTTCCTCAACCATAAATATACATAAAGATTTACAAAGAAAATCAAAATTAATCCTCTTATCATTATTATGCCAATGTCTAGGAATTAATAATTCAACCCTAATTCATTACCGTTATACTGTATCTGTGAATTCTAGCCATAATATACATCAATACAAATCTGAATATTGGTTTGATGTATATCATTCCTTAGCTATACAATGTATCAGGAATACAGTCAATACAGTCAATCTGACAGATAGTATTGCCATTGGCAATGTTTCTTTATTTAGAGCTCCACAACTAGTATCATTTGTTATTGTTTATGCAGGATATTGTATGTTGTATTGAGGTTTACCGTCACTGCGATAGTATTTCAATCATATAGCGATGTCCAGCTAATTACAGCTGGAGGAAGACCCCGAGTACACAGAGGTACCCAGGTAGAACCACTGACCTACCTTCCTCACATGAAAAATCCGATGTCCCTACTGGGATTCAAACCCACAGTGGTGAGGGGCTGAGAGATTTGTAGTCCAGGACTGTAACCGCTCGGCCACAACGGCCCCTTGTTTATGCAGGAGGAAGATATGTAGAATACACAACTATTTCTTAAACCATCTCTCATTTATTTAACTCTTGGGGAGATCGAGTTTTCACAATGAAATCATTCTATTTGTCCGGACATGGAAAAACTTCATTCTTAATTGATATTCTAAGCACTTAGTGCATAACTATTGTAACAGCTCCTTTATTTTAAATTAAATACCATACTTGTGTACCAAGCTGACAATTATGGAACTGAGATTTTGAAAAACACTTCACAAATGGCCTTAGCATTAATCCAATTTAGATGTAAAGCAGTAGCTTATGCCATTTGTGAAATGTTTTCCAATAACGTTATCTTGTGATTTATCTGTTGCATTAAGTTCCTAAAATATCCATCTAAAGTATTTAAGGTCATTTATCTTTAAATCTTTGTTTTATGAACAGTCAAGATGCAATTTAGTAGTAGGAGGAAACAAAACCTCTATCAAACACTGCAAATTATGTAGTCTTTAAACAACATCGGAATTTTAACATTGGATCTATGACGGATAGAGTGGATTGAAGGCCTACTTATTTATTATTTACTTATTTATTATATAATCAGTTATAGCCATTTCCATGATGCTAAATTTTTAATTGGACTTTCTTAATTTTGGACTGTATGTGTTTATGGGGGTGCTTGCTGAAAACTTATTGACTGAACAGCAAACAGTGCAGACCATGATCAGACTGCACGGATGTGCAGACTGATCTTGGTCAGCACTGGGTTGTAAAGGCAGTCACAAGTGCTCACAGTATTGCTGGGGTTGTGGAAATACATCAGGATGCAATATAAATTTTACCTTGTGATGCATCGATACAGCTGAGAAGTATCGCAAAACATGAACAATTTCTTACACAAGAGATATTTGGTTATGTGTTTATATATGTGCTGCCACTTATGTCATTTTCAAATTAATTAGCTTCAGCAATTTGTATTGTGCATTGCATTGTTTTAAAACACAAATATCGTGATTTGTATTGTGACAGAAAAAAAATGGCAATGCAGAGCCCTTGTGACAATATTAATCTTTTAGTAGACTCCAATAATCTATTTTTCTTGGTCCTTCAAAATACACACAGATGGAATGAAAAAAAAGGTGATTTTTTCAAATTTGTATTAATATTTCTTTCTGGAGATGAGAATAACTGTTTGTAAAATTAATATTGGAACACATGTGTCACCTACTGAAGCACGAACGAAAATGTGTGACGGACAGACAGACAGATGGATTGACAGACGACGGAAAAGTGATCCCTATGTGTCACCTCTGCTTACAACACAACAATCTAACAAGTGATTTTAATTCACTAAATGTATCTGTTTTCTTCATCCAGAAATCAGTTTCTTGAAAGCTGCAGCAGGTCAATTAAATGTATGATAAAGGCCTTCTGATAGATCAAATTAATACAATGAAAACTGATTGACTGATAATTATTGGGTTCACTTTTATCAATTATTCACTTGTCTTGATTTAGCATTCCACTAATCTTGACAAATAAAAGAGTTTAATGGCTTTTTCAATGATATTTTGTCTTAATCCTATTTCACTGGATTTTACTGAATGAACAAGTACTGAAGACTTAAATATAATCAGCTAGGGGCCTTCTGTTGTGTGTCAGTGTAAATCTAAACAAGAAAAGTATTGAGATGCCATGTCTAGTTACCTTGGTTACTCTACCACAGAATGCAATGTTACACTCTCATATCATAAATTTATTCAGAAAGTTGTGAAGTGACTTGGAAAAAAATGTGAGATTTTGCATGGTTTTCATGTTAATTATTTTTCACAAAGTTTATGTGGCATTTATTATGTAAAAGTGACTTCTATGAAAATTTCAGAGTGACAATTTCTGTTTAAAAATGACTATGGCACAGAGCCCCTCCTTCCCCAGTCTCTGAAAGCATTAGACAACACTGGGATGGGCCAATGGGAAATCAAGTCAAAATTACACGAGACAGAAGCAATCTAACTTCCAACGTGCCCTATATAGATATAATAACCTACATAGATGTGACACTATTGTTGTTGACTATAAGACCCCAAATAAGAATTTTCAGGCCCATTATATTTTTCTCAATGCTGGGGTATATAATTCTATAATTATCAATTGCCTTGCATAGCCCTTTCTAATTTTGGAATAGTAAAATTCAAGAAAATTAAAAAGATTTTTTTTCACTAACCCTGCACTATTTTTTTAAGGGCCTTGGCAAGCAGGCAAGTGGAATTTTACACTCCTGACTGGGGGTGGGGTCCAGGGGATTTCCTCTAAGATGAATTTGGATACCTGGTATATAGAATTTCTGAGATGTTCTCAAAGGTCCAAATTTTAGTATATCTGATTGTTAAATGGACATGGGTGCCTGGATAGCATATTGGTAACGCGCTTCACTTCTCACAAATGTGTCCTGGGTTCAATTCCTTGTCACGTAAGGTCGGTTGTCAGACGTTTCACCCCAAAGTCATTTCCTCCCCAGTCATTTCCTCCCAAGATGTTTCAACCCCAAATTGGGTGTGAAACGTCCTGTATTTGAGCATATGACAGGTTGTTTCCTCCCTTCTGTTATTTTATTCAAGCACTTGATTTAATTAGTTTATATTATCCTATATTATTTTAAAGAATACTTAATATTTTTATAGAATGTTATTTAAATTATGGTAAATTGTCTTTACTGAATTTACTATACTGTTAATTAAAAAAATTATCAATAATTATGTTTAATTTGATAAGTGCAAAAGTGTGATTAATTAAAAATTCATTGTTAATTAATGTTTTAATTTCATGAATGTGTTTGTGTTTCTATTTTTATTTACCTTTGAAGGCACCCACTTTGATGTTATTGATTAGATTTGGTTGAATGATATGGATAATAAAGGTGTGAGAAAGCGTGGTGTCAGAGTAAAAAAGGTGATATTGTTAAAGGTGATAAGTAATGCAATTCAGACGACTTTGAAAGCTTAATGTGATTATGTGCACATGTATTAGATGAGAAAAAAAATCAATAACTATAAAACATGTTGTTTATTAACATCATTACATGTATTTTAAAACATATTTTTCCACATTTTTTTTTCATTTTGAGTTGGAGTTTGGTTTATTTTGAAGTCCTTTGGGTAGAAATTATTGTAGAGTTATTGGTCCTTATTAATGATAATTATCTTCTTAGTTTGATTTATTTAGTTATTTAATGACATCGTTAACATACAAAAGTTGTGAAATAGTACTGACAGTGTCCCTATATAAGATATGTTAATTTACGTATTTTCCAAGTATAATATTATCTTCCCAAAATCAGTAATCAAAATATATGATAATATGCCAATAAAGTTTGAATGAAATATAAATGTTTATTATAAGAATTAAAAAAAGGATTGCATTCTATTACATATTTATGGACATGCACTTGGTGCGACTGTGTGTCATTATGCGTGTCGGATGAATGACTCTACTATACACAGTAGCAGTTAATTGACACATGCCGTTAAGTGTGGCCAATAAACACATCAGGTTAGCAATTATTTAATGAATACGATCATATACTTACCAGCTTTAAATATACACTTGACACTTTAATCTGTTTACTCAGCATTAAACATATTATACACTTTTAAACTTATTTACATATTCTTTATATGACATAAAATTGTACAATACACATTTATAGCCAATTACATTATACTTTTTGCAATAAGGTGAGACAGTCAAAATTTTGTAATAGTAAAAATTACTAAAGGTACTAGTAATATGATATAATAAATTTAATAAATTATTATTATTATCATTAATTATTAAAAGTGAAAAATGGGATTCTTTCCTATTACATTCATAGTACATTTTGTGCATTTTCTGTCTTCTCTCGCAATTCCATCTTGTCTGCTGCCTTTTTCTATTAATAAGTTGTGCGAAGATATTTCATATTTTGTTAAGGCTATTCTAATTTATTAATATGTGTTTTCCATAATTATTCTTCCAAAAAAAAATCATGCTATACATTTCTAATCTATTTAATTACTTATGTTAAAAAAAGTTTTGTTTATAAACATCTAAAATTCTGCATGCATTTTCCGTAAGTATTCTTACAAACAAGAATCATGCCTAAATTTTACTATTTCACCTCTGTTTACTAGACTGTGGTGTGCATCATGTAAGAAATGGTGATTAAAGAGTATCAAAGATGTATTTCATTATCGACATATGTTATACCAAGTTATACCAAGACATGGCTAATTTATACTTCAATAAACATAAAACCATGGTTAATATCTAACTATGTAAGAAATGAAAAATTGAGTTTCCTCATCTATTAAGTTGTTAAATTAATCTTGTGAATATATATTTGTGTTGTTTTACTTTACTTTTTATTGAATTTTAATAAACATATTTAATTCTTGTTATTTTTTATATCATATTGTATTTTAATTTCACACACACATACACGCCTTACATATATTTGATTCATTCAAGATTTTACAAAATCCTTAGAAAGGATTATACTTACATTAACATAATAACACATCATCAAATGATATCTTTAATAGGTAATTGATTATATAATGGATGTACATTACATCTAGTATACGTCCGTGATTATATGCAATGAAATACCAATTTATCTCTTAAATATATATATTTTTTAATCCTAAAACTAAACATATAACATCAAATAGTATAATGCATCATCTTCTTTAAGGAAAAAAATACAATAATATACATATTAACAAGTATAATATAAAGTGGCCCGGGTGAAACGTCTCAATCTTTGAAAATTGGGGGTGAAACGACTTGGGAGGAAACGGGCTGGGGGTGAAACGTCTTGGGGAGGAAACGGTTTGGGGGTGAAACATCTGGAATTCCGTAAGGTCTTTGGTTGTGATACTTTACATTTGGTATAATTCTTATGAAAATCACATTTCCTTGAATTTCTATAATAATTTTAAATGTATACTATATTCAGCTACAAAAATACATATCTCAAGAAAATAAATAACCAATAATTAAACTGATCTTTAGGGAAAGAGACGGGATAGAGAGAAGAACAAATAAAGATTAAAAGGCTTACCTAATGCAATCACTGTTAACTTGTATAAAATTGAACTGTCATTTTTACTTCCAGTTTCACTTTCCTTAACCTTGGCTTTAAATCCCTGTTTTGATTTTGGAGCTGGTTTAGAAACACTTGCTTTTCCATTTGTATTCTCCGAGTTTTGCACCTGTCTACGTTTGCCAGCCATTGTTGATGTCGTGTAATTCACTTCCGGCTAGACCGGGTCCACCGTATCTATTCGCGTGCCGAAGTCGGTCTTTTGCCAACACGGACAAGTCAGAAAATAGAGTGTACAACCGTCAAGTTATCCAATTAACGGAAGGCTTCACTGGCACGGGCACCTGCCCACGGAAACTTCTATATTAGGAAATTCTCGGTCGTGTCTCCGGGTAACGAGGTAGTTTACATTGGTTCGGAAAGTAATGGAGGTTTTGTAGTAGTTTCAATAGTTTGTGTACACATTTAAATGACTTTATCGTCTCTAAGTGTTTTATTTTTCACTGGAAATCGATAGCACATCACAAAATACTCAGTGATTTGGTAAGCACGGTCGATATAAAAATGACGGAGGTAATCGCGACAGGAACCGTTCTAGCGGACTCTGCTTTCAGAACCAGACCTGACTTTAAGACCTATATGTACACAGATGCAAATGCTGGGGGAACTTCAATGAATCAGATAGAGGAGAAAAGGCGGATCCGTCACATGAAATTTCCCTCACTGACAGGTCGTTGTGATGTAGATTCTTTCCAGGAAGATCTGAAGAACATTGGATATAAGAAATGGAATGATACTGGGGACTTTCGTGCCGAGGCACCCTATCGTGATTATGACAATATCATTGACCCCGTCTCAGGCTTCGTCAGTGCAGGAGGTGATGTTGATCGAAACACGGGTCACCAGAAAATTAGGTCGTTAGTACAATTAAATGATACTCCACAGTCTGCTCCCCCACAAACTAAGGATTCGGATCGGAAAAGTGAAAGGGCAGCCCCACAGGAGATAAGAAGGTCGAACACTTACGAACCTGGAGCACCATCAGCATGGGACAGTCGCAAAACATCTGACATATGGATTAGGTCTCAATTAGGAGGTAATCAAGTGATATAAGAGTCAAAAAGAGCTGTGTGTATACAACCATGGGCTTAAGTGACCAGTTTTTTTTTTTCCCCTTCTTTGTCAGGAGCCATTCAAAATCATCTTTCCAAAATTGCTATTTATACCAGGGTTTTTCTTCTCTCATAGTTTTTACTTCCCAAAATACTGTACTAAGGATTGACAGCTGATGTTTTGGTTTATAGCCAGTTTAGTAAATTAGATAAATATTGTAATTGGTCTGGATGATTGGGTAAATGTTATGTAATATAGGGGAGGGTCTAAAACACGGACACCTTAAGCGGACAATATATACAAAGAAGGAAAACACGGATAATATGTAACATTAAGGGGAAAAAGCAGACGGTACAATTTTACAGTAGATCTTGAATGTATTTGATATTTGGCAATATGATAAGTAGTTTTTTAGTTTTAAATGATAGGAAAAGTGTATGAGTATCATTTTTGTAGTACATTGAAGTAAATAGGTTAGTTATAATTGAGTTTAATGCAGAGAAAATATTGTTGAGATACTTCAAAAAATTTTAAATTTAAAAAAAAAAAAAATTTAAGTCAATCCTATTTGTATGTAATAGAGTAAGTTTGTTAACGATTAATTGGGCTATAGTGAAATTAAGATTAACAACAGGAGACACAACTCGCAGATGGTATGGACATAGCAGGAAAATCCGGATGGTATGTAACATACAGGGAAAAAGCGGACGCTGTATTTCTTTGTTCAGTATATTTGCATGATATAGGAATATTATGGAGAATACAATTAAAAGCAAGAAACACAACTAGCGGCAGCAATAGACATAGCCTGGAAATGCGGACAATATATACTTACAATATATATACAATATATACAATAAAATGTGAACAACGTGTAACATATAGGGAAAAAGCGGACAATATGGTAACATACAGGGAAAAAGCGGATGATATGTAACATAGAGGGGAAAAGCGGATGCTGTATTTTTTTCCTCATATTCGCATGGTATATTAATATTATGATGAATAAAAAGAAAACCAAGAAGCACAACATGCGGGCAATAGACATAGACTGGAAACGCAGACACTAGATAAGTTTATTTCGGATTTGGTTATGCATACATAATAATATAATACATGTGATATACAAGTAATTAACAAAAGACAAACATTTAGAAACAAATATACCATATACATAAAAATACATGATATACAGAGGTGGCTGTGGCAAAAATTAACTTCTTTCAAATGTGAGAGTAATAATTTGTTTTATATAGAAATAATACTACATATAAATATGTTTCGTATCACAGTGTCACATATTTTCTTCAAAGATGTTATATCACAGTTACTCTTCAAATTATTACAGTTAATTTATTCTTACAGTGTTACATTTTCAAGATTTCATAACACAATATTTAGTCACACTGATTTTGATACCATGTTAAAGCTGAAAATATTTAAAAAAAGATATGGAAAGAGCAGACGATATGTACCAGTAATATATAGAGCATTATTAATTTTTATAATAAAATATTAAAAGCTTCCATATTGTTAGAATTTAGTGTTTTTATTTTCATTTAAAACATTAATGTCTTCATACCTTAAACCTAAAAATTTATTCCATATCAATGCATTGTCCTCATCAGTAATGCCACTATTGTCTCTGCTGCTAACATCAAATGCTGATGCTTCATTATCTTCGTTAATTATCGAGAATTCTGGTTTTATTTTTGGAAGTTTATAAATAATGTTTTCCTCTTCTTCGTATTTTTGTTTTTGTTGGAATATTTTAGCGTTTGAGGCGATTTATCGTTTTTAGGGGTTGAATACTCAAATATGAGTGTTTTTTTTGCCATTTCATTTGTTTGTTCGCGTTTGCAAGTTGATTTTGGTGTTTTACACGTTTGAGCTATGGTTTTCATTACAGAGTCAGGTGCCGCTATTACTTCAAAGTCTGTCGCCAATTCTCCTTTTTTAGTTCCACACTTTTTAGCATGTTTAGGTCTAGCATTCTTTCTTAGTTAAATTGAATACTTTCTTTTCATTTGGAACCTCCATTCCTATTGATAGCATAGCTGCTATTATGCGGTAGCATCTAGATGTAGCAGGACACAAACCTCATTCTTTCGGGAACAATGTCACGGCATACTTAATTATGTTTACTACCCTTCACCATAAAAGTGCCCATATGTGGAACGAGTACTATGTCATTATCTGCTATTGCTTTTACTGCAAATGATCTCTGTGACATCAGTCCTTTAATTTTTGGTTAATTATTTTTACTCTCCATATCAGTTTCGTTTTGTGCGTTATTATTAATTGAGTTTTCTTCCGCATTGTTTTTGTTAAATATTTCCGATAGGTCTCCTTTTATCAAATTTATCATTTTATCAGGATGACACATGTTTTTCGGGAGAATTACAGTGTCGGGATCCCTAGCAGCAAAGGCATACTCTTCTCGCCAGCAAAATTGTTCTCACTTCTTGGTAATATTATAGATACGCATACCACAGTGCTTGGAGAGACGCTGTGAATCTGGTAGCAGAGATTCAAAATATCCTCAGCAATTCTCCCCGGTGACAAAGAACCAAAGTCATTTGCCCCTGTCACTAGGACGACTACCTGTGTACATTCAATAAATTAAATTAAATAAATAACAATAGCCGATACATTAAAGAATTAAGCTATCAAATTACATCAGTATGTAATGGACACTGCTTAAAGTTCCACTGTCATACCAGCTTTATGGCATATTGTACGTGTATTGTACATACCCCAACCCCTGTGTATGTATACGGGTGCGACAGGCATCTTTTGTGGGGTGCCCCGTATAGGCACTGTCAGCGGAGACATGCTGGGTGTTTATTACGTCAAGTAATTATTATATCATGAACCTAGAATACAACATATAAGAAAAGGCAGATGGTATGTTACATATATAGACAAAGGCGGACACTTTAACTAATTCAGGCCTTTACTATTAATATTTATGATACTTATATTGTTATTTGCAAAAAAGAAACAATTCCCAGTTATACCATGAACCTAGAATGTAACGAGGACGGTATGTAGCATTTAGTGAAAAAGCTGACAATATAAACATAGAAGGAAAACACGGTGATATGTAACAAATAAGTAAAACACGGACGGTATACACCATATAAGAAAATGCGGACGGTTTGTTACATATATAGACAAAGGCGGACACTTTAAAAAATTCAGGCCTTTACTCTTAATATTTATGATACTTATTTTCTTATTTGCAAAAAAGAAAAGAATCCTAATTATACCATGAACCTAGAATATAACGCAGACGTTATGTAGCATTTAGTGAAAATGCAGACAATGTAAACATAGAAGGAAAACACGGTGATATGTAACATATAAGGAAAATGTGGACAGTATATACCTTAGAAGAAAATGCGGACAGTATGTTACATATATAGACAAAGGCGGACACTTTAACAGATTCAAGCCTTTACTATTAATATTCATGATACTTATTTTGTTATTTGCAAAAAAATAAAAATAAAAATTATCATAATTATATCATGAACATAAATGAACGCGGACGATATGTAACATATAAGAAAAGGCTGAAGGTGTGTAAAATATAAGAAAAGGCAGACGGTATGAACGAGTTAATGTAACCATACCAGAAAAATCAAACAAATGCTTTATACTCAATTAACTAGTTCCACAAATGTAAGTCACTATCTGAATTCAAAAAAAAAAAATCTAACTACGTTATAGAGGGAATATATTAACAAATTTAGAAGGATATGGTGAATGAAACGGAATGATAAACAATATAAACGAATAAATAAAACTTGCAACTTACGGAAAAGGATGATGCAGCTTCGAACAATATATCTTCCAGTAGAAACTTCCTTGTACAATATCCAGGATATGAAAACACTGAGTAATGTTCACAACTCAGATGGTCTGATAAGTATTTGGTCTGACTATGACCATTAACAAGAGCCATATTGAGCACAACGCTTAAAACAAAGTGTATTTTATAGATCAAAGGATTAACCTAATTTATTCATAGTCACTATATTTGTATTCATTTAATTCTCAAATGACGATAATAATAAACTCAATATTATTTTTCTTACAACCAACAACATTTTATCTTTAAATGTTTAGTTGAGTAACAACATAAATATTTCAAAATGACAATAATGATAACAAAAAGATGATAAAAACTACAGCGTCTGATTTTTCTCTGTAATTATGATACATATTGTTCGCTTTTTCTCTATACATTGTATGTTACATATTGTCCACGTATTCCTTCTTTGTATATATTGTCCGTGTAAGGTGTCCACGTTTTAGACCTTTCCTGTATATAGTTTTTACCTACATTAAGTATGTGACATGTCAGGGCAATGATCATTCACATCTATGCATAGATCAATGATATTCTGAATTTGCATGATTAACAAATGTCAAAGGATAACAGTTTCATTTTCTCACCAAACATAACAATAGTACACATGGCAATGTTTGGGGGGGGGGGGGGTAAGGTCTAATGTAACCAGATTTGTCCATTCCTCAGGATTAAATAATAATCAACACAATCATAACAATAGTACACATAGCAATGTTGGGGGGGGGGTAAGGTCTATTGTAACCAGATTTGTCCATTCCTCAGGACTATATAATAATCAACACAATCATAACAATAGTACACATAGCAATGTTGGGGGGGGGGGAAAGGTCTATTGTTAACCGATTTTTCCATTCCTCAGAGACTAATAATAATCAACACAATCAAACAATAGTACACATAGCAATGTGGGTAAGGTCTATTGTAACCAGATTTGTCCATTCCTCAGGACTATATAATAATCAACACAATCATAACAATAGTACACATAGCAATGTTGGGGGGGGGGGGGGGGTAAGGTCTATTGTAACCAGATTTGTCCATTCCTCAGGACTAAATAATAATCAACACGAACATATGGACAATGACAGTTTTCATAAGTCTTTTGCAAGACACTATGAGCGTCAACGTTTGTCTGCGATTAGCAATATTGATTGATGTGAATTGCATTTTCTGCATTCCTTAACTTAAGTGTCATTTAGTTGAAATCAGTAGCAGGGAAAAAAATACTGATTTTCTCCGATCACCCCAGAGAACTAAAAATAAATCCATTAGTTCAAGTCATATTGGGTATTTTGCCGCTTCATGGAGGAATATAAAAATAAAAATAAAAGCATTATATAATTTTATTATGACATTCGTTTCATTGTTTTTCAATTTATTTACATTTAATGTGTGACCAACTTTATCCATATTATTTCTGCAAACTTACCCATTAACCAAAC
>CM037783.1:27577199-27627199 GCA_021229015.1 Solen grandis | reverse complement strand
AGCTTTTCAGATTTCTTTTTTCAATCACCGAGAAGTGAAAATTACCGGTATACGATCTCAGAAAATGGATATACTGAAAGCCAATGAATACGATAATATGACACAAAGTCTATACAAAACCATGATAAACAATACCAGATTATTGCTTTTGTTCTTATTAGTTATCCTACAGGTATATTTCATGATAAAATGATCGTGAGAAACTGAAACAACTTGATGGAAGCCATTTTCAATATAAACAAATAAGTTTATTTTACTGGACCTCATGATGTATAGGAGAAACTTGACAGGTGGCAATTGTTATGTAATGTTTGTTAGTTGGGAGAATTTTGACAGGTGACAATGGTCCCCAGTGTTAGAATGCGGGAACACGGTTGAGTAATGTCATGTTATGAAAATGTGTCACCTTTATCCTACCCGTCGTTAATGTAACGGTCTAACGCTAATCTTATGCCATGTGTAAATAAAACGGTTCACCGTATGATTAGCCCGGTGATGTACGGATAGCTTTCGGTCTGTCAAAATGTACGACGGCGCAAATTTCAAAACAAGATTTCGCCGAATATGATACGATAAGTGATTTTTTTTTTTTTTTCAAATATGTTACCCTGAAAGTTAGGATGCGCCTTATACGTAGCTGCGCCTAATCTGACCGTGTATACGGTACATTTCTGTTTTCTGATTGGTAAAAATAAGTGAAACTGGGTCATGAGGAGTCAAAAAGTAGGTCACCAGGATAAACCATTGAAAAACAGTTTGATTACTCTAGAATCCACAGTTTATTTTTGCATGGTCTGAATATTTGTCTGTTTTAACTTGTTTTGTATTGTTCATACTTATTCATTTGCTAAATAAATTTGTGTGAAATGACAGAGGTACATATACTCAAGTGAGTGATATATAGGGCCATTGTGTTTGTTTGTTTTGCCAAGATTGCTTTTGACATAAATGTAAATAACGCAGCAGATACCATAGTTTTGACAGTCCATAATTATTCAGATTGAGTCATCAGTATGGTTTTTGTCTAGATAGTAGACTAAGAAATGAAGGTGTATAATCTGATAAATAAAACAACAACAACATGGTTTTCATGTCTGTAGCTGAAATTATCAGTTAATTTTGAAACATTAACTTTTTAGCTCACCAGAGCACTTGTGCTCGGGTGAGCTTTTGTGATCCCCTTTTGTCCGTCGTGCGTCGTCCGTTGTCAGTCGTCCGTCGTCAACAATTGCTTGTGAACACTCTAGAGGCCACAGTTTTGGCCCAATCTTTATGAAACTTGGTCAGGTTGTTTGTCTACATGATATCTTGAATCAGTAAGAAATTGAGTCATGTGGAGTCAAAAACTAGGTCACTAGGTCAAATCCTTGAAAAACCTTGTGAACACTCTAGAGGCCACAGTTTTAGCCCAATCTTCATAAAATTTGGTTAGGATATTTGTCTACATGATATCTCGGATGAGTTCGAAATTGGGCCATGTGGGGTCAAAAACTAGGTCACTAGGTCAAATCTTAGAAAAACCTTGTGAACACTCTAGAGGCCACAAATTTGGCCCAATCTTCATGAAACTTAATCAGGATGTTTGTCTACATGATATCTCGGCTGAGTTCAAATTGGGTCATGTGGGGTCAAAAACTAGGTCACTAGGTCAAATCCTTGAAAAACATTGTGAACACTCTAGAGGCCACAGTTTTAGCCCAATCTTCATAAAATTTGGCCAGGATATTTGTCTACATGATATCTCGGATGAGTTCGATATTGGGTCATGTGGGGTCAAAAACTAGGTCACCAGGTCAAATCTTAGAAAAACCTTGTGAACACTCTACAGGCCACAATTTTGGCCCAATCTTCATGAAACTTGGTCAGGATGTTTGTCTACATGATATCTTGGATGAGTTCGAAATTGGGTCATGTGGGGTCAAAAACTCGGTCACTAGGTAAAATCCTTGAAAAACCTTGTGAACACTCTAGAGGCCACAGTTTTAGCCCAATCTTCATAAAATTTGGTCAGGATATTTGTCTACATGATATCTCGGATGAGTTCGAAATTGGGTCATGTGGGGTCAAAAACTAGGTCACTAGGTCAAATCTTAGAAAAACCTTGTGAACACTCTAGAGGCCACAAATTTGGCCCAATCTTCATGAAACTTAATCAGGATGTTTGTCTACATGATATCTCGGATGAGTTCGAAATTGGGTCATGTGGGTCAAAAACTAGGTCACTAGGTCAAATCTTTGAAAAACCTTGTGAACACTCTACAGGCCACAGTTATGGCCTAATCTTCATGAAACTTTTTCAGGATGTTTGTCTACATGATATCTCAGATGAGTTCGAAATTGGGTCATGTGGGGTCAAAAACTAGGTCACCAGGTCAAATCTTAGAAAAACCTTGTAAACACTCTAGAGGCCACAGTGTTGGCCCAATCTTTATGAAACTTGGTCAGGATGTTTGTCTACATGATATCTCAGATGAGTTCGAAATTGGGCCATGTGGGGTCAAAAACTAGGTCACCAGGTCAAATCTTAGAAAAACCTTGTGAACACTCTACAGGCCACAGTTATAGCCCAATCTTCATGAAACTTGGTCAGGATGTTTGTCTACATGATATCTCGGATGAGTTTGAAATTGGGTCATGTGGGGTCAGAAACTAGGTCACTAGGTCAAATCTTGTTTTAGCGTAGCGAGTCCCAAAACTTGTGCAACAAAAATTGTAAAAAAATCACTGATCAAGGTAGATAACTCTTCATGGAATATATTACAATTATGGCCCCTTTTTATGCACCGCCAACTCTGTTGCAGGACATATAGATTCTTGGTTTGTGTGTCCTTGCGTTCGTCATACCTCAGGCTTGCTTTTTAGCTCACCTGAGCACATAGTGCTTGTGTGAAACCAACACGCCAAATTTGATAAAACTTGCTTATGATGTTCCTTGCATGAAGATCTGCAAAAATTGTTTAAATGGTTTTGGTCCATTGCATATCTGGGTCACAAGAGCTAAAAACAGATTTTAAAAAGTGAAATCTTAAAAAATCATCTTTTCAGAAACCTCAAGGCCTGGAGCTTAGATATTTGGTGTGTGGCATTTTCTAGAAGACCACTTCCAAGTTTGTTCAAATCTTAGAAAAACCTTGTGAACACTCTACAGGTCATAGTTTTGGCCCAATCTTCATGAAACTTGGTCAGGATGTTTGTCTACATGATATCTCGGATGAGTTTGAAATTGGGTCATGTGGGGTCAGAAACTAGGTCACTAGGTCAAATCTTGTTTTAGCGTAGCGAGTCCCAAAACTTGTGCAACAAAAATTGTAAAAAAATCACTGATCAAGGTAGATAACTCTTCATGGAATATATTACAATTATGGCCCCTTTTTATGCACCGCCAACTCTGTTGCAGGACATATAGATTCTTGGTTTGTGTGTCCTTGCGTTCGTCATACCTCAGGCTTGCTTTTTAGCTCACCTGAGCACATAGTGCTTGTGTGAAACCAACACGCCAAATTTGATAAAACTTGCTTATGATGTTCCTTGCATGAAGCTCTGCCAAAGTTGTTTAAATGGTTTTGGTCCATTGCATATCTGGGTCACAAGAGCTAAAAACAGATTTTAAAAAGTGAAATCTTAAAAAATCATCTTTTCAGAAACCTCAAGGCCTGGAGCTTAGATATTTGGTGTGTGGCATTTTCTAGAAGACCACTTCCAAGTTTGTTCAAATCTTAGAAAAACCTTGTGAACACTCTACAGGTCATAGTTTTGGCCCAATCTTCATAAAATTTGATCAGGATGTTCGTCTACATGATATCTCAGATGAGTTCAAAATTGGGTCACATGGGGTCAAAAACTAGGTCACCAGGGAAAATCTTAGAAAAACCTTGCGAACACTATAGAGGCCACAGTTTTAGCCCAGTCTTCAATAGATTTGGTCAGGATGTTTGTCTAATTGATATATTGGATGAGTTTGAAAATGAGTCACATGAGGTCAAAAACTAGGTCACCAGGTCAAATCTAAGAAAAACCTTGTGAAAACTCTAGAGGCCTACATTTTTGTCCCAGTCTTCATTAAACTTAATATGAATGATGACTGCATGAATTCCCAGTTGAGTGCAAATTCGGGTAGGATCAATATGTAGGTCACTTAGTCAAATGTTAGAAAAACACTTTTAGATGCTAGATTTTTTGTCATTATGCCTAACACAGCCATCTTACTCAGGTGAGCGACACAGGGCCATCTTGGCCCTCTTGTTACTATCTAATATCAAAATCTACTATCCATGCTACTGATGATGATGTATATTTCACCAATCAGTATTTATTGACTTAACATTCACTCATGAGGCATTATGTCCTATGCTGCAGATACCACCAGTGGATATTGTCACTTACAATGTATCTGAAACATTGTATTTGAGGTGTCTGGATAGTTTGGGACTGGAGTCCTGGCTGTGCGACAAGAGGGACCTGGACTCCGCTGTCACAAGGGCCTCCTTTGAGCACTCTGACCTCATCCCCAATGTGTATGAAGGTAATTTGTCTTGATTTGTCTAGCTAACAGTGCAGGTAAAGCTTACCTTAAAGCAGCTTTAAAGTAACCATTACTTTATTTGTGGGTCACCTGCATAGCATGGCAAACATATAGGGACTGTTGTTGTCCATGGTGTCAGATTTTTAGCTCGACCATTTGAAGAATATGAGAGCTATTGCATTTGGTGTTGGCATTGGCATTGCAGCTTTTGGTTAAAGTTTTGCATGCAAGTTACTATCAAGCTTATATCTCAATAACTATGAATGGTATTGACTTGAAAGTTTATTAATATGTTCAGGGGCATCCGACAACCAAGATAAATAACTCATGACTGTATTTAATATAAATTATGGCCACTTTTTAACTTAGAAATTTTTGTTAAAGTTTTGCATGCAAGGTACTTTCATGCTTATATAGCAGTATCCAGGCATAGGATTAATTTGAAACATCTTTAATATGTTTAGAGTTACTATCAAGCAAAAGATTTTACCTCTGCATCCTAGATGCAATGTTTTTGGTGTGGATGCAATATGGAAAATGTTAAAGAAGAATGTACTCTTTCCATACTCATGGGACTCATATTTTTAGCTCACCTGAGCACATCGTGCTCAAGGTGAGCTTTTGTGATCACCCTTCGTCCGTTGTCGTCAACAATTTGCTTTAAACGACATCTCCTCTGAAACCGCTGGACAGAATTTAATGAAACTTAGCAGGAATGTTCCTTGGGTGAGGCTCTACAAAAGTTGCTAAAATAAAGTTGATCCATGAAGAACTCTGGTTGCCATGGCTACAGAAAGAAAAATAATTTGAAAACTTTAAAAATCATCTCCTTCAAAACTACTGGTCAGATTTCAAAATAATTTGGTACAGATGTTCCTTGGGTCAACCTCTACCAAAGTTGCTAAAATTATTCCGATCCGTAAAAAAAACATGGCCACCAGGGACGGGGCTTATTTGCCTTATATGTATATAGAGAAACCTTTAAATAACATCTTCTCTGAAACCACTGGACAGAATTTGATTAAACTTGGCAGGGATGATCCTTGGGTCAACCTCCACAAAAGTTGCTAAAATAAACTTGATCCATGTAGAACTCTGGTTGCCATGGCAACAAAAAGAAAAAAAATGAAAACTTTAAAAATCATCTTCTTCAAAACTACTGGCCAGATTTTAAAATAAATTGGTTCAGATGTTCCTTAGGTCAACCTCTACCAAAGTTGCAAAAATTATTCCGATCCGTAAAAAAACATGGGCGCCAGGGGCGGGGCTTATTTGTCTTATATGTATATAGAGAAACCTTTAAACAACATCTCATCTGAAACCACTGGACAGAATTTGATTAAACTTGGCAGGGATGATCCTTGGGTCAACCTTCAGAAAAGTTGCTAAAATAAACTTGATCCATGTAGAACTCTGGTTGCCATGGCAACAAAAAGAAAAAAAAAATATGAAAACTTTAAAAATCATCTTCTTCAAAACTACAGGCCAGATTTTAAAATAAATTGGTACAGATGTTCCTTGGGTCAACCTATTTATCTCAGGTGAGCGATTTAGGGCCATCATGGGCCTCTTGTTTTAGCGTAGCGAGTCCCAAGACTTGTGCAACAAAAATTGTAAAAAAAATCACTGATCAAGGTAGATAACTCTTCATGGAATATATTACAATTATGGCCCCTTTTTATGCACCGCCAACTTTGTTGCAGGACATATAGATTCTTGGTTTGTGTGTCCTTGCGTTCGTCATACCTCAGGCTTGCTTTTTAGCTCACCTGAGCACATAGTGCTCGTGTGAAACCAACAGGCCAAATTTGATAAAACTTGCTTATGATGTTCCTTGCATGAAGCTCTGCCAAAGTTGTTTAAATGGTTTTGGTCCATTGCATATCTGGGTCACAAGAGCTAAAAACAGATTTTAAAAAGTGAAATCTTAAAAAATCATCTTTTCAGAAACCACAAGGCCTGGAGCTTAGATATTTGGTGTGTGGCATTTTCTAGTGGACCACTACCAAGTTTGTTCAAATCATGACCCTGGGGTCAAAATTGGCTCCGCCTAATGGGTCATTGGATTTTACATAGACTTACATAGGAAAAACTAGAAAAATCCTCTTGTCAGAAACCGCAAGGCCTGGAGCTTAGATATTTGGTGTGTGGCATTGTCTTACGGACCACTACTAAGTTTGTTAAAGTCATCTTGTCCGTCGTCATGCGTCGTGTGTCATGCGTTGTCAACAATTTGCTTTAAACGACATCTCCTCTGAAACCGTTGGACTGAATCTGATTAAACTTGGCAGGGATGATCTTTGGGTGAACCTTCACAAAAGTTGCTAAAATAAACTTGATCCATGTAGAACTCGGATTGCTATGGCAATGGAAAGAAAACAATTATGAAAACTTTAAAAATCATTTCCTTCAAAACAACTGGCCAGATTTCAAAAAGATTTGGTACATTTGTTCCTTGTACAACTATCTACCAAGATTGCTAAAATTACTCTGATCCGTAAAAAAACATGGCCACCAGGGACAGTGCTAATTTGCCTTAAATGTACACAGTGAAAAATTTAAACGACTTCTCCTCTGAAACCGCTGGACAGAATTTGATTAAATTTGGCAGGGATGATCCTTCGGTGAACCTTCACAAAAGTTGCTAAAATAAACTTGATCCATGTAGAACTCTGGTTGCCATGGCAACGGAAAGAAAACAATTATGAAAACTTTAAAAATCATCTCCTTCAAAACTACTGGCCAGATTTCAAAATGATTTGGTACATTTGTTCCTAGGACAACTATCTACCAAGATTGCTAAAATTATTCAGATTCGTAAAAAAACATGGCCGCCAGGGGCAGGGCTAATTTGCCTTATATGTATAATGTGAAAACTTTAAATGAAATATCCTCTGAAACCGCTGGACAGAATTTGATTAAATTTGGCAGGAAGATCCTTGGGTAAACCTTCACAAATGTTGCTAAAATAAATAAATTGATTCATATAGAACTCTGGTTGCTATGGCAACAGATAGAAAACAATTATGAAAACTTTAACAAGAGGGCCATGATGGCCCTGGATCGCTCACCTGGTATCATTAGGCTATGTAAAATCAAGTGACCCCTGGGGCAGAGCTAATTTTGACCCTAGGGTCATGATTTGAACAAACTTGGTAGAGGTCTATTAGCCCATTTTACATACCAAATATCTAAACTCCAGACCTTGTAGTTTTTGAGAAGAAATTTTTCTAGTTTTTTTCCAAAATAAGTATGTAAAATCAAGTGATCCCTGGGGCGGGGTCAATTTTCACCAAATATCTAAACGCCAGGCCATGTGTTTTCTAGTTTTCTAAAAAGAAGAATTTTCAAGTTATTTCTATATTAGCCTATGTAAAATCAGGTGACCCCAATGGCGGCGCCAAATTTGACCCCAGGGCCATGATTTGAACAAACTAAGTATAGATCCACTAGACAATGCATGATTCATGATTTGAACAAACTTGGTAGAGGTCTATTAGCCCATGTTACATACCAAATATCTAAACTCCAGGCTTTGTGATTTCTGAGAAGAAGATTTTTCAGGTTTCTCCTATATTAGAGCAAGTGACCCCTGGGGTGGGGCAAATTTTGACCCCAGGGTTTAGATATTTGGTATGTAGCATGATCTTATAAACAAGATTCCTCAAATTATGACCTTGGGGTCAAAATTGGCCCGCCCAAGGGGTCACTTGATTTAAAATAGGCTAATATAGGAAAAAAACTTGAAAAATCTTCTTCTCAGAAACCACAAGGCCTGGGGTTTAGATATTTGGTGTGCAGAATTGTCTAGTAGATCACAACCAAGTATGTTCAAATCATGGCCCTGGGGTCAAATTTGGCCTCACCCCAGGGGTCACTTCATTTAACATAGGCTAATATAGGAAAAACTTGAAAATATCTTCTTCTCAGAAACCACAAGGCCTAGCCTTTTGATTTTTGGTATGTAGCATGATCTTATGACTCTCTACAAAGATTGTTCAAATTATGACCCTGGGGTCAAAATTGGCCCCGCCCCAGGGGTAACTTGATTTAACATAGGCTAATATAGGAAAAACTTCAAAAATCTTTTTAGAAACCACAAGCCTAGTAGATCACTACCAAGTTTGTTCAAATCATGGCCCTGGGGTCAAATTTGGCCCCGCCAAGGGGTCACCTGGTTTTACATAGGCTAATACAGATCTAAATATCTAAACTCCAGGCCTTGTGGTTACTGAGAAGAAGATTTTTTCAAGTTAATCCTATATTAGCCTATGTAAAATCAGGTGACCCCTGGGGCGCGGCCAAATTTGACCCCAGGGCCATGATTTGAACAAACTTGTTAGTGATCTGCTAGACAATGCTGCACACCAAATATCTAAACCCCAGGCGTTGTGGTTTCTGAGAAGACGATTTTTCAAGTTTTTCCTATCTTAGCCTATATTAAATCAAGTGCCCCTGGGGTGGGGCCAATTTTGACCCCAGGGTCATAATTTGAACAATCTTGGTAGAGAGTCATTAGATCATGCTACATACCAAATATCTAAACTCCAGGCCTTGTGGTTTCGGAGAAGAAGATTTTTAAAATTTTCATTTTTAAAATCTTTTTTAAGCTCCTGTGACCTAGATTTTTGACCAATCAAAATAATTTGAACAACTTTGGTAAAGGGCCCCATAATGAACATTCCTGTGAAGTTTTATCAAAATTCAGTGAGTAGTTTAGAAGGAGATGTTGTTTAAAGAAATTGTTGACGACGGACGCACGCACGCACGGACGACGGACAAAAGGCGATCACAAAAGCTCACCATGAGCACGTTGTGCTCAGGTGAGCTAAAAACTTGAAAAATCTTCTTCTCAGAGACCACAAGGCATAGAGTTAAGATATTTGGTGTGTAGCATTGTCTAGTGGATCTCTACCAAGTTTGTTCATATCATGGCCCTGGGGTCAAATTTCGCCCTGCCAAGGGGTCACCTGATTTTCCATAGGCTAATATAGAAAAAAACTTGAAAAATCTTCTTCTTAGAAACCACAAGGCCTGGAGTTAAGATATTTGGTATGTAGCATGGTCTTATGACTCTCTACCAAGATTGTTCAAATTATGACCCTGGGGTCGAAATTGGCCCCACCCCAGGGGTCACTTGATTTAACATAGTCTAATATTGGAAAAACTTGAAAAATCTTCTTCTCAGAAACCACAAGGCCTAGGGTTTATATATTTGGTGTGCAGCACTGTCTAGTAGATCACAACTTGAAAAACTTGAAAAATCTTCTTCTCAGAAACCACAAGGCCTGGAGTTTAGATATTTGGTATGTAGCATTGTCTAGTGTATCTCTTCTACGTTTGTTCAAATCATGGCCCTGGGGTCAAAATTGGCCCTACCCCAGGGGTCACTTGATTTAACATAGACTAATATAGGAGAAACCTGAAAAATCTTCTTCTTAGAAATCACAAGGCCTGGAGTTTAGATATTTGGTATGTGACATGGGCTAATAGACCTCTACCAAATTTGTTCAAATCAATAATTGTCTAGTGGATCTATATTTAGTTTGTTCAAATCATGGCCCTGGGGTCAAATTTGGCGCCGCCATTGGGGTCACCTGATTTTACATAGGCTGATATAGAAATAACTTGAAAATTCTTCTTTTTAGGAAACAAATAAACACATGGCCTGGCGTTGAGATATTTGGTGAAAATTGGCCCCGCCCCAGGGATCACTTGATTTAACATAGACTTATTTTGGAAAAAAGCTAGAAAAATTTCTTCTAAAAAACCACAAGGTCTGGAGTTTAGATATTTGCTATGTAACATGGGCTAGACCTCTACCCAGTTTGTTCAAATCATGACCCTGGGGTCAAAATTGGCTCTGCCCCAGGGGTCACTTGATTTTACATAGCCTAATGATATCAGGTGAGTGATCCAGGACCATCATGGCCCTCTTGTTTTCTATATTAGCCTATGTTAAATCAAGTGACCCGTGGGGTGGGGCCAATTTTGACCCCAGGGTCATAATTTGAACAATCTTGGTAGAGAGTCATAAGATCATGCTACATACCAAATATTTAAACTCCATGCCTTGTGGTTTCTGAGAAGAAGAGTTTTAAAATTTTCATTTTTAAAATCTATTTTTAGCTCCTGTGACCTAGATTTTTGACCAATCAAAATAATTTTAACAACTTTGGTAAAGGGCCTCATAATGAACATTCCTGTGAAGTTTTATCAAAATCCAGTGAGTAGTTTAGAAGAAGATGTTGTTTAAAGAAATTGTTGATGACGCACGCATGCACGCACGGACGACGGACAAAAGGCGATCACAAAAGCTCACCATGAGCACGTTGTGCTCAGGTGAGCTTAAAATCATCTAGTTTTTAACTACTTTCCAGATTTCTCAATGTTTTAGTACAGATGTCCCGTGGGAAACCCTCTACCAAGATTGCTAAAATTATTTCATTCCGTAAAAAACATGGCCGCAGGGGGCGGGGTTAATTTGCCTTATATGTATATAGTGAAAACTGTAAACCATATCTCCTCTGAAACCGTTTGACAGATTTTGATCAAACTTGGCTGGGATGACCCTTGGGTTAACCTCAACATAAGTTGCTAAAATAAACTTGATCCATGTAGAACTCTGGTTGCCATGGCAACGGAAAGAAAAAAAAAAGAAAATTTCCTTCAAAACTACTTACTTAATTTCAAAATGTTTAGTACAGATGTTACTTGGGTAACCCTCTACCATGATTGCTAAAATTATTCTGATCCGTAAAATGAACATGGCAGCCAGGGGCATGGCTAATTTGCCTTTATATAGTGAAAACTTTAAATGACTTCTGCTCCAAAACTACTGCCTGATTTTAAAATGTTTTTGCACAGATGTTCTATGGCTAACAAGATTGCTCCTTTAGAACAGTGGTTCTCAAGTGAGCAATATAGGGCGATTATGGCTCTCTTGTTCATAGATATATATAGGAAAAACTAGAAAATTCTTCTTGTCAAAAACCACAAGGCCTAGAGTTTAAATATTTAGTGTGTAACATAGCCTAGTAGACCTCTACCAAGTTTGTTCAAATTATGGCCCTTGGGTAACAATTTGCCCCGCTCTAGGGGTCACTTGAGCCTGGTTTATGTATTCAGTATGACTCTTATAGAGTCAATGAAGGCACTGTTTCTCAGGTGAGCGATTCAGGGCCATCTTGGCCCCTTTGTTGTCTATAAAGATGACTTCACATCTTTATGAAACTAGGTACACACGTACATCATGATATTATGGTCTATCTAATATTTATGCAAATTTATGGCTGTAACCTATATTTTAAGATTGGATGAACATGGTAAAATTGATTGTTCTACCTCAGGTTTACTTTTTGCATTTAAGCTTTTTAGTCCCCTACGGGTGTTCACACCGGAGGGGACTATAGGTTTGCCCTCCGTCTGTCCGTCCGTCTGTCCATCCGTCCGTCTGTCCGTCTGTCCGTCTGTCAGTCCGTCCGTCTGTCAGTCTGTCCGTCTGTCCGTCTGTCCGTCCGTCTGTCCGCTCAAATCTGGATCCCGCGATAACTTAATAACTAAGCAAGCTAACTTGATGAAACTTGGTATATGACTAGATGGCAATGTGTAGATTATGCACATCATTTTATTTTTGTTCTTCGACTAAAATTGTGGTTGCTATGGTAACGGAAATAGTGAAAATATGGCAAAAATGGGATCCCGCGATAACTAAGCAAGCTAACTTGATGAAACTTGGTATATGACTAGATGGCAATGTGTAGATTATGCACATCATTTTATTTTTGTTCTTCGACTAAAATTGTGGTTGCTATGGTAACAGAAATAGTGAAAATATGGCAAAAAATGGGATCCCGCGATAACTAAGCAAGCTAACTTGATGAAACTTGGTATATGACTAGATGGCAATGTGTAGATTATGCACGTCATTTTATTTTTGTTCTTCAACTGAAATTGTGGTTGCTATGGTAACGGAAATAGTGAAAATATGGCAAAAATGGGATCCCGCAATAACTAAGCAAGCTAACTTGATGAAACTTGCTATATGACTAGATGGCAATGTGTAGATAATGCACGTCATTTTATTTTTGTTCTTCGACTAAAATTGTGGTTGCTATGGTAACAGAAATAGTGAAAATATGGCAAAAAATGGGATCCCGCGATAACTAAGCAAGCTAACTTGATGAAACTTGGTATATGACTAGATGGCAATGTGTAGATTATGCACGTCATTTTATTTTTGTTCTTCAACTGAAATTGTGGTTGCTATGGTAACGGAAATAGTGAAAATATGGCAAAAATGGGATCCCGCAATAACTAAGCAAGCAACTTGATGAAACTTGTATATGAGAAAATATGGTAAAAAATGGGATCCCGCGATAACTAAGCAAGCAAACTTGATGAAACTTGGTATATGACTAGATGGCAATGTGTAGATTATGCACATCATTTTATTTTTGTTCTTCGACTAAAATTGTGGTTGCTATGGTAACGGAAATAGTGAAAATATGGCAAAAAATGGGATTGATTACCATATTGAGTCAAGGTGGAGCCGGTAGGGGACTTTATGTGTTGCATACAACACCAGTTACTTGTTTTTTCAACGAAGGTGACTTTCACATCTTTATGAAACATGTAAATCATGATATGATCAATTCAATATTTATACAAATTTATGTCTGTGACCTATATTGTAATATTAGTATTTTTTGCGCTGATCTAATTTTTGCGATCTTCACACAATGGTTGTTCCACGATTTAAGACTCTGTGATATAAACAGGGCTCAAATTTAATTTTTTTTTTCCCAGTTGCAAAAAATGCGAGTGCCTTTAATTTCAACTCGCTAATTCCCAGACTTTAGTTCACTAGCAAATTAGTTTACTTTCATGGAAATTACTTTCGATGAGCTTGTATATTATCAGGATCACTGTTTCTTAGATTAATGGATTTTTAAAAACTTCATATAAAAAAAGGAGGAAGTGATTGTTTAAGCCAAAATTTTCACTAGCAAAAAAATGCTTGTGGTTTAAAACGTAACTGGCAAACTTCATTTTCTACTCGCATTTTGCTGAAATGTGAGTGTTAATTTTGAGCCCTGATAAATTTTGTATACTTGGAATATGCAGAAAATGATCATTTGATGGTTATTGATTACAATTTTTATGCTTTCTTTTATAATTCATGCCACCTCAAGAAAATAAAAAGGGATTTTAAGTTAATGTACCTTTTGCATTTATAATTGAATCATAATACTGTGTAAGACCTTAAGAGATTAAACATTTGTTCTAATATTTTGTTTCGTTTGCTTTACCGGTGATTAACCGGTATACAAACTTTAGGTTTGCGTGATGTTCACACTGTTATACCCGTACATATTATTCTGACACTGAGCTTTATGCATTTTTATATTAAAACACAATTTCTCTGAATATATACTATATAGTAGGTGGTCTCATAACCCACCTTACCAGACTTCAACCACTGATTAAGACACATAATTCTGTTTTTAATTTTAAGTCTCCCAAACGAAGTTTGGAGACTTATTGTTTTTTTCTGTATCTTATTATTGCCTGTAGGCAGAAAGTCCTATTGGGTTTGTACTGTTTTTTATTAGCTCACCTGAGCACAACGTGCTCATGGTGAGCTTTTGTGATCGCCTTTTGTCCGGCGTCCGTCGTCCGTCCGTCCGTGCGTGCGTCTTGCGTCAACTTTTCCTTTAAACAACTTCTCCTCCTAAACCACTGGATGGATTTCGACCAAACTTCACAGGAATCATCCTTATCATGACCTCTATCAAAGTTGTTCAAATTATTTTGATTGGGTAAATAAGTAGGTCACAGGAGCTAAAAATAGATTTTAAAAATGAAAATTTAAAAAATCTTCTTCTCTGAAACCACAAGGCCTAGCCTTTTGATTTTTGGTATGTAGCATGATCTTATGACTCTCTACCAAGATTGTACAAATTATGACCCTGGGGTCAAAATTGGCCCCGCCCCAGGGGTCACTTGATTTCACATAGGCTAATATAGGAAAAACTTGAAAAAATCTTCTTCTCTGAAACCACAAGGCCTAGCCTTTTGATTTTTGGTATGTAGCATGATCTTATGACTCTCTACCAAGATTGTTCAAATCATGACCCTGGGGTCAAAATTGGCCACGCCCCAGGGGTCACTTGATTTAACATAGGCTAATATAGAAAAAAACTTGAAAAATCTTCTTCTCAGAAACCACAAAGCATGGAGTTTAAATATTTGGTATGTAGCATGGTCTTATGACTTTATACCAAGATTGTTCAAATTATGACCCTGGGGTCAAAATTGGCCCTGCCCCAGGGGTCACTAGATTTAACATAGGCTAATATAAAAAAAAACTTGAAAAATCTTCTTCTCAGAAACCACAAGGCATGGAGTTAAGATATTTGGTGTGTAGCATTGTCTAGTGGATCACAACCAAGTTTGTTCAAATCATGACCCTTGGGTCAAAATTGGCCCCGCCCCAGGGGTCACTTGATTTTACATAGGCTAATATGGAAAAAAAACTTGAAAAATCTTCTTCTCCGAAACCACAAGGCCTGGAGTTTAGATATTTGGTATGTAGCATGGTCTTATGACTCTCTACCAAGATTGTTCAAATTATGACCCTGGGGTCAAAATTGGCCCCGCCCCAGGGGTCACTTGATTTAACATAGGCTGATATAGGAAAAAAACTTGAAAAATCTTCTCCTCAGAAACCACAAGGCATAGAGTTAAGATATTTGGTGTGTAGCATTGTCTAGTTGATCTCTACCAAGTTTGTTCAAATCATGACCCTGGGGTCAAAATTGGCCCCGCCCCAGGGGTCACTTGATTTAACATAGGCTAATATAGGAAAAACTTGAAAAATCTTCTTCTCAGAAACCACAAGGCCTGGGGTTTAGATATTTTGTGTGCAGCATTGTCTAGTAGATCACAACCAAGTTTGTTCAAATCATGGCCCTGGGATCAAATTTGGCCCCACCAAGGGGTCACCTGATTTTACATAGGCTAATATAGAAAAAACTTGAAAAATCTTCTTCTCCGAAACCACAAGGCCTAGCCTTTTGATTTTTAATATGTAGCATTATCTTATGACTCTTTACCAAGATTGTTCAAATTATGACCCTGGGGTCAAAATTGGCCCCACCCCAGGGGTCACTTGATTTAACATAGGCTAATAGGAAAAAATTTGAAAAATCTTTTTCTCAGACACCACAAAGCATAGAGTTTAGATATTTGGTGTGTAGCATTGTCTAGTCAATTCTTACCAAGTTTGTTCAAATCATGAAGCTTGGGTCAAAATTAGCCCCGCTCCAGGGATCACTTGATTTTACATAGGGTTAGGGAAAAAAAACTAGAAAAATCTTCAAGGTCTGGAGTTTATATTTTTGGTATGTAACATGGGCTAATAGACCTCTACCAAGTAGAGTGTGGTAGCGTGTAGCATTGTCTAGTCGATTCTTACCAACTTTGTTCAAATCATGACCCTGAGGTCAAAATTGGCTCTGCCCCAGGGGTCACTTGATTTTACATAGCCTAATGATACCAGGTGAGCGATCCAGGGCCATCATGGCCCTCTTGTTAAAATATCTTGAAAATTAAAAAAAGTTATTGCATTTTAAAGTGTCAAAAAAAAACAGCTGAAACCTTTTTAGCTCACCTGAGCAGAAAGTGCTCAAGGTGAGCTTTTGTGATCGCCCTTCGTCCGGCGTCCGTCGTCAACAATTTGCTTTAAACGACATCTTCTCTGAAACCGCTGGACAGAATTTAATGAAACTTGGCAAGAATGTTCCTTGGGTGAGGCTCTACAAAAGTTGCTAAAATAAAGTTGATCCATGAAGAACTCTGGTTGCCATGGCTACAAAAAGAAAAAGAATTTGAAAACTTTAAAAATCATCTCTTTCAAAACTACTGGCCAGATTTCAAATAATTTGGTACAGATAATCCTTGGGTCAACCTCTACCAAAGTTGCTAAAATTATTCCGATCCGTAAAAAAACATGGCCGCCAGGGACGGGGCTTATTTGCCTTATATGTATATAGAGAAACCATTAAACAACATCTCCTCTGAAACCACTGGACAGACTTTGATTAAACTTGACAGGGATGATCCTTGGGTCAACCTTCACAAAAGTTGCTAAAATAAACTTGATCCATGTAGAACTCTGGTTGCCATGGCAACAAAAAGAAAAAAAAATGAAAACTTTAAAAATCATCTTCTTCAAAACTACTGGCCAGATTTTAAAATAAATTGGTACAGATGTTCCTTGGGTCAACCTCTACCAAAGTTGCAAAAATTATTCCAATCCGTAAAAAAAAAAACACCGCCAGGGGCGGGGCTTATTTGCCTTATATGTATATAGGGAAAACTTTAAACAACATCTCCTCTGAAACCACTGGACAGAATTTGATTAAACTTGGCAGGTATGATCCTTGGGTCAACCTTCACAAAAGTTGTTAAAATAAACTTGATCCATATAGAACTCTGGTTGCCATGGCAAAAAAAAGAAAATAAAAATGAAAACTTTAAAAATCATCTTCTTCAAAACTACTGGCCAGACTTTAAAATAAATTGGTACAGATGTTCCTTAGTCAACCTCTACCAAAGTTGCTAAAATTATTCCGATCCGTAAAAAAACATGGCCGCCAGGGGCGGGGCTTATTTGCCTTATATGTATATAGGGAAAACTTTAATCAATATTTCCTCTGAAACCACTGGACAGAATTTGATTAAATTTGGCAGGAATGATCCTTGGGTCAACCTTCACAAAAGTTGCTAAAATAAACTTGATCCATATAGAACTCTGGTTGCCATGGCAACAAAAAGAAAAAAAATATGAAAACTTTAAAAATCATCTTCTTCAAAACTACAGGCCAGATTTTAAAATAAATTGGTACAGATGTTCCTTGGGTCAACCTATTTATCTCAGGTGAGCGATTTAGGGCCATCATGGGCCACTTGTTAGGGCTTTCTGCCACAGCAGAAAGACCTATTGGGTTTGTTATGTTTTTAGCTCACCTGAGCACAATCTGCTCATTGTGAGCTATTGTGATCGCCTTTGTCCGGCGTCCATGCGTGTGTCCAGCGTCAACAATTTTCTTTAAACAACATCTCCTTCTAAAGCACTTGGCCAAATTTGATGAAAATTGCCTGGGATGTTCCTTGCATGAAGCTCTACCAAAGTTCAAATGGTTCCAGTCCATTGCATATCTGAGTCATAGGAGCTAAAAATAGATTTTTAAAGTGAAATTTTTAAAAATCTTCATCTCCGAATCCGCAAGGCCTAAATGTAAGAGCTTAGATATTTGGTGTGTGGCATTGTCTTATGGACCATAACCAAGTGTGTTCAAATCATGATCCTGGGGTCAAAATTGGCCCCGCACCAGGGGTCACTTGATTTTACATAGATTTAAATAAAAGAAAAACTAGAAAAATCTTTTTACCAGAAACCACAAGGCCTAGAGTTTAGATATTTGGCAAGTAACATGGCCTAGTGAACATCTACCAGTTTTGATCAAATCATGGCCCTGGGGTCAAAATTTACCCCGTTCTAGGGGTCACTTGATTTTACATAGACTTGTATAGGAAAACCTTCAAAAGATCTTCTTAGAATTCACCAAGCCTGGAGTATACTTGTTTACTTGTGGACCTCATCCAAGGCTGTTCAAATCATGGCCCTGGTGTCAAAATTGACCCCGCCCCATGGGTCACTTGATTTTATATAGACTTATTAGAGCAATGACCTTCAAAGTTTTGATGGCAGGTACAGTTTTTGTGTTGAATTTAGATGATCTTGCTGTACTTCTGCATACATTATGTATTCAGTATGACTCGTACTTGAGGGGAACGTTTCTCAGGTGAGCAATTCAGGGCCATCATGGCCCTCTTGTTTCTTGTTTTTACAGGCAGAATGTCCTATTGGGTTTGTACTGTTTGTAGCTCACCTGAGCACGAATTGCTCAAGGTGAGCTTTTGTGATCACCATGCGTCCGTCGTCGTGCGTCGTCCGTTGTCAACAATTTACTTTAAACGACATCTCCTCTGAAACCACTGGGCAGAATTTGATTAAACTTGGCAGAGATGTTCCTTAGGTGAACCTCCACAAAAGTTGCTAAAATAAACTTGATCCATGTGGTACTCGGGTTGCCATGGCAATGGAAAGAAAAAAAATATGAAAACTTTAAAAATCATCTCCTTCAAAATTATTGGCCAGATTTAAAAATATTTTGGTACAGATGTTCCTTGGGTAACTCTCTACCAAAATTGCTAAAATTATTCCGATTTGTAAAAAAACATGGCCGCCAGGGGCGGGGCTAATTTGCCTTATACGTATATAGTTAAATCTTTAAACGACATCTCCTCTGAAACCACTGGACAGAATCTGATTATACTTGGCAGGATGATCCTTGGGTGAAGCCTCACAAAAGTTGCTGAAATTATTCCAATCCATAAAAAAAACATGGCCATCAGAGGCGGAGCTAATTTGCCACATATATATAGTGAAATCTTTAAACGATATCTCCTCTGAAACCGCTGGACAGAATTTGATTATATTTGGCAGGGATGATCCTTTGGTGAAGCTTCACAAAAGTTGCTCAAATTATTGAGATCCGTAAAAAAACATGGCTGCCAGGGGCGGGGCTAATTTGCCTTATATGTATATAGTGAAATCTTTAAACCACATCTTCTCTGAAATCACTGGACAGAATTTGATTAAATTTGGCAGGGATGATCCTTGGGTGAAGCTTCACAAAAGTTGCTGAAATTATTCCAATCCATAAAAAAACATGGCTGCAAGGGGCAGGGCTATAAATTTGCCTTATATGTGTATAGTGAAATCTCTAAACAACATCTCTGAAACCACAGGAAAGAATTTGATTAAATTTGGCAGGGATGATCATTTCGTTAAGCTTCACAAAAGATGCTAAAATTATTCCGATCCATAAAAAAAACATGGCTGCAAGGGGCAGGACTAATTTGCCTTGTATGTATATATTGAAAACTTAAAATGACCTCTCCTCTGAAACTCCTGGACAGAATTTGATAAAACTTTGCAGGGATCATCTCCTTCAAAACTACTGGCCAGATTTCAGAATGTTTTAATACAGACTGATGTTCCTTGGGTAACCCTATACTCAGGTGAGCGATCCAGGATCATCATGGCCCTCTTGTTCTATTAGGATTTTCTGCCTGCTGGCAGAAAGTCCTATTGGGTTTGTACTGTCTTTAGCTCACTTGAGCACTCTCGGCTAAGTTGGATTATGGCTGATATCGACCAATCAACTAATTATGAAAATAGAGATCAGGAATAAGCCTACATTGTGAAGTCAAATTCCAAGGGAAACTGTACAGTGCTCTAACATTTACGAGATTGGTGAGTAAGTTTATTATTTAGATTGATCATCGTTATCAATATATTTTTCTGCTTCATAATTAAGTCAAATATACATGTATAATACATAAGTATATACTTTGATCATTACTGATATTTTTCAGCTTCATAAGTCTGATACACATTTATATTTACAGGGCTTTTTTCCTTCTTTATCAGGGGCCGTTTTACAGGCCCCTCCCCCTCTGAAAAAGTCTTCCCTAAATTTGCATCTTACCTCAGGATTTTTCTTTCCCCTATGAAAAAAAAGGTGATATTTTCCCCTAAATGTGATATTAAGGCCCCTTCCCCAACATCTGTAAAAAAGGCCTGATTGATAATACATACTTTGCCTCGATAACTAAGGATAAAAAACAATAACAAAACTGCAGACATTTTTTTATATACAATAGCTACATATTTGTGAATTGATTTTTATTTCAGAATTCCTTAAGAAAGATGTGTAACAAGTGATTGCAAGTCCATCTGAACATGTACACTCTTGGACTCTTGGCTTAAAGCCTTCTGAAGCAGGTATATATATGATTCTTCATTATGACTCCATCTTTTATTTTGAAGTTAATCAAATCATTCTGATGAAATTTTATGTCAGCTTATAAATTATATTTATTATATTTCTACCTGATTGTGATAGATGACTGACATTTATTGCCCAAATCATACAATTTCACTAACATACAACCAAATCTTTAGTTCTAGTTGGTAAAGTGACAAGTATTATTTTCTGAAAATGATTGACTAAATTATGGTGATTATTTGACAGTGAGTGTTGTGTATGTTGTTTTTTTACCCATTTCCAAAAAAAATGTGTGTTGATTCTCTTGCCTGTAAGATGACTTTCTAGCTATAATCAACCATCACTGACTGTTTTTTTGGTATTAATGTTTATTTCTTGATTTCAGATAAACTGTCCTGTAAGATAACTTCAAAGAAAAGACCTCTCAAACAACAGGAGTCCCTGCTACATCACAGCTGCCGCCCCTGCTACAGACCATCATGTAGCAACGATACACCATGACACAGCAGCGCCTGTTGCAGATCACATCACAGAAGCCCCTGTTGAAACCCACATCACTGCAGCCCTTGTTACTAGCCATATCACAGCTCATTAGTATCTCCTCGTACCATAACCATAGCTCATTATTAGAAAACTGATCAAAGTATTGGAATGAAACTAAATTAAGGTCACTGGTCCACCAACTCTCCTTTTCTGAGTGCTGGCTATTTCTTCCATAATTAAAAACTGTCAAATCAAATCATCTGAAAGCAGACACCATTATTGTTACTGCTAGGAATTGATCAGTATGTTACAGAACATAATACTTGATCTTGAGTCATAGGTAGTACTTAAATATTAATAAAGTGTACCTATTTGAGTCCAGATTATTTTGTAACATTCTTTTGACTACCCTAAGGGCATGATTTATTAAATAGACTTGATTACAATATTCGAACAATATTTGCAAGTACATGCACATTACTTGATTTGACATGTTACTTTAGTGGCATGTGTCTATTTGATCCATTTTTGAACAGATGAAAGCTGTACAACAGATTCTATCATCCATCAACAAATGAACAATCATCTACAAGAGGTCAGGTTACTGGCAGTGAAGATCTGTCCAAAGTGTCCATATTTTATGTAAGTACTTGTTGCATGCATACATCATCAACGTAAATAACTGGAATGTCCCATAAGTGTGCTTCTGTGTATGCTTAGGTTTTATTCATTTTTTATGCCTATAACCCATATGTTGGGGGGGGGGTCTGTAGATTTTCAGTCTGTGCGTCCGTCCATCACACCTCAGGTTTGCCTTTGCTTTTTAGCTTTTTTTTTTAAAAAGATGATATCACATCTTCATGAAAATTTGTACAAATGTACATCATGATATGAACTATTTAATTTTTAAATGGTTTTTGGCTGTGATCTTTATTAAACAGTTGAATGAACATGGTGAAATAAGTTGTTCTGCCTCAAGTTTACCTTTGTGATTAAGCTTTTTTTTTAGCTCACCTGAGCACGTGTGCTCAGGATGAGCTTTTAGGATCGATGAATGTCCGTCGTCCGTCCGTCCGTCCGTCGTCCGTCGTCCACAATTTGTTCGTTTGCACTCTAGCATCTTCATTTTATGAGCAATTATCTTCAAACTTTAAAACAATGTTTATAACCATAAAATCTCGGCCAAGTTCGATTATGGCTGATATCGGAACATTAGGTCAGGAGTTATGCCCCTTTTAAAATTCAAAAAAGCCAGATTTCACATTGTTTGCACTCTAGCATCTTCATTTCTTTAGCAATTGCATTCAAACTTAATGACATTGTTTATAACCAAAAAATCTCAGCCAAGTTCAATTTTGGCTGATATCGGACCATTAGGTCAGGAGTTACACCCCTTATATTATTTAAAAAAGTCAGATTGCACTTTGTTTGCACTCGAGCATCTTTATTTTTTAGGTCATTGTCTTTAAATTTTATAACAATGTTTATAACCATCAAATTTTGGCTAAGTTGGATTATGGCTGAAATTGGACCCTTAGGTCAGGATTTACGCCCCTTTTAAAATTGAAAAAAGCCAGATTTCACTTTGTTTGCCCTCTAGGTCACCAGGTCAAATCTTAGAAAAACCTTGTGAACACTGTAGAGGCCATAGTTTTGGCCCAATCTTCATGAAACTTGGTCAGGATGTTTGTCTACATGATATCTCAGATGAGTTCGAAATTGGGTCATGTGGGGTCAAAAACTAGGTCACCAGGTCAAATCTTAGAAAAACCTTATGAACACTCTAGAGGCCACAGTTTTGGCCCAATCTTCATGAAACTTAGTCAGGATATTTGTCTATATGATATCTCGGATGGGTTTGAAAATGGGTCTTGTGGGGTCAAAATCTAGGTCACCAGATCAAATCTTAGAAAAACCTTGTGAACACTCTAGAGGCCACAGTTTTGGACCAATCTTCATGAAACTTGGTCAGGTTGTTTGTCTACATAATATCTCGGATGGGTTTGAAAATGGGTCATGTGGGGTCAAAATCTAGGTCACCAGGTCAAATCTTAGAAAAACCTTGTGAACACTCTAGAGGCCACAGTTTTGGACCAATCTTCATGAAACTTGGTCAGGTTGTTTGTCTACATGATATCTTGGATGGGTTTGAAAATGGGTCATGTGGGGTCAAAATCTAGGTCACCAGGTCAAATCTTAGAAAAACCTTGTGAACACTCTAGAGGCCATAGTTTTGGCCCAATCTTCATGAAACTTGGTCAGGATGTTTGTCTACATGATATCTCTGATGATTCGAAATTGGGTCATGTGGGGTCAAAAACTAGGTCACCAGGTCAGATCTTAGAAAAACCTTGTGAACACTCTAGAGGCCACAGTTTTGGCCCAATCTTCATGAAACTTGGTCAGGATGTTTGTCTACATGATATCTCGGATGGGTTTGAAAATGGGTCATGTGGGGTCAAAAACTAGGTCACCAGGTAAATTCAGGTAGGATCAAAATGAAGGCCACTTAGTCAAATGTTAGAAAAACACTTTAGATGCCAGATTTTTTGTCATTTTGCCTAACACAGCCATCTTAATCAGGTGAGCGACACAGGGCCATCTTGGCCCTCTTGTTTAATGTAGATGAATTCATGAAACTTGATACAAAATGTACATCAAGATATAAACTTTTAAAAACACAGGCAAATACTTAGTTGTAACCAACATATGCAAGCGTGGCATCATTGTTGCAGAGACACATTTTCTTTTAGTCAAATGAACTTTTCGTTTGTTGAAATTTAAGAAACCTGATCATATTATATGTGTTAGACAAATATACAACAGCTTTTGAGCTAATGTAAGCTTTTCCTTTATCCTTCAGGACTGACTGTTAGAAGCTGTACAATATGAGCATCTATTACCCAAGGCTATTGCAAAACTTGAAATATAAGTAGATGGTGAGAATGGGAAATGCAGAAACCAGGAACTGTAACTTTTACCAGGAATTTTTTATTTATCTCTATTTATTAACATGTCTGTTTCGAAGAAAAAGTCTAACTATTATGATATCATCATTGTCGTTGTCATGCAAAAACTTTAATTTAGCCCATTTCTCAAAGACTATTAAAGGTATCAACATGAAACTTGGAATACTTTATTATCATGACAAGGCGCAGTTTTTAACCAATGGGCATTATTCTGAAAGCTATATGTAGAGATGCCAGATATGACAAACTCTTGATCGGAGTTCATATATTTATTGGATTTTATATATTGAAACCAGATGCATTTTAGCAGACAGCATTAATACATACTAAGGTTCAAACCAAGAACCAAGAGTTGACTGTTAGAGTCCTCGTGAGAGAGAGATGGAAGTCTGTGTATTGTGAAGATGGGAGTGTTAGTATATATAGGGATGGGGGTACTCACTCACTCGCAGTTAATAAAAACATCTGTGAGCAGAATATGTCAACTGGGTATTGACATGCAGAAAATACCAATTTCACAATATTCCTGCCTGTCACCCAGTGACCATTCCTAACCTGACAGGCGTCATGCCACATGACACTAAGCACTGGTCTGCTGAATGCTCAAGCATATCATGACTACTAAATAAACATTATTATAATTAACCTGTCTACTAAGCACTGGTCAGCGGAATACTCAAACATCATGACCACTATATAAACATTACTATTATTATAATTGACCTGTCTACATACTCCCCCCCTTAGTTTAAAATTTCTCCGAAATTATACTATGTTCTAACGAAATACACTACGTGAAATAACCTAAACAAAACAGGTTTTCATTCAACTAAGTACTGTTTTGCTACATTACTATTTTATACTTATTTTACTGCAGTACAGCAAGTAATTTAGCATAATTTTAATACATACTTTAAGTATTAAAAAAAAATGCTGAAATGAATATATACAGAAAAACAAAGAACTATAATAAAAGAAACAATTTCCTCCGTTTAGCAGCTTATTACAACTGCAATGATATACTGAATATCAATATATCACACTTTTTGTGCATCAGATGAGATAAATTACTTATATGATCTATCAACACAATTCCTGGTTCTGGTGTTTCTACAAACAAACAGAAAGCAAAAGTTTTATATATAAGGTTGTAAAATATTACAACAGAAACTTTCTGCAACAAAACATCTCGTGCACCACCCATTGTGTATGAAAACATCCAAAATCATGTCTATCTGAAATATTATAAGACAATACATATGGTAAAATAACAGGCATACATAAAGTAAGAACATCAATGTCACGCTGCACCAAATTTTATAATTTGATCAGTTTAGATCAAAACAGCTTTCATGTCAATAATTAAAAACAATCAAACATAAAAAATTCTATCTTGAATAATCTGGGAATTTTCCCATTCTCCATATCTGTCTGCAGGACGGACGTTTCGCCTCGGCCTAGGAGTAGGTACAGGGGGCGTCACATGTCTAGTCGACCTAAAACTATCAGTATTTGGAATAGGGGTCTCCGTGACAGATTGGGTACGTGGGATTTGGGGTGTAACATGTCTGGGAGAGAAACGAGGAGCGGGCTGAGGAACAGGGGTACGGGAGGCTGAAATAGGAGAAGAAGTATTATGAGCTTGGCTGTGATGAACAAGTCTCCTTTGCGGGATAACATATACTCCCGATGAGCTGGACTCTGAAGAACTTTAGTTGCCATCATAACCCTGATTAGGAAAAGAGTTTGACCTAGTTCTGGGTTTTCGACCTGTTTTTGATGGAGGAGTGTCCTCGCGCTCTGGGACAGAAACAAAGGGTAGGAGTAAATTCCTGTGTAAGGTTCTTACCGGTCCCTTTCTAGACTCAAGCTGGATTTTATATACAGGATGTCCTGCATAAGGAATTTCTGTCACAACATACAGGTTCTTCTCCCACTTATCTGCAAGCTTCGGGCGACCTTGAAGGTTGACCTTCCGAACCAGGACTATGTCACCTACAGATAATTTGTTCTCCCGAACCTTCTTGTCATATTGTGTTTTATTCTGTGCTGCCCTCTAACTGGCTACTTCTCCGGCTACTCGATAGGCATATCTCAGTCGTTCCTGGAGCTTTGTAACATAAGAAGTATGGTTGATGCTAGAGTCATTTCCAGGGGCAATACCAAGGTATGCATCTACAGAGAGACAGGGGTGCCATCCAAACATAAGAAAGTGTGGCGAGAAGCCTGTAGAACTGTTTTTCGTAGTGTTGTATGCTTGGACGAGAGATGGCACAAATTCAGCCCACTTATTCTTATTGTCATCTGCAAGTGTACCCAGCATTCGTAACAAAGTACGGTTAAATCTTTCAGCTGATGGGTTACCCATCGGGTGAAAGGGGGTCGTTCGGGTTTTCCTAACATTTGCAATCTTGCACAGTTCTTTGATTACATGGCTTTCAAAATTTCTGCCCTGATCAGAGTGTAATTGTTCTGGGAAAGAGTAGTGCACAATGAAGTTTTCGTATAGTGCTCGTGCTGTTGTTGTGGCTTTTTGGTTTCTACATGGTATAGCCTTTGCGTATTGTTTAAAATGATCGGTGATGACCAAGACATCCTCATATCCACCTTTGGATTTCTCTAGTTTCAGGAAGTCGATGCAAACTAATTGCATTGGTCTGGAAGTATAGATTGGAACTGACTCAGCTGCAGGAGCCTCGTAACCCTTTCTACAAACGCATGATCTGCAGGTGGAGATACGTCTTTTAAAATAACTTTCCATACCGGGCCAGTAAAACCGCCGACGTGCAAGCCACAAAGACTTTTCATGACCAGGGTGGCCGATGTCGTCATGAACACCAAGAAAAGAGAGATTGCGATAAGCAGTAGGGATAACTAGCTGCTTCACTTGCTCACCATCAACTGGTGCGGTACGGTAGAGAACTCCGTTCCCCAGAGAAAGACGAGCCATGTCGCGCAGAAGGGATTTAGTGTCTGCAGACAGTTCCTCCCCCCTGGGACGAAAACTGTAACGCAAAATAGAAACAGTTTTAGCTAAATCAGGGTCTTTAGCTTGCTCCAATGCCCAGTTGATGGAGTTTCCTGTGGAGATGGGAAATGAAAGCTCTTCAGAAATATTGGGGACTTCAGAACCTGACAAGCACTCAGCAGAAGCGACTGAAACGGAAGCGCCAAGACACAATGCTTTGATTGTTTCAGAGAAGATCTGAGGTTTGCGACTCAAACCATCACAGTCACCGTTCAGCCTACCAGATTTGTAGATAATGTCAAAATCATAAGCTGACAATGCAGCAACCCAACGATGCCCTGTAGCATCAAGCTTTGCCGAGGACATAACATAAGTAAGTGGATTATTGTCAGTAGTGACTACAAATTTATTTCCATACAGATAGTCATGAAATTTGTCCGTCACTGCCCACTTGAGTGCGAGAAACTCAAGCTTGTGAGCAGGGTAGTTTCGTTCACCTGGCTGGAGACCGCGACTTGCATAGGCAATGACACGCTCAAGGCCATCATCTTGCTCTTGGAGAAGAACAATTCCCAACCCTGAGCCAGAAGCATCAGTATGGACCACAAATGGTTTGGCAAAGTCAGCGAAAGCTAATATAGGAGGAGAGGCAAGCTTTTCCTGTAGGAGCTTAAAAGCAGACTGTTGCTCTACACCCCAAGACCAAACGGCAGGAGATTTCCGTTTCTTTTTGGACTTAGACTTAACCTTTTTATCTCCATGACCATCAAGTAACCTGTTCAAAGGTTCAGCTATCTTTGAGTAATCTTTGATGAAACGGCGGTAAAAACAGGCAGTTCCCAAAAATGAGCAAAGTTCAGAAACATTGGTAGGAACAGGCCAATTAGTAATGGAAGAGATCTTATCAGGGTCAGTGGCAACGTCATGTTCTGAAATGATATGGCCAAGATATGAAACAGATGTCTTGAAAAACTCACACTTTGAGCCTTTGACCTTGAGACCATGAATTGAGAGACGTTGCAAGACATTCTCTAAACGAACTACATGATCATCAAATGTTTCAGAAAATACAAGAATATCATCAATAAAGACAAGGCATTCTCGTAAAAGAAGGTCACTTAAAGATTTCTCCATAACTCTTTGGAATGTAGCACCTGAATTTACTAAACCAACGGCATACGTTCACACTCATAAAAACCAAGGTTACCAACAGAAAATGCTGTGTATTGTTTGGAGTCTTCATCCATTTCAATGTTCCAATATCCTGACCTAAGGTCAAGTTTAGAAAAGAACTTGGAACCAATCAAGAGATCTACCGTGTCATCAAATCTAGGTAACATGTATGCATCTTTCTTAGTTCGAGCATTGAGCATTCTGAAATCGAGACAGAACCGAAGAGAGCCATCTTTCTTCCTAACTAATACTACATTAGAGGAAAATGGACTGTCACTTGCACGTATAGCACCACATTTGAGCATTTGAACATTCCTGGGGGTATTTTACGATAGGGTTGCTTGAATGGAGAGCAATCGTGAAGAACAATCTTATGTCGATCAAGTTTACAACATCCAATATCAGTGGGACCAGTAGAAAAGACATGGCGATAATTGCCAATGACCAGTTGAACATGTAAGACCTGCTCTGCAGTGTTCTTTCAGTTCCGCATTTCCGAATGAAACGGATTCGGAAGGGACAGAAGAGGTTAAATCATCAATGACCTTGACCTCATTGATCACACACAAGGTTGTCTTTGGCTTTATGAGAATGGGCTTGGCAGACATATTGCACAGACGGACTGGAATTTTTTAGCAATTTCCTGTCTGATTTACTTGAACGACATGTGGACGGACAAGGAGGGAACTGTTACCTGAATATTCGGTGACAACTTTCTGGACAGTGTGAATGAGACCACGGGCAATTCCATGTAAAATAACCGACTCATAAGGACCAACTTCAAATGTGTGTTTGTTGGATGATTTGACTGTAATGGGGTCACAAACAAGAGCTGTAAATGCCGTTTGCCATGCATCAGACCAAGAATTTGAACCATCTGGGTTAGTGACTGACTTACAACATCGAATGGTGTTGGTTCCCAATATGACAGGACATGTAACACTATTTTCAGTGTCTGGAACAACAAGCACTGGGACTGGCAATTCGAGATTGAAATCAGGGATAACCACAGACACTTTGATATAACCGAAAATGTCCAAAGGATTACCATTTGCTACAGGGACATTCAACTCAATACCAAAGTCTGAAAGACTAAGTAATGGAGGTTTATTAGGAAGTGATTCATAGAATGAATATGCTACAGTAGAGACCATGGAACCTGTGTCTATGAGTCCTACGGTATTTACTTGATGAAAGATGACTGAAGTGAGGTTGGAACTTCCTACAATACGATTTCTAAAGTCATTTTTATCAGGATGGCCTTGATTGGGATTAACCACAACCGGGCAGCCATTGTGGCAGAGGCGGTTAAAAGTTTGGGTGACTGTTGTCATGCTGGTAACGTCTTGTGTGATGTTGGTTGTCAATAACGCTGACGTCTATTGCCCTGTTGACCCTGTTGTGTCTGTTGTGTTTGACACCTATAACCATTTGAATACTGCTGTGGTTGTGTTTGAGCCTGTGACTGGCTTCGTCTGTTGGGCATGGGCGGTGGGTGGTTGTACTGGGTAGGAGAGCTTCTATCAGTTTGAGGTAAAGAGTGTTCGGGAACAGATGGAATAGACAGAGAATCAAAGCGCTGAAGGATAGCATTGAATTTTTTGTCAATACCTGATTGGACGCCGCTAATGCGTGTATTCATCTGCTGTTCAAGGTCATTTAACTCTCGCTGGAAATCTGGAACGGACTGCTGACTGGAATGTGGTTTCATCTTGGCTGGTTGGTTCAGCTGGAGTTCCCGTTCAACCTGACGCACATCTCTAAGAAATTGATCATAGTCATTAGTAGAATCTAATTTATGACGTGTGTTCGTCTTGAGAGATTCAGAACGCAACCCTGACCATAAACGCTCACATAACAATTCATTTTTCCCTGCGGAAGGGATATGACCATCTTCAAATGCAAGCTCCAAAATGGTTTCTAGCCTGCACCCAAATGAAGTAACTGATTCCTCTGGGCGCTGTCCTGCATTGAAAAATTCTCTCATGGTGACACCCTGCCTTGCAGGCTCACCATAGTTAATATCTAATTTTCTAAATATAGAATCAACAGAAGCTGAGTCACCAAGAGAAACAACAAGACGCCTTGCCGTACCACGGAGAGAGGATCTTATTGACTGTAAGATCTGAGCATCAGATAAGGAAGGGTCTTTTCGCAGACATCTCACCTCATGTCGCCATTCATAATAACTGATCTCACCTTTTGGAATCGGTCATCTCCAGAAAATGGTGGAACTTTGGGGGGTTTGGACATGAGACCGGACGGTGTGGGTACAGAGGGGTATGTGAAATGCAAGGGAGCCTTATCAGATGGAAGAGATAGAGAATGGGGTGCTATAGAAGATTTTATCTCACCTCCGGAATGACCAGCGACATCCTTGATTTTCCATTCACCTGGAGGTTTTGGAGGGGTCAAGGGTGTGAATGTATATTTGGAGGAAAGGATCTTTAACATCTCCTCCTCAGAAGGCATCATGGCAGCTTTCTCTGGTACATCCTCCTGCTCACTTAACATGATTACAGTGAGTAAAACAAAGACAATATAAAAATTACACTTGTATGTTTAACCAAAGTATACATGTATCTGAAAAATTTAATAATCTACAGATTAAGTAATTAATCTGTTCCACCAAAGTGGTATCTGCAAAATAAAATCTTGAAAAGAAATATTAAACTCAAAATATAATTTTCTTCAAGAGAGAGAGAAAAAAATAAAATGTTTACCAGAAACAAGGTACTGGTACAACACAAGGTATACCAAGAGGGACAACTTGCTGTGACTTTCCGATTTCACAGGAAATACTGAAAAGTAAGACTATATATACATGCAATGTCAAAAACTACAGAATGTCTTTAAAAATCAAACTACAGTAAAGCGTAAGTAACTACACCCGATACTACAAATAGCTACTAATAACTGCTATGAAACTACAACTACAGTCCACAAGTCTACATTTGTGCTTAATCAATCAGGACTCTAGCTCAATACAATATAGAAGACATGAAGACATATACTCAAGTGCAATAAAACACACTAGCTTTTAGTAAGGGTAATATTTAAATCATACCATAAATCACACTTACACAATTTTATTCATTCATTTATCATGTTAGTAGGGTCATATGTGTATATGTGTAAGAGAGAGGGAGAGAGAGAGAGAGTGAGAGAGAAAAAATAACAAAAGTACAGCTATATAAAGGCAACTAACATGTCATTTTCAAATATAAGAAAATACAATTGCTAATATGCGAGATATATAGACTTTTTTTTTTTTGAAAAAGATACACAATAGGTATTTACATCATAACACTCGCATGAACAACCGTAAGACCGAAAGTACTTGTCACTTATGTCAAAAGTATTTAATAGTATAAATCAAAGATAATATCAGCTACACAAACTAATTAGGTGCTTGTGAAAATTTTGAAAAATTACTAGATCTATAAGAGAAAAAGAACGATGTTTAAAGCAAAATTTTAAACAAACTTTTCAAGAAGGAAAGAAAAATATTCAAGATCTTAATTCTAAATCAGGAATCAGAAAATGAGAAAATATTAAATAGGAAAATATCCTATTGTGTAAATAAAAAATTTTTTTTAAATGACTAGGTACTTACGGGTTAACAATTTCCAAACATCCAATATATATACTACTTCTAATGAAGTAATGTGTCTACATTATATTTTCTGAGTTATGCCCCCTTTTAACTTAGAATTTAGGTCAAAATTGCTTATTAAGTAGAAAGTCTTGAAAACTATGAAAGTTATCAACACAAAACTTGGAAAGCTTGTTAATCATGACAAGGTGCAATTGTAAAACAAGGGGCATTATTTTGAAAGCAATATTTTTGGAGTTATGCCCCTTTTTAACTTTTAATTTTTGTTAAAATTGTTTTTGTTCAAAGCAATTACATTTCTTCTACACTATGTAAGATTTTTTTTTCTTTTTCATATTTACAACTGTCACTCTTTACACCTTATGGTCTTCTTACTTGAAATCTCAAATATGGGCCTCTTTTGTTGACATGTAAAACAGACAAGCATTTGTACCACTCTGCGGAGCTCTAGTTTGATATTACGATGAATTTAAGTCAGAGAATAATTTATTTACTGCATACTTGAAAACTATTCCAAGGTTTTGACTTGAAATTTCATATATAAGAAGATGACAACTATGAAAGTGCAGTAACCAAAAACCTAACTTTACAGTCCCTCGTCCAATTTTGTATTATTTCCTTTTATTTTATATCAAAATAAATCCAACTATTCGAGGTAATGATCTGAAAATTGAAATTAAAATAGATTTTGAGTTGCAAAAGTGTAATGATAATCAGGGTTACTTTTTAATTATCTCACTTTAGTTTTTAGCTCGACTATTCGGAGAATATGAGAGCTATTCTACTCGCCCCGGCGTCGGCGTCAGCGTCGGCGTTGGCAGTCATATCTAAGAAACCAGTAGGTGTATTGCAATCAATCTTCACACAAGTCTTTCTAGGCACAAAACAAACCTAGAGAACCAAGACGGACAACTCTTGATTGAATTTTACTCAAATTATGGGCCTTTTTCAACTTAGAAATTTGCGTTAACATTTTTGGTTAAAGTTTTTCTGCAACTAAGTTAATATCATAACTCTGTAACCACTTGGTGTATTGGATTTAAACTTTACACAAGTCTTCCTAAGCATGAAACCAACCTGCAGAACCAAGATGAACAACTCTTTACTCAAATTATGGGCCTTTTTCGACTTAGAAATTTGCGTTAACATTTTTGGTTAAAGTTTTTCTGCAACTAAGTTAATATTATTACTCAGTAAGCACTTGGTGTATTGGATTTAAACTTCACACAAGTCTTCCTAAGCATGAAACCAACCTGCAGAACCAAGATGGACAACACTTGCTAGAATTTTACTCAAATTATGGGCCTTTTTTGACTTAGAAATTTGCGTTAACATTTTTGGTTAAAGTTTTTCTGCAACTAAGTTAATATTATTACTCAGTAAGCACTTGGTGTATTGGATTTAAACTTCATACAAGTCTTCCTAAACATGAAATGGACCTGCAGAACCAAGATGAACAACTCTTGCTAGAATTTTACTTAAATCATGGGCCTTTTTTCGACTTAGAAATTTGCGTTAACATTTTTGGTTAAAGTTTTTTGCAACTAAATTAATGTCATTACTCAGTAACCCCTTGGTGTATTGGATTTAAACTTCACAAAAGTCATCCCAGACATGAACCAAACCTGCAGAACTAAAATTTTAATAAATTTAATTAATTAAATTTAATTAATTAAGTTAATAATAATTATTAAATATTTATAGAAAATTAAAAAATTGCATTAACTTTTTTTATTTAATACAATAACTATTATATATTAATTTAAATAATATTTAATTTAACAAGACAACCAACATATCAAAGATGAACTTTTCTTTGAATTTTTTTTTTTGAATTATGACCTGAGTTTTACTGAGAATTAAAGAGAACATGCTGCTAAATTGAGTCACATAAATTATTTTAATACCACTTTAATACAATGGTATTGCGTCACTATCAAATACCCGAATAGTCGAGCATGCTGTCTTTCGGACAGTTCTTGTTGTTAACAGAACAATTTTTAAAAAAATGACATATATCTTCTGTTTCTGTATAATCTTTAGATTTATTTAGCCATATTTTTTGTAAATTATTTAGACATTTTTCTTTTACCTATTTACTTACACCTTATTCTGGAGTTAGTTTATTTCTAAAAAATCGAGGATATCTCACAGGATCTGTTGTTTTTTTTTAGCTCACCTGAGCACATGTGCTCAGGATGAGCTATTAGGATCGATGAATGTCCATCTGTCCGTACGTCGTCCATCCGTCCGTCGTCCACTATTAGTTTGTTTGCACTCTAGCATCTTCATTTCTTAAGAAATCATCTTCAAACTTTATTACAATGTTTATTAGCATAATCTCACAGTCAAGTTCAATTATGGCTGATATCGTTCTAGTAGGTCAGGAGCTATGCCCCTTTTAATATTAAAAAAAAGCCAGATTTCACGTTGTTTGCACTCTAGCACCTTCATTTCTTAAGCAATCATCCTCAAACTCTATGACAATGTTTATTACCATAATCTCACAGCCAAGTTTCATTATGGCTGATATCCACCTATAAGGTCAGGAGTTATGCCACTTTTAATATTAAAAAATGCCAATTTTCAGTTGGTTTGCACTCTAGCATCTTCATTTCTTAAGCAATTATCTTCAAACTTTATGACAATGTTTATTACCATAATATTTTGGCCAAGTTCGATTATGGCTGATATTGGCCTATTGTGGCAGGAGGTATGCCTCTTTTAATATTAAAAAATGCCAGATTTCACATTGTTTGCACTCTAGCATCTTCATTTCTTAAGCATTCATTTTCAAACTTTATGACAATGTTTATTACCATAATATTTTGGCCAAGTTTGGTTATTGCTGACAATGGCCTTTAAGATCAGAAGTTATGCCCCTTTTAATATTAAAAAAATGCCAGATTTTAGTTTGTTTGCACTCTAGCACCTTCATTTCTTAAGTAATCATCTTAAAACTTTATGACAATGCTTATTACAATAATATCTTGGCCATTTTTTATTATGGCTAATATTGGCTTATTAGATCAGGAGTTATGCCCCTTTAAATATTAAAAAATGCCTATTTTCACTTTGTTTGCACTCTAGCATCTTCATTTCTTAAGCATTCATTTTCAAACTTTATGACAATGTTTATTACCATAATATTTTGGCCAAGTTTGATTATGGCTGATATCGGTTTGTTAGGTCAGGAGTTATGCCCCTTTTAATATTAAAAAATGCCAGATTTCACGTTGTTGTAACTCAAAATGTATAAAAGATATCAAGTTGACACTTCATATGTAGATAGATCTCATTGAGGGGACGTGCAGTGAACAAGAACCATAACTCTCTGTTGTGTAATTTAGGAGTTATTGCCCTTTGAAAATTTTCATAATTAATTTTTGTCCTTGCCGTTACTCAAAAAGTATAAAAGATATCACGATGAAATTCATATGTGGATAGATCTCATTTAGGGGGCGTGCAGTGACCATGAACCATAACTCTTTGTCGCGTAATTTTGGAGTTATTGCCCTTTGTAAATTTTCATACTTAATTTTTGTCCAGGCCGTAACTCAAAAAGTATAAAAGGCATGAAGATGAAACTTGAAACAAGAACTTCATTCGTGTCATTTTGGAGTTAATACATCATAAATCAAGAAGAATTGAAGAAGAACCTCATATGTGGATAGATCTCATTGACATCAGGTGAGAGTTACTGATCCAAATAAATTAATGAATGTGTTAATATAATTTATTTTCCTTGTTGAGCCAATACATTTACATGTCTCTGACCTAAATATTATTTGTATTAAAATCCCTATGACAAAGGGACATGCGGGGGGTATTTGCACTATTACAATGGCAGTTCTAGTTAGGTCAGGAGTTATGCCCTTTAAATATTAAAAAATGCCAATTTTCACTTTGTTTGCACTCTAGCATCTTCATTTCTTAATCATTCATCTTCAAACTTTTTGACAATGTTTATTACCGTAATATTTTGGCCAAGTTCGATTATGGCTGACAATGGCCGATTAGATCAGGAGTTATGCCCCTTTTAATATTAAAAAATGCCAGATTTCACTTTGTTTGCACTCTAACATCTTCATTTCTAAAGTAATCATCTCCAAACTTTATAACAATGTATATTACCATAATCTCTCGGACAAGATTGATTATGGCTGATATCGGTTTGTTAGGTCAGGAGTTGTGCCCCTTTTAATAATATAAAATGCCAATATTCAGTTTGTTTGCACTCTAGCATCTTCATTTCTTAAGTAATCATCTTCAAACTTTATGACAATGTTAATTACCATAATATTTTGTCCAAGTTGAATAAGGGCTGATTTTGGCCTATTATGGCAGGAGTTATGCCTCTTTTAATATTAAAAAATGCCAGATTTAACGTTGTTTGCACACTAGCATCTTCATTTCTTAAGCATTCATCTTCAAACTTTATGACAATATTTATTGCTATAATCTCTCGCCCATGTTCGATTATGGCTGATATCGGCTTATTAGGTCAGGAGTTATGCCCCTTTAAATATTAAAAAATGCCAATTTTCACTTTGTTTGCACTCTAGCATCTTCATTTCTTAAGCATCATCTTCAATTATGACAATGTTTATACATAATATTTGGCATTTATTATGGCTGACAATGGCCTATAAGATCAGGAGTTATGCCCCTTTTAATATTAAAAAAATGCCAGATTTTAGTTTGTTTGCACTCTAGCACCTTCATTTCTTAAGTATTCATCTTCAAATTTAATGACAATGTTTATTACAATAATATCTTGGCTATTTATATTATGGCTGATATTGGCCTATTAGATTAGGCGTTTGCCCCTTTTAATATTAAAAAATGCCACATTTGGTTTGTGAGCACTCTAGCATCTTCATTTCTAAAGCAATTATCTTCAAACTTTATGACATTGTTTAAAGCCATAATCTTTTGACCAACTTTGATTATGGCTGATATTGACCTATTATGGCAGGAGTTATGCCTCTTTTAATATTAATTAATATTCCGTACATCCATATCTTGTGAATGCAACTCCTCCTATGTTTCTGAATGAATCTTTTCAAAACTTGGTCAATGTCATTACTATAATGGGTAGATGTGCATGAAGTGGCGATTTTCCGGTTCATTGATTTTTATAAGATTTGTGTCCCTTGAAACTTAGTCTCTGTAGCTGATTGATATTGCAGCCTTGTGAACACAACTCCTCCTACGTTTCTGAATGAATCTTTTCAAAACTTGGTCAATGTCATTACTATAATGGGTAGATGTGCATGAAGTGGTGATTTTCCGGTTCATTGATTTTTACAAGATTTGTGTCCCTTGAAACTTAGTCTCTGTAGCTGATTGATATTGCAGCCTTGTGAACGCAACTCCTCCTACATTTCTGAATGAATCTTTTCAAAACTTGTCATGTATTACTAATGGTAATGTGCATGAATTTTCCGTTCATTGAATTTTACAAGATTTGTGTCCCTTGAAACTTAGTCTCTGTACTGTAGCTGATTGATATTGCAGCCTTGTAAACGCAACTCCTCCTTCATTTCTGAATGAATCTTTTCAAAACTTGGTCGATGTCATTACTAATTTTGGTAAATGTGCATGAAGTGGCAATTTTCCAGTTCATTGATTTTTACAAGATTTGTGTCCCTTGAAACTTAGTCTCTGTAGCTGAATGATATTGCAGCCTTGTGAACACAACTCCTCCTACATTTCTGAACGAATCATTTCAAAACTTGATCAGTGGCATTACTATAATGGGTAGATATGCATGAAGTGGTGATTTTCCAGTTCATTGATTTTTACAAGATTTGTGTCCCTTGAAACTTAGTCTCTGTAGCTGATTGATTTTGCAGCCTTGTGAATGCAACTCCTCCTATGTTTCTGAACAAATCTTTTCAAAACTTGATCTGTGGCATTACTATAATGGGTAGATGTGCATGAAGTGGCGATTTTCCGGTTCATTAATTTTTGAAAGATTTTTGTCCCTTGAAACTTAGTCTCTTTAGCTGATTGATATTTCAGCCTTGTTAATGCAATTCCTTGTATGTTTCTGACCTAATCTTTTCAAAACTTTGGCAATGTCATTACTATACTCAGGGATTTACACTACTTTTGATTTTCAGGGGTCCACTGGACTCAGGATCCTTAAAAACAGGGGTCCATCATTAATTTCAGGGGGTCCAAGCTATTTAACCTCACCAAAATATACTACTCAAAATTTGCTAAGGATCACTAGCTATTTTCCAGAAGAGTTATAAGTCTTGCGACTTTGAGGGCATGGAATGTTAAAGTAAATTTTAAAACTTTTTTTTTTCTGCGCAGATGTGTTGTTACTATACCAAAGCCATTATCTTTAACTAAAAGTATGTATTCCAGATCCTTAAAATTGAGAAATTTATTAAATTTAATAAGTGCAAATTTTGAGAATTCACATTAAAATTTGACTAGGTGGATAACAGACATTCTTGTTTTCTTACAGTATCATTTCAAGCATCCTTAACAAGTATTCCTTGTAGAAAACAAAAATATCTGGATATTCAAAATTCTGTTATACACCGTCTGCAACTGAATCACATAATCATTGAGTTCACTAACAGTATTTTCAACGCTTTGATCGTGATCAGCTTTAATAGCGGTTGCGAAATTTGAACGCATATTTAAGACTTGTAAGCTGTTCATGTAGACATCAGTGTCTTGATGACGAATTAATAAGGAGTTAAGGAGTTTTGAAAGTTTATGCAACCCTCTGTAAAGGGATTTGATGAGCTTTTCGCCGAAATGCAGGTATTACAATACGTACATGCCTTCGTCACGGAACTGTAGCCATTTAAATTTTTCAAGCCATATACTGAAATTTCTGCTCACGTTTTGATTTTGAGGAAGATTGTAACTGTAATCAGGGTGACCAGTTGACAATAAATTTTCATGTTTCTCGTCATCGCGATCTTTTCTTTTGCCCCATAAACTTCTTAAGTCAGTTTGTGTTTGCCATGCTTAACTTTGATAAGACATGTGAGCGGAAGCGTTCAATGATTGGACGCTAATTTTAAAAGGCACAGTGATTGGCTTGTAAATTTAACTAGTTAAATATAGCGTTGGAAATTCCAAGAGATTTACGAAGACATTTGATAATGAATTGGCACAGATATTCTGGACAATTCGTGCGTACACATGGACGCAGACTTTATTTTTCGGTGCGTACAGTCTGTGATTCATGCGTATATGGACGCAGGATCCTGCGTCCGGTAAATCCCTGTATACTGGGTAGATATGCACAAAGTAGGGATTTTGATGTTTATCATTATTTGCAAAAGTTATGTCTTTCTAAACATGGTCTCTTGAAAACACAATTAACTCAAGTTTCTAAACAGGTGAAAGTGCATAAAGCAGGGATTTTCTGGTACTGTGATTTTTGCAAGAGTTATGTGGAGAAAGAAAAAAGGATTCATATTGATACTGCTATTTGACCTACTTTCATATTGGAAGTCTTTTTAGGGTTCTATCTCTGTTCAGCTAAACTAATTGGTCTCACAGACTTCATTATGAGCTTATGCTTATAGAAATGTTAAAAGCAATAATTAAAAGGACCCTCTTGGTCTTTATATTTTGTGGCGGCGTATATTGTGGCAGCACTGGCACTCTTGTTCCAAATTAGAAAAGGCAAAGGATTTATGGCGAATCCAAGTTTCGAGGCATTGACGTCAAATTTCAAATACATATAAAATCGCTTCCAGATGAGTTAGAAAGCTGATATTTGCACAGATTATAAGTCGCCAAGTGTGTTTTACATTCTGTGAAGATACATCATTTGACGTCATAAGACGTTATCAGATCAAAAAGAATTTCATAAGCATTAATTTATATATGTTGTCAGTTCCCAGGACCATGGAAATTTAAAGGCATATACATCCAAACATGATCTTTTGAATGCAATGGATTTCATATTCATGTGACGTCATATAGTGTCAGATTTGACGTCAGGACAAAATGTTTGTATGCGGTCTACAGCTAATTTTTCTGGACCGATTTTCATCAATATTTCACAGAATGTATATGTTACATTCTAGTTGTGCATCCCGGTGTCCATTTTGCCAAATTCAATTTCAAAAATGCAAAGGTTCTTTGGCGAATCCAAGATTTGAACCAGTGACGTCAAATTTCAAATACGTTTAAAATTGCTTTCGTCATTTGACGTCATAATTTCAAAAAGAATTTCTTATATCTATGTGTTAATTTCTATATGTTGCAAAGGTCCTAAGGGATATAATGGGATATATTTAAGATACAGAATATTTCATTCCATTGTTTTCTTATGCCTATGATGTCATATGACGTCAAACTTGACGTTGTTTACAAAAGTTTATACCTGGTCTACAGCCATTATTTTCAAACCACTTTTCATCAAAATTTCACAGAATGTTCTAGTTATGCATCCTGGTGTCGGTTTCTTGAAATTCATAAAGGCCATGGTTCTATGGCGAATCCAAGATTCCAAACACGTCAAATTTTAAGTACGTATAACATCGCTTCCAAATGAGTTAGGAAGCTGATATTTAGACTGAACATAAGTCTCTACGGATTCTTTGCATTCTGTGATGTCATGTGATGTTACAAGTCCAATACACTTTTATCTACTGAAATTAAACAGTTTTTACAGCTTATAGGCCTTATCTTTTGGTTAATTTGCATGAAAATTTTACTGAAGTTTTGGCTGAAAAATGAAAATTCTGTTACACTCAATGCATTTAACAGTTTATATCTTGAAAACTTATTATTTTCGAAAATATGAAAATTATTTTTAGAGCAATGTTTGGTCGTTGTTTTGATGCTTTAAGTTTTACGATTGACCGAAGAATCATGGAGTAAGGCAAATAACAAAATTTGTGTATGTTACTTTATGATAGACCCAAATACAGTAGAACCTTGTCAAACCAAACATCATTAAACCGAATTCCTCGCCATTTCGAAGTTTATTTTCAGTCCCAATTTCTTCCCTTCTTATTTTAACTAAAAATAAAATTTAACTAAAAATAAAATGTTTAATCTGAATTTCGCTATTTCGAAGTAAAAATCCCGGTCCCAAGGTCGCAATTCATGTACATTTTTCAATTTTTATTTCGAAGTCAAATTTCATAAATTTTTGTGAACTATTTATCGTCCTTATTATCAATCTATCCGGGTCAGTATCCAAGTATATTTTGCGGAGGCACCTAGAGTGATGGCTCAGGCAAGTTTTTCACACCCTTTTTCAAGATTGGGCTGGGCAACATGTGTCCCACTGGAAATGTTGATTATTGCTAATCGATGTCTGACAGGTTGCATAATATGCACATGCCAGCAGATAAACCCAGGTGTCAGATCTTTAGTACATCCCATATCATCGCGTTCGTCACCGGCATTCAACGCTACCTGAAGCAGCAGATCGACGGTAAAATATGTATCATTGCTTGACATGGTAGAATGATTATGTTCATCAGAAGCATCTAAGTAGATCATGATATATTTTCATTACTTTTCATAACTTGCAAATAGGTGGTTTTCACGGCATAACAATTTCCACAATATACACCGGTAATGAAAATGCAGACATGCAAGCTCACAAACTGAAATTTCCATCAGATTTTTAATCCGAATAATTGTTATTTCGAAGTTTTCAGCTTGGTGCTAAGGACTTCAATTTAACGAGGTTCTACTGTATACTGCAATCTGACTGAATGGATTTTCAAGACATTTGTTTTGGTAAATAGATTACTGAAATTGGTCAACTTGTAAGAAAGTGATGTCAAAATAAGAATTGATATTCAGTTAATTTTGAATACGATATAAGGCTCCTACGTTTGACAAAGCTGGCAGAAAGTCCTATCATTCGTATCAACGAATGAAATCTAGTTATTATTATTCCTTTTTTTCCAACCAAATCCAAGAGTTAATTTCAATATGTTGCCAGTGTCTGAGCAACATGAAAATTAAATTGCCTTGAAAAAAAGTTCAAATTTTTAAATTCAATCATTTTCAATGACATCAAATGACGTCAGATATGACATCAGCTTCAAAAGTTTGTTCATGCTCTAGAGCCTTCAATTCTGATCTGATTATCTTGATATTTTCACAGAAGATGTATTTTAGAATGTAGATATGCACCTTACATTCAAATTTCCAAATTCCAAAAGATTAAGATTTCATGGCAATACAGAGTTTCAAACTTTGGTCCTAAAATTACATTTCAATGTTACAAAGCCCCCTGTGCGTTGGAAGCATGAAAATTGGCCAGCATATCGGTATAGAGGTTTACATTCTATTTTCTGAATGATTTTCTCTTACGGCACGTGGTTATGATGTCATTCAAAAGACAAAAAGCTTCTTTTTTTTTAGCTCACCTGAGCACAACGTGCTCATGGTGAGCTTTTGTGATCGCCTTTTGTCCGTCGTCCGTCCGTCCATGCGTGCGTGAGTCTTGCGTCAACTTTTCCTTTAAACAACTTCTCCTCCTAAACCACTGGATGGATTTTGACCAAACTTCACAGGAATCATCCTTATCATGACCTCTATCAAAGTTGTTCAAATCATTTTGATTTGGTGAATAAGTAGGTCACAGGAGCTAAAAATAGATTTTTAAAATGCAATCTTAGAAAATCTTCTCCTGCAAAACTGTAAGGCCTAGAGCTTTAATAATTGGTATGTAGAATTGTCTTATGAACATCTACAAAAGTTGTTCAGATCATGACCCTGGGATCAAAATTGGCCCCGCCCCAGGGGTCATTTTATTTTTCATAGGTTTATATAGTGAAAAACTTTAAAAATCTTCTTCTATGAAACAATAAGGCCTAGAGCTAAGATATTTGGTGTGACGCATTGTCTGGTGAATCTCTACAAAAGTTGTTCAGATTATGACCCTGGGGTTAGAATTGGCCCTGCCCCGGGGGTCACTTTTTTTACATAGACTTATATAGGAAAAACTTTAAAAATCTTCTCCTATGAAACCATAAGTCCTAGAGCTAAGATATATGGTATGTAGCATCATCTAATGGTTCATTACCAATATTGTTCAAATCATAGACCTATGGTGATAAATGACCCGCACCAGGGGTTACTTGTTTTACATAGAGTTATATAGGAAAATCTTAAAAATCTTCTTTTATGAATCCATAAGGCCTAGAGCTTAGATAATTAGCTCACCTGAGCACAGCGTGCTCATGGTGAGCTTTTATGATTGCCTTTTGTCCGGTGTCTGTCGTCCGTCCATCCGTCCGTGCGTGTGTGCGTCTTGCATCAACTTTTTCCATTAAACAACATCTCTTCCTAATCCGCTGAAGGGATTTTGACAAAATTTCACAGGAATCATCCTTCTGATGTCCTCTAACAAAATTGTACAAATTATTATGATTGGTTGAAAAAGTAGGTCACAGGAGCTAAAAATAGATTTTAAAATGCAATCTTAGAAAATCTTCTCCTGCAAAACTGTAAGGCCTACAGCATGTAGAATTGTCTTATAAACCTTTACAAAAATTGTTCAAATCATGGCCCTAGGGTCAAAATTTGCCCTGCCCCAGGAGTCACTTTATTTTACATAGGCTTATATAGGGAAAACCTAGAAAAATCTTCTCATCAGAAACCACATGGCCTGGTGTTAAGATATTGGGTATGTAGTATTGTCTGGTGGATCTCTACTTAAGTTGTTCAAATCATGGCCCTTGGGTGAAAATTGACCCTGCCCTAGGGGTCACTTGATTTTACATAGGAAAAATAGAAAAATCATCTCCTGAAATACTGCAAGGCTTAGAGCTTGGATATTTGGTATGTAGAATTGTCTTATGAACTACTACAAAAGTTGTTAAAATAATGACCTCTGGGTCAAAATTGCCCTCGCTCCAGGGGTCATTTTATTTTACAAAGGCTTATATAGGGAAAAATTAGAAAAATCTTCTTATCAGACACCACATGGCCTAGAGCTTAGATACATGTATAAGGCTTGTACCATTGTCTAGTGGATCTCTACCAAAGTTTTTCAAATCATGGCCCTTGGGTCCAAATTGGGTCCGCCCCAGGTGTCACTTGATTTTACATAGGCTTATATAGAGGAAAAAAGGAAAATCTTCTTCTCAGAAACCACAAGGTCAAGAGTTAAGGTGTCTAGAACACGCTCCATTAATTTCAAAGCTAGATCAGTAAGCTTAAAGGGAAAACCTTGTAGAAACCATATCGCACTGTGCATGCAGCATTGTCTTGTGGATCATTACCAAAGTTTGTTTTTAATCATGGCCCTGTGTCAAAATTGGTCCCACTTTAAGTATGTTCATATTATAAACCATTGAAAGCAATATTTCTCAGGTGAGCGATTAAGGGCCATCATGGCCCTCTTGTTTTAAAGATTTCTCTCGCTCTGGCATCATGAATTTAAAGTCAATCTTAATTAAATCTTCAGAATTGTTAGAGTTAAAATTGAAGTGATGCATACTGCAAGAAATCTTTGTTTTGTCACATGGTTGTGACGTCATGCATACTAAAGCAAGAATTGTTGAAAAAAACATATAAGATCGTCAATAAGACCAATGAACTTAAAATTTTCAAAAATGTCGAAACTGAGCATGTTTATAAGGTCTTGAAAATTTCAAGTGAATACGTCATCAAACATGGCAGTTATTTATGTTTGATGGAATGCCTGTTTGAAAATGTGAAAACAGACCTGTTCGCATTCTCAAAGATATTTTTTTTTCTGGATTAATAGAACGTTAGCTGAACATGTCCTTGCAAAAAAGATATTTTTCTTTAGTCACAGTCATGATTTTGACAACGTTGAAATATAAAAATCATTCATTTGAATTTGTATTCGCGCATGAAAAATTTAATTCCTATATTTAAGATACTGAATATTTCATTTCATTGGTTTTCTTATGTCTATGACGTCATATTACGTCAAACTTGACGTTGTCTACAAAAGTTTGTATGCGGTCTACAGCCATTATTTCTGGACCGATTTTCATAAAAAATTCACAGAATGTGTTTGTTACACTCTAGTTGTGCCTACCACTGTCCGTTTTTCCAAATTTGAAAAGGCAAAGGTTTTATGGCTAATCCAAGATTAGAACCATTGACGTCAAATTTCAGTTCAGATACATATAAAATCACTTCCAGATAAAATAGAAAGCTAAACGTTTTATAAGGCCTGTAGGCCTTATTTTTTGTTTGATTTGCATGAATTCTTACTGAAGGTGCAGCATTTGATCCTTTGGAACAATGTCACTTCCATTTCCGGAAAAATGTTAAGTTCAAGGTCATCATTGCTTATATCTTGAAAACCTATAAAGCTAGACCAATTATGTGACAATCGAATTTGTAGGCAATTTGTTTTGGTACATAGATTATAGAAATAAATCAAGTTAAATGAAATTGATATAAAAAAGTAATTGGTTTTCAGTTACTTTTGCCATATCCTCCAGGTAAAACAGTTATGGCCATACAAAAGCAAGTTAAAGGCAGGAATTTGATATCCTTTTACTTTTTTCGCTTTGAGTGTTTGACAAATGTAGCTGAAAGTCCTATCAATCGTATCAACCAATGAAATCTAGTTAGGACTTTACAGGCAGAAAGTCCTATTGGGTTTGTACTGTTTTTTTTATTAGGACTTTCTGCCTAAAGCAGAAAGTCCTATTGGGTTTGTACTGTTTATTCTTCTTCTTCTTATTATTATTATTATTCTTTTTTTCTTCCTAACTAAACGCTTATTTTTCTATGTTGCAATACTGCTAGGACGATGAAATTTTTATGACTTATTAGCCACGTCAGGAAATTTTGATTTCTATGATTTTCATATGCCTATGACGTCATATGACGTCACATTTGAAATATGCTACAAAAGTTTGTACGCGGTCTACAGCCATTGTTTGTGAACCGATTTTCATCAAATTTTCACAGATTGTGTATATTAAGTTCTAGTTGTGCATCCCGGTGTCCGTTTTTCAAAATTCGAAAAGTCCATGGTTCTATAGCGAATCCAAGATTCGAACCAAGGTCGGAAATTTTTAAATGCTTATAAAATCTGTCCTATTTAAGAAAGAAAGTTGATATTTAGTCAGTATATAGGTCTCTAGAAGTTTTAAAAATTTTGTGAAAATATTTCTCATATGACGTCACGTGACGTCATTATATGATAATGTATTTCTAATATTAACAAGAATATTTCTATATGTTGAAATTGTCGAAAGGCAATGAAAATTTAAAGACACATGCTTCAAACGCTGAAATTTTGATTTCTATGATTTTCATATGCCTATGACGTCATATGACGTCACACTGGAAATATGCAACAAAAGTTTGTACGCGGTCTACAGCCATTGTTTATGAACCGATTTTCATCAAATTTTCACAGAATGTGTATATTAAGTTCTAGTTGTGCATCCCGGTGTCCGTTTTTCAAAATTAGAAAAGTCCAAGGTTCTATAGCGATTCCAAGATTCGAACCAAGGTCGTAAATTTTCAAATTCTTATAAAATCGGTCCTATTTGAGATAGAAAGATGATATTGGGTCAGTATATAGGTCTCTGGGAGTCTTAAACATTTTGTGAAAATAAATGTCATATGACGTCACGTGACGTCATTATATGATAATGAATTTCTAATTCTAACAAGATTATTTCTATATCTTGAAATTTATGAAGGGCAATGAAAAATTAATGCCGCATGCTTCAGATGCTGTAATTTCGATTTCAAAGATTTTCAGAAGCCTATGACGTCATATGACGTCACACTTGAAATATGCAACAAAAGTTTGTACGCGGTCCAGAGCCATTGTTTATGAACCGATTTTCATCAAATTTTCACAGAATGTGTATATTACGTTCTTATTGTGTATACCGGTGTCCGTTTTTCAAAATTCGAAAAGTCCAAGCATATATGGCGGATCCAAGATTCGAACCAATGACGTCAATATTTAAATGCTTATAAAAACTGTCCTATTTGAGATAGAAAGTTGAAATTTTGTCAGTTAGTAGGTCTCTGGGTGTCTTAACAATTATGTGAAAATAAACGTCATATGACGTCACGTGACGTCATTTGTTTATTATTATTATTCTTTTCTTCTTCCTAACTAAACGCTTATTTTAATATGTTGCAATAGTCCTAGGACGATGAAATGTTTATGGGTTATTAGGCACGTGAGGAAATTTTGATTTCACCCCTACTGCATATATGTAGCCATATCTCAATAAATATCGATTTTTGTAAATATATGTATGAATACGAATTATAGCTGAATAATTGACGTTTCCAAAGATATTTAGTTTATTAAAATTGGTTTACGCAATACAAAGTTATAAGCAAAAAAACTAAATGAAATGAAGCTAATTTTGCTGATAATATGCTGTTTTCTTGAGGTTTAACAGTCAATATCTCAGAAACGACTGAAGATAAGTTTATACATTATGCATGTAAAATGTAGCATGTTTTAAGAGCTTTCTAACGGTACCAAGTTTATTGAAATTGGACTTCATATAAGAAAGTTACATGGAGAATAAGATATTTCATAATCATGCATCATAAAAATATGGAAAAGGTCACGCGCAGGGGTCACCAAGCTAAAATAGTTGCGCAACGACTAAAAAAAAAAAAAAAAAAAAAAAAAAAAAATCAAATTGCAATTGATGGGCTATATCTTGATTTTTTGTTGTTGTTGTTGTTGTTGTTTTTTGTCGAATGTTGACTGTTTCCAAAATAAGCATTGAAGTTAATACATGTACAACGGCACAAGACAAAAATCCGTATTTGCAACACTATGTAGCTAGCGAGCAGTTTGCAAGCCTTGAAAAATTCACACGCAGCCCCACATTTTAGACCATCTAAAAACTGCATTGTTATGCTAACGATATTCATATTGCATCAGTTTGTAGGCTGGGATGTTACCTTTCAAAATATCACCATAGTTCGAAATTCCAGGAATTTATGGCAAAACTACGGAAGCCCAAACACGCCAAAATCGCTAAATACGATTAACTACGTTACAGGTGTCGAAAGGATATAGCACTATACAAATATTCAATACTTCTTCCTAATGAGGCTAAAATTAAACAAGGTTACAACTGAGCTGGAGTGATGAAATTCTATGTGTGATGAAAGTTAGAAACTTACATTTGAACACTGTTTCATTTTTCTTTCATGTCATATGACATAGTATAAATGTTGTATGTAAACTACATGTGCAAGATATGGGCGGACTTTTATTAAAATTCACAGAATGTGTTCTATTTGTGCTATTTTATATAGAAATAGAGGAGATAGAAAGTTGCAATTTGGACAGATTATCTATTATGTCATCTTCTATATATACTATATAAAGCAGATGTTGCAGAAAGTCCTATCATTCGTTTAATTATTATTATTAGGACTTTCTGCCTAAAGCAGAAAGTCCTATTGGGTTTGTACTGTTTATTAGGACTTTCTGCCTAAAGCAGAAAGTCCTATTGGGTTTGTACTGTTTATTCTTCTTCTTCTTATTAGGACTTTCTGCCTAAAGCAGAAAGTCCTATTGGGTTTGTACTGTTTATTAGGACTTTCTGCCTAAAGCAGAAAGTCCTATTGGGTTTGTTATGTTTATTATTATTATTATTATTATTATTATTCTTTTCTTCTTCCTAACTAAACGCTTATTTTTATATGTTGCAATAGTCCTAGGACGATGAAATTTTTATGGCTTATTAGTCACGTGAGGAAATTTTGATTTCAATGATTTTCAGCACCCTATGACGTCACATGACGTCACAGCTAAAAATAGTGAAAAATGGTGTTCGCGCTCTACAGCCGTCATTTATGGTCGGATTTTCTTCAAATTTTTACAGATGGTACATCTTAAATCAAAGGTGTGCATATCCTGTCAGCTAACCGAAATTCCGAAAGACCGAAGTTCTGTGGCTGAAATAAGATTCGAACATAGGACCGAAAATTTCATTTTAGGATAAAAGAGCTTCAGGATGAGATAGAAAGTTGAAACTTACACAGTTTGCAGTTCTGCAGAATTTCTACAAATATTTTGAGGCGTGACGTCATATGACGTCATGTGACGTCATAAGCATACTTCTTAATTTTCATTTTAGGGCAATGATTTCGACATGATGCCAGTTGTTCAGAATAATGAAAATTTCAGAGTTCTGAAAGGAAAGTATGCGCTTTTGAACAAAAGCATCTTCAGCACCCTATGACGTCATGTGACGTCACAGCTAAAAATAGTGAAAAAAGGTGTTCGCGCTCTACAGCCGTCATTTATGGTCGGATTTTCTTCAAATTTTCACAGATGGTACATCTTGAAACTCAGGTGTGTATATCCTGTCAACTAACCGAAATTCCCAAAGACCGAAGTTCTGTGGCTGAAATAAGATTCGAACATAGGACCGATAATTTCATTTTAGGATTAAAGAGCTTCAGGATGAGATAGAAAGTTGAAACTTACACAGTTTACAGTTCTGCAGAATTTCTACATATATCTTGAGTCTTGACGTCATATGACGTCTTGTGACGTCATAAGCATACTTCTTAATTTTCATTTTTGGGCAATGATTTTGACATGATGCCAGTTGTTCAGAATAACGAAAATTTCAGAGTTATGACAGTAAAATATGCCCTTTTGAACAAAAGCACCTTTAGCACACTATGAGGTCATGTGACGTCAGAGCTAAATATAGTGAAAAATGGTGTTCACGCTCTACAGCCGCTATTTATGGTCGGATTTTCTTCAAATTTTAACAGATGGTACATCTTGAATCAAAGGTGTGCATATCCTGTCAGCTAACCGAAATTCCGAAAGACCGAAGTTCTGTGGCTGAAATAAGATTCGAACATAGGACCGAAAATTTCATTTTAGGATAAAAGAGCTTCAGGATGAGATAGAAAGTTGAAACTTACACAGTTTGCAGTTCTGCAGAATTTCTACAAATATTTTGAGGCGTGACGTCATATGACGTCATGTGACGTCATAAGCATACTTCTTAATTTTCATTTTAGGGCAATGATTTCGACATGATGCCAGTTGTTCAGAATAATGAAAATTTCAGAGTTCTGAAAGGAAAGTATGCGCTTTTGAACAAAAGCATCTTCAGCACCCTATGACGTCATGTGACGTCACAGCTAAAAATAGTGAAAAAAGGTGTTCGCGCTCTACAGCCGTCATTTATGGTCGGATTTTCTTCAAATTTTCACAGATGGTACATCTTGAATCAAAGGTGTGCATATCCTGTCAGCTAACCGAAATTCCGAAAGACCGAAGTTCTGTGGCTGAAATAAGATTCGAACATAGGACCGAAAATTTCATTTTAGGATAAAAGAGCTTCAGGATGAGATGGAAAGTTGAAACTTACAC
>CM037783.1:27527099-27577099 GCA_021229015.1 Solen grandis | reverse complement strand
AGTTTGCAGTTCTGCAGAATTTCTACAAAAATTTTGAGTCGTGACGTCATATGAAGTCATGTGACGTCATAAGCATACTTCTTAATTTTCATTTTTGGGCAATGATTTCGACATGATGCCAGTTGTTCAGAATAATGAAAATTTCAGAGTTATGAAAGCAACGTATGCGCTTTTGAACAAAAGCATATTCAGCACCCTATGACGTCACATGACGTCACAGCAAAAAATAGTGAAAAATGGTGTTTACGCTCTACAGTCGTCATTTATGGTCGGATTTTCTTCAAATTTTCACAGATGGTACATTTTGAAACTCAGGTGTGTATATCCTGTCAACTAACCGAAATTCCCAAAGACCGAAGTTCTGTGGCTGAAATAAGATTCGAACATAGGACCGATAATTTCATTTTAGGATTAAAGAGCTTCAGGATGAGATAGAAAGTTGAAACTTACACAGTTTACAGTTCTGCAGAATTTCTACATATATCTTGAGTCTTGACGTCATATGACGTCTTGTGACGTCATAAGCATACTTCTTAATTTTCATTTTTGCGCAATGATTTTGACATGATGCCAGTTGTTCAGAATAACGAAAATTTCAGAGTTATGACAGTAAAATATGCCCTTTTGAACAAAAGCATCTTTAGCACACTATGAGTCATGTGACGTCAGAGCTAAATATAGTGAAAAATGGTGTTCACGCTCTACAGCCGCTATTTATGGTCGGATTTTCTTCAAATTTTAACAGATGGTACATCTTGAATCAAAGGTGTGCATATCCTGTCAGCTAACCGAAATTCCGAAAGACCGAAGTTCTGTGGCTGAAATAAGATTCGAACATAGGACCGAAAATTTCATTTTAGGATAAAAGAGCTTCAGGATGAGATGAAAGTTGAAACTTACACAGTTTGCAGTTCTGCAGAATTTCTACAAAAATTTTGAGTCGTGACGTCATATGAAGTCATGTGACGTCATAAGCATACTTCTTAATTTTCATTTTTGGGGAATGATTTCGACATGATGCCAGTTGTTCAGAATAATGAAAATTTCAGAGTTATGAAAGAAGTATGCGCTTTTGAACAAAAGCATATTCAGCACCCTATGACGTCATGTGACGTCACAGCTAAAAAATAGTGAAAAATGGTGTTCACGCTCTACAGCCGTCATTTATGGTCGGATTTTCTTCAAATTTTCACAGATGGTACATCTTGAATCAAAGGTGTGCATATCCTGTCACTAACCGAAATTCCGAAAGACCGAAGTTCTGTGGCTGAAATAAGATTCGAACATAGGACCGAAAATTTCATTTTAGGATAAAAGAGCTTCAGGATGAGAATGGAAAGTTGAAACTTACACAGTTTGCAGTTCTGCAGAATTTCTACAAAAATTTGAGTCGTGACGTCATATGAAGTCATTGTGACGTCATAAGCATACTTCTTAATTTTCATTTTTGGGCAATGATTTCGACATGATGCCAGTTGTTCAGAATAAGAAAATTTCAGAGTTATGAAGTCAACGTATGCGCTTTTGAACAAAAGCATATTCAGCACCCTATGACGTACATGACGTCACAGCAAAAATAGTGTGAAAAATGGTGTTTACGCTCTACAGCCGCATTTATGGTCGGATTTTCTTCAAATTTTCACAGATGGTACATTTGAATCAGGTGTGTATATCCTGTCAACTAACCGAAATTCCAAAGACCGAAGTTCTGTGGCTGAAATAAGATTCGAACATAGGACCGATAATTTCATTTTAGGATTAAAGAGCTTCAGGATGAGATAGGAAAGTTGAAACTTACACAGTTTGCAGTTCTGCAGAATTTCTACATATATTTGAGTCGTGACGTCATATGAAGTCTTGTGACGTCATAAGCATACTTCTTAATTTTCATTTTTGGCAATGATTTGACATGATGCCAGTTGTTCAGAATAAGAAAATTTCAGAGTTATGACAGTAAAAGTATGCCTTTTGAACAAAAGCATCTTTCAGCACACTATGACGTCATGTACGTCACAGCTAAATAATAGTGAAAAATGGTGTTTCACGCTCTACAGCCGCTATTTATGGTCGGATTTTCTTCAAATTTTACAGATGGTACATTTGAAATCAAGGTGTGCATATCCTGTCACTAACCGAAATTCCAAAGACCGAAGTTCTGTGGCTGAAATAAGATTCGAACATAGGACCGATAATTTCATTTTAGGATTAAAAGAGCTTCAGGATGAGATGGAAAGTTGAAACAGAGTTATGACAGTGATTTCGACATGATGCCAGTTGTTCAGAATAATGAAAATTTCAGAGTTATGACAGTAAAATATGCCCTTTTGAACAAAAGCATCTTTAGCACACTATGACGTCATGTGACGTCAGAGCTAAATATAGTGAAAAATGGTGTTCACGCTCTACAGCCGCTATTTATGGTCGGATTTTCTTAAATTTTCACAGATGGAAAACCAATTTGTGGCTGAAATAAATTCGAACATAGGACCGAAAATTTCATTTTAGGATTAGAGAGCTTCAGGATGAGATAGAAAGTTGAAACTTAAACAGTTTGCAGTTCTGCAGAATTTCTACATATGTTTAGAGTTATGATATCATATGACGTCATGTGACGTCACAGACTAATACTTAGGAATATAATGTCAATTGTTCAGCATGAACATGAAATACTACCAGAGGTGAGTCATTACATGAAACTTCTATCTCCTGCTTTTTGCATTAACACAGCTTGCAGAAAGTCCTATCATTCGTTTTCACGAATGACATCTAGTTATTCTTGTGTTACCATTGTCCCAGAACTATGAAAATTTTATGGCATATATTTCAAACCATGAGCTTTCGGATGCAATGAATTTCATATTCATATGACGTCATATAACGTCAGATTTGTCGTCAGGTGAAAAAGTTTGTACGCCGCCTACAGCCATTATTTCTGGACCGATTTTCATCAAAATTTTACAGAATGTGTATGTTAGGCTCTAGTTGTGCATCTTGGTGTTCGTTTTTCAAAATTCGAAAAGGCAATGGTTCTATGGCAAATCCAAGATTCGAACCATTGACGTCAAAATTCAAATACGCATAAAATCGCTTCCAGATGAGCTAGAAAGCTGATATTTGGACAAATTATAAGTCTTCAGGTCTTCTTTACATTCTGATAAGAAGAACGTCATATGACGTCACATGATGTGACATAATGCTAATAAAACTTTCGATTTAAAACTAAACAGTTTTTTAGCCCTGTAGGCTTTATTTTTTGTACGATTTGCTTGAAATTTTGACTGAAGATGGAGTATTAGATTCTATGAGCCATGTCACTTCCGTTTCCGGAAAATCCCAAAGGTCAAGGTCATATATCAATTATCGGGTTTTTCTTCATCCTTAAATATCTCAAAAACGGTAAATATACTATCGAGACACTATGTGTATAATTTGTAGTGCCTAGAAAGACCTTTCAGATGATATTTAGTTTTTGATGATAGGGGTTGAATCAGTTCAGTTATAGCAGGAAAACTAAAATTTTGTAACCCTCAGTTTGTTTAACAGATTATATCTCGAAAACCTTTGATTTTCGAAAATATGATGATGAATATTATTTGTGGAGCAATTTTTGGCCATTCTTTTGATGCTTAAAGTTTAATAATTGACCTAAGATTCATAGAGTAATGGGGGAAAAAACGAAATTCGTGCATAAAGCTTTGGTGATTTTTGCAGTTTTCTCGAGGTTCAAGAGCTTGTATCTCAAAAAATATTGAAAATATTACATACATAAAGCGTGTGAAATGTAGAGAATGTTCAGGCGATTATTTTGGTACCTAAAGTTTTGAAATTGATCAAAGTATAAGGAAGTTACATCAAAAATAAGAAATTAAACATGTAGAATTTCAGCGATTTTGCCGTTATGTCAAGGGTTAACAGCTGATATCTTAAATATCACTGGAAGTAAGTGCATACATTAAGCGAGTGAAATGTAGAAAATTTTAAGACGATTATTTTGGTACCCAGAGTTTTGAAATTGATTAAAGTATAAGGAAGTAACATAAAAAATATGAATTTAAACCCAATTGTAAGAATTTTCGAAAAATATCCTACTTCGCTTTCACCATAATTGAAGCATATTTGTATATATGTAAGTTTACAGATATGTATTAGTCATATAAATTGCAAAATAAACTTTTCACTTATATCATACTGATATTACTAGCTAAACAAGTCTTGACAATAATTTAATGGTGTGTCAAATCATTTTATTTACGTTACTTATACATATCAGTTGCAGCATTGCGTTACCAATAATCTTTTTGAGCGTTTTGACACATGTCATTTAGACCGTTGTTGAAACATTGCAATTTCCCGACTTTATTGTTGCATCAATCGATAAATGTTGTACAAGCTTTATTCCAAATTTATGATAAATGATAAGCTATGTAGAAATATATGTTATAGTACAATGTATTTAATTGCCTGCTTGAGACACCATGAGCGTGTATAAGTGTAGACGTTTGAAACAAAATGATCAACACATGTCATCCGTTCAAGACGCTGCAAGCTTATTTGTCTGTTAGCTTAAAGGGCCAAATGGAGGAACTTTGTGTAATACAGTCGTCTCTAACTTATGTACGAGCGTTATTGAAATTTAACTCATGAGGCTACACGCGTCGACGATTCTATTGCATGGTAGCATTTACGATTTGATTCCGGCGGCTGTACACTAAAATAAAAAAAAGAACTTTGATATGCAGAATTAAGAGGTTTAAGTTTAATTGCTTATATTTTGAATACCTATAAAACTAGACCCAAATATGCTACAGTTGAATTATAGGGATTTTCAGGACATTTATTTTGGTATCTAGAATACTAAAATTGGTCAAGTTGGTCAAGTTATAAGAAAGCGATATCAAAATAAAGATTTATTTATTTATTTTTGCCATATGACTTATTTCACAAAGTTCATGCATGAGAAGTCCATACCAATAAAAAAGTAAAAGGTAGGGAATTTAATACATTTGACAATGTTAGCAGAAAGTCCTATCATTCGTATCAACAAATGAAATCTAGTTCTAATTGTATTTGTACTACAGACTTGAAACTTCATGGATATATTATTCAGGGTATGAACCTGTTCACCTGTGTATTTTCATTTAGACACTGTTTCCACACTGACAGAATTACGGAGCTTAAATTGGTGAAAATTTGGAACTATAAGTGGTAACCAAGCCAAAAAAGGAGAACACATTGATTTGCCATTGACTAATCTGATTAATCTGACTTTATCTTTTATTTTATTGTAACATTATTCTGAACATAAACTTGTTATTGGCCAATAGCAAGTACATGTATTTGCCAAATTTTTACCTTTGTAACTAACAAAGTGAAAGGTGAAGGGGGCATCTGCAAATGATTTGCAAGACATATACACACAAAATATATGGGGTGGCGAATTTAAGAAATGCATGGTTTGTCCTCTAGAAACGGTCAAACTTCACTAAATTTTAGGAAAAATTAAAATTTTAAAAACATGTCTTTTTGTTGCTCCTGACTTTATTTTTTGTTCATTCTTCATGTTATGTCGGAAAGTACCTCACAATTAAAAAGTTAAAAAATAAATGAAAAGGTCAAGGTCATATTACGATTATTGTGTTTTTATTCGGCCCAAAATAGCTCCAAAATTAAAAATATTTCATTGAAAGTATATGGACAAAAGTTTTAGTTCTTGAAGAGCTCTTTCCAATAATGTTTAGTTTTTGAAGACTGGATTTGATTTGGCATATTATGGCAGTCCAAAGTGTGATCCTTTTTTGTAAAACAGTTTTTATGCTTCAAATTGTGATATATGAGAAATAGAATGTTCGACTAGTGCGACTTGTATACTTTATTGAACTATTTGCTGCATTGAAACAGCACTAAAAAATTAATGCGATATTTCATGAAAATGATAGTAATTCAATGCAATATTAGTTTGTAATAGTGTTGAGTGGCATATTGCATTGTCGTGTGTCATTTTATACTTTTGTTTGTCGTTTGCAATTCTTGTTTATCGAGTACAATTGTCGTTTGTCGCCATCATAAAGCAACACACACATATAACGTTGCAGTACCCGAAGTCCTTAAAAAAAGTTTTCAAGTTTGCAACTACATAACAGACAGGTAATACTTAAAAGTATTCTTCTTGGTAAAAAGTCTGCTTAAACATTGCGACAAAAATGTTTGAAAGATCACTGTTAACAGTATTCAACAAGCCATTGAACGAAGAAATATGTTTTTCGAAACATGCGACTCGTAATTTGAATGGAATTGCTTTTGTGAAAACTGATGATATCGCGCCAACGTAACTGACAGGTAATACTCAACAATATTCTTTTGGGTTTCTTTTATTTTTCGTTCATTCTATTTTGTGTTTTTATTCGGCCCCAAATAGCTCCAAAACTAAAAATATTTCATTGAAAGTATATGAACAAAAGTTTTAGTTCTTGAAGAGCTCTTTCCAGTGATGTTTAGTTTTTGAAGATCGGACTTGATTTGGTCATATTACGGCAGTCCAAAGTTTGATCCTTTTTTGGAATAATTGTAAAACAGTTTTTATGCTTCAAATTGTGATATATAAGAAATAGAATGTTCGACTAGTGCGACTTGTATCCTTTATTGAACTATTTGCTGCATTGCTAGGTACCTAATGGTAAAATTTTGTTTCTCATTTTGCCGCTAGGGGGCGCTTTGCTTGAAATCACTCTTTTGCTTATAACTCAAAAAGTTGAAGCCTGATTCAAATGTGGTTTGTTACATTATGTTCATTGTTGATAGCCTAATGAAATATGATAGTTTCAAGGTATGAGCGACTGAAAATTTTTCAGTTAGTAATGGAAGGTTGAGAGTTCGAACCTCGCAAAAAATGTGCAATTAAGTGTAGGTCTATGAAAAACCTACTCATATTTGTTAGAGATCAAATAGAAGAATGCTGTTTACTGCATACAATTTGCAAGACATATACGCACAAAATATATTGGGAAGCGAATTTAAGAAATGCATGGTTTGTCCTCTAGAAACGGTCAAACTTCACTAAAACATTGGAAAAAATTAAATTTTCTAAAACATATTTTTTGTCGCTCCAGACTTTATTTTTTGTTCATTGTTCTTGATATATTCACACCTTATGTATTGTTAAGTTTGAAAGTACCTCCCAATTAAAAAGTTAAAAAATAAATGAAAAGGTCAAGGTCATATTACGATTATTGTGTTTTTATTGTGAGCCCAAATAGCTCCAAAACTAAAATTATTTCATTAAGAGTATATGGACAAAGGTTTTAGTTCTTGAAGAGCTCTTTCCAGTGATGTTTAGTTTTTAAAGATCGGACTTGATTTGGCAATATTACGGCAGTCCAAATTTTGATCCTTTTTTGGAACAATTGTAAATCAGTTTTTATGCTTCAAATTGTGATATATAAGAAATAAATGTTTACTAGTGATTGAACTATTTGCTGCATTGCTAGGTACCTTATAGTAAAATTTTAATAAATTTTGTTTCTCATTTTGCCGCTAGGCGGCGCTTTGCTTGAAATCACTCTTTATAACTAATAAAAAAGAAATCTGATTTTTGTGCCATTCTTTTGCATTCCGTTCCTTGGTGACATCAATTTGAAACGACACTCAAAAATTCATGTGATATTTCATTAGTTTGTAATAATGTTGCGTGTCATGTCGTGTTGTCATGTGACATTCTATACTGTTGTGTGTCATTTGCAATTGTTGTTTATCGATTCCAAATGTCATTTGTTGCCATCATAAAGCAACTCACACATCTAACATGGCACTAACCTAATTCAGTTAAAAAAGTGTTCAAGTTTGCGACTACATAACTTACAGTTAATACTCAAAAATATTCTACTGGGTAAAAACTCTGTTTAAACATTGCGACAAAAATGTGTGAAAGATCACTGTTAACACTATTCGACAAGCCAGTGAACGAAGAAATATGGTTTTCGAATTATGCAACTTGTGAACTGAATGGAATTGCTTTTGCGAAAACCGATGATATCGCGATAGCAATTGTAGTTCTTCTTATTATTATTAAGTCTCCCAAATGAAGTTTGGAGACTTATTGTATTTACTCCGTTTCTTCTTCTTATTATTCTTTCTCGCGCCGGCAACTTTGTATGAAGCATATCTCAGAGGCCACTTGACCTATCTTTACAAAAATTCACTCACTAATAGTCCTCAATGAGTAGTGGGGCCTCCCTGATTTTCGTGAATGGGGAGTCCCTGGCGGTCAGGCCCCGCCCCCTCAAATATGGATTTTTGCATAAAAAATGTATTTTGGTTAAATATTACAAATTTTCAACCCTGAATCATTTATTTTTTGTTCCTAAAAATGAAAAGATTGAAAAGTACCACTTTGGTATCCCCAAGGTCACCCAGGGGTAGGCCCCACCCCCTCAAATTTACTTATCACCTTATATCTCAAAAACTGTTAAGATCCCCACCCCTAAACCATATATATTCTTGTTCCTCATGATGAGACAGATTGAATGGCACTACTTTGGTGTCCCTTGAGGTCACCCAGGGACAGGCCCTGTCCCCTCAAATTTACTTATCACCTTCTATCTCAAAAACTATTCAGATCCCCACCCCTTAACCATATATATTCTTGTTCCTCTTGGTGAGACAGATTGGATGGTACTTCTTTTATGTTTACATGGGACACCAAGGGGTCAGGCCCCACCCCCTCAATTTTACTTATGACTGGGTTATTTCTTAAACTTCGTTTGGGAGACTTAGTAACAGTTCACTGTTACAATTATTACTTTTGTTACAATTATGTTTGTGTTACAGGAGGCTTGACCATTTGGGAATGTGCAATAGATTTGACCAAGTACCTAACTAGAAGTGGGGTAGATTTCACAAACAAAACTGTTCTGGAGGTATGTACATTTATGGCAAATATACTGTAGGCTGTATGGAAAATTAAGGGTATATTATCAAAAGTACAGTTACAAGCAATTTAATTTGTAAAGAATATCTCTAGATTATGAAGGATAAACTAATCCACACATGATTTAATATAAACATAGATTTATACATTGTCACAATTGTTATGTTTATATTCTTGTATATTTACTGTGTTGTGCAGGACCTCATGTTCGTCCGTCCATCACCCTTAGGTTTACCTGTTCTTTTAAGCTTTTTTGCTTGTCTGTTTTTCAAAAAAAAAAAAAGTAGAGTTATTGTCATCACTCTGGTGTTGTCGTCATTGTTAGCATTGTCTTTGTGAAAAACTTTAACTTTGGCATAACTTCTAAACTATTAAACCCTCTGTCATCAAACTTCATATACTTGTTCACTATCAGGGGGGCTACATTCTCATCAGGGACAGATCTTCATTTTGACCTAGTTTATCATCACTTTTTAAAAAAACAAAAAAACAACAACAAACAAACATGCGGGGCTCTTGTTTCTATGAAGATGACTTCACGTCTTCATGAAACTTGGTACACATGTACATCATGATATGATGATATGACTTATTTAATGTGTAGCTTGAATATGCTTAGAATAGTCCAAGCTATTGTGGGCCACGTTGAGTTTCTAGTTTGGTCCATATGGATAGAAGTCAATGAGAGGAATTGCAGTGACCAAGAACCAGAACTCTACCTGGTCCCATTTTTAAATTATTTCCTTTAATTTTATTAGCTCCACTTTTTGAAGTAAAAAAGTGGAGCTATTTTCATGACTCTCTCATCAGCATTGGCGGTGGTGTCGGGATTAGTTAAGGTTTTCGTTTAGGTCCATTTCTCCATATCCATAAAATATAATCACTTCAAACTTGGCATACTTGTTCACTGTTAAGAAAGGAATGCATTTCAAAAGGGCATGTAACTCTAAAAATAATTTTGGAGAAGTTATGGCCCCTTTTCAACTGAGAATTTTCATGGCGGTTTAAGATTTTTGTTAAGCTCAATTTCTCTGTCATTTTCCCTTCAAACTTGAATTACATGTTTGACTTCCGATCCATTTTTCTCCAAAAAAGATGGTAGAAAATCTAATTAATCTGCAAACAACTTTTAAAGTGGTCCCATGCTTTCAGCCTTAAGTGCATATTCTTTTTTCCCTATAGAATAACTGTTGCTATATTTTACTCACTGTTTTAACAATCAAAATATTTTTATTTATTTGTCAATATTCTAAGACTTTATTGTATGTGATTACTATATTTTTTTTATAAAGTTCATTAGTTTTTAAAGAACAAAAAAACAAAACAAAAAACTTTTGCAATTAATATAATCATCAGCGAGATTCAGTATAGAAATATACTGATGGAATGTCTTCCCCATCAGAATATAATGTCTAAATGTTGAATATTTAATTTAAAAATAATAATTTAATAATGATATAATGTGTATCAAATAGAATAAATAGATACAGTGGTGCTATCGTATCAGTTGTCAAAAATAGCGTATATTGTTCATATCGCATCATATCGCATAGTATACTCAATTGCATCATAATGTATCGAATCGTATCCTATCGCATCCAATCATATAAGACATAATGAACAGGATCGCATTGCATTGTATCGTAATGCAATGGTATATCGTACATCGCATAATGAATATCGTATCAAATCACCCTAAGATTTTTGGCTAAGTTTTGGGACACCCTTTATTTTTTTTCTTTATTTATTTTCTTTAAAACATTATAATCTTCGTGTCTCTAAATTCAACATTTTTCCTATGTGTATTAATTATGTATCAAAAATTATATTATGTAGTGTAATCTTTTTATTTGTTTAGTTATAATAACATTCTTTTACTTTTTATGTACCAGTATATACATGTGTAGTGGCCTACTTGACTTTCTGCAGCAGACGCCGTGCGTCGTTAAGCAATTTAATGCACGTGTAAAAAATGTGTATTCGAAAGCATTATATCAATATTTAAGTATACTCTGGGCTACATTCAGTTCTATAAGTTAACTTGATGTGTTTGATCAAAATTTACATGATTAGCATGTCTAAAAACTAACAATTTAAATCTGACCTCATTATGCATAATCAAACTCCAATTTCGTCCAAGATGTTGCATATCATATATCGTTTATATTTCAGTCGTATATCAATCGTAGTTTTTGACAACTGATACGATAGCACCACTGTATGAATCATATTAATTATTGGAAGAAATTTTTAGTCATGTTGTTGTTGTCTGGTAGATTCCTCTGTTGTCTTTGGAGCACTCATTGGTTGGATGAAGAATGTAGAGTTTTCTGTATTAAGGGTCACACTTCATTATAATTATACACTCACAATGTTGTGAATCTATACACTAAAACATGTAAACGACAGTGCTTATAGTCAGACTGTATTAATATAATCGGTACAGTTTATGTTATGTAAGCGCCCTATAGTGTATGTATGTATATACACATAGTTGTTCTAAGTTTCTTGTAATTTATTGTAAAATTATGTCTCCCCCATATTTATATATTTTTCACCATAAGTTTGAATGACTTGAGACTTGATATGTATGTTAAAAGGGTTAAACAACAAAAAAGTAATCATAGTCCTTACATTTTTAGCTCACCTGAGCACAAAGTGCTCAAGGTGAGCTTTTGTGATCGCCCTTCGTCCGGCGTCCGTCGTCGTGCGTCGTCAGTCGTCCGTCGTCCGTCGTCAACAATTTTCTTTAAATGACATCTCCTCTGAAACTGCTGGACAGAATTTAATGAAACTTGGCAGGAATGTTCCTTGGGTAAGGCTCTACAAAAGTTGCTAAAATAAAGTTGATCCATGAAGAACTCTGGTTGCCATGGCAACAAAAAGAAAAATAATTTGAAAACTTTAAAAATCATCTCCTTCAAAACTACTGGCCAGATTTCAAAATAATTTGGTACAGATGTTCCTTGGGTCAACCTCTACCAAAGTTGCTAAAATTATTCTGATCCGTAAAAAAACATGGCCGCCAGGGGCGGGGCTTATTTGCCTTATATGTATATAGAGAAACCTTTAAACAACATCTCCTCTGAAACCACTGGACAGAATTTGATTAAACTTGGCAGGGATGATCCTTGGGTCAACCTTCACAAAAGTTGCTAAAATAAACTTGATCCATGTAGAACTCTGGTTGCCATGGCAACAAAAAGGAAAAAAAAATGAAAACTTTAAAAATCATCTTCTTCAAAACTACTGGCCAGATTTTAAAATAAATTGGTACAGATGTTCCTTGGGTCAACCTCTACCAAAGTTGCTAAAATTATTCCGATCCGTAAAAAAACATGGCCGCCAGGGGCGGGGCTTATTTGCCTTATATGTATATAGAGAAACTTTAAACAATCCTCTGAAACCACTGGACAGATTTAGATTAAACTTGGCAGGGATGATCCTTGGGTCAACCTTCACAAAAGTTGCTAAAATAAACTTGATCCATGTAGAACTCTGGTTGCCATGGCAACAAAAAGAAGAAAAAAAATGAAAACTTTAAAAATCATCTTCTTCAAAACTACTGGCCAGATTTTAAAATAAATTGGTACAGATGTTTCTTGGGTCAGCCTCTACCAAAGTTGCTAAAATTTTTCCGATCCGTAAAAAACATGGCCGCCAGGGGCGGGGCTTATTTGCCTTATATGTATATAGGGAAAACTTTAATCAACATTTTCTCTGAAACTACTGGACAGAATTTGATTAAATTTGGCAGGAATGATCCTTGGGTCAACCTTCACAAAAGTTCCTAAAATAAACTTGATCCATATAGAACTCTGGTTGGCATGGCAACAAAAAGAAAAAAAATATGAAAACTTTAAAAATCATCTTCTTCAAAACTACTGGCCAGATTTTAAAATAAATTGGTACAGATGTTCCTTGGGTCAACCTGTTTATCTCAGGTGAGCGATTTAGGGCCATCATGGGCCTCTTGTTTATTAATCTTTATAAGCCTTTCTCTGTTTGATGGCAACATCATTGCGCATTAATACCCCATCCTTAAAAGAAAATGACAAACTGGCATATTTACTGTCAACAGATAAGTCATTGTCAGGCGACACATCCGACTCGCGGAGTTCAAGTTGTTAGAGTTGTTTGTCTGTCTGTCCGTCTGTCTGTAACACTTTTTATTCTGAGCATAACTCATTATCAAAGCTATTAATTTGAAACTGCACAGGTGGGTAGACATAATGGACAAGAATTGCAGTACACTAGAGCATAATCCATTTCCAAGTTTTTTGTTGGAGTTTTTCCGCTTTTATACAATTTCATGTCCTTAAGATAACTCCCGTTCAACTCATGCTATTGAAATTAGATTTCACTCATGGAAAGAAATTAATGAGAGAAAGTGTCATGCACAAGGTTCATAAATCTGGCCTCATTATTTTTGGAGTTATTCCCCCTTTTCACAATTTCTTGCCCGCAAGATAACTTTTGTTCTACTTATGCTTTTGAAACAAAATTTCAATTATGGAAAGAAATTAATAAATTAATGAGAGGAAGTGTCACACACAAGGTCCATAACTTTATCAATATAATCAGCCCTTTAGCTTTAACTATTTGCATATGTCACTTTGTGCCTTAGTGTATAAGTGGTTGAGGGGAAGGGGGTGGGGGGAGATATCAGTTTTCCACAAAAACAAATCTCTAGTATTAATTATGATAGAGGACCAGTTTCTGACTAAGCTACCCACTGACACTACATAAGAACCTGGTTCTTTCTGTGATAATATTCTCAAAATAGGCCTGCGACCATCTTTCATGTTATCTGTCATGTTAGTACCGATGATAACATTCATGTTGTGTACACGTTGATTGTCCCTTGGGGTGGGGTTGGGGGTGAGTGACGGTATACCGGTACCGGCGATACATAAAGGTGACATATCCGGTCAAAATAAACATATGCTGTGCCCGCTGATAAGAAGGTATGGCACGCGTCTGGTGTTACGAAACATGGATAAATGTACAGAAACATGAAAGAAAACATTCAGTCAAATATATATTTTAAGGGAACTATTCATGTAACGATATTTTTTCCATTTAACTTTCACAATGTATAGTCGACATTGTATTAAGAGACCGCTCAAAGGACTGCCAAAAAGTGGTCACTTAATGAAATGGTCTCTTAATAGGTGTTTTTGGAAATACAGGCAAACAAGTCCACAAACTGTGACGTAAATTGTATCATTATGTTATATTACAACATGAATACGATGTAAACTACCAAATGTTTTGTTGTTTTATAACAATGGACATCAACATGATTATTTTTTGACATATCTTTGATATTTTAGCTGTAATGTTGGAATAATACTTTGGTCAATTGGCTGAATCTTGCATTTGGTGTTCGGTGGAAATACACAACATTTAACATCAAATTTATGGATGCATCGGGACATTTTTCAAGTCCTTATTCCTCTAACATAAATCCCAAAAACCACAATAAATTTTATTTCTAGCATGCACCCTGGTCGCGTATCACAAGATGCATTGTATATTCGTATAGGTACGAATAATTTATAGCACAGATTGTATCCAGAATTATTAAATTACCTTATTCCCAAATGTTGTTTTACCAAAATCCGAAGCATTCAGCATTTGAGGGATGGTTTCACCGTTGTTATGCTTAGTAACTGTTGAGACGGGAACCAGGAACTATATTGACCAATAGCAATTTAGAATTTACTTGCACATGGTGCAGTCATGCGTGGTCAAAACAAATTGGTTTCAGGTGAGTTCTAATGATCGGGATAATTGTTTGTTTGTCCGGATGTGTTAAAGATGAATAATATACATGTTCCAGCGCACTCGATTATTAGCAACGAGCAAACATGTCAGAAGAGAAAAAACACCCTTCGCTTATTGCATAATCTTACGTGCTGGGATTTGGTTTTTGTGGTCCTGGTCGCATAATAAAAAAGTCGTTTTATGGGTTAAATTCATATAGCATAAACGTTCGGACGGATTTATAATGGTTTAATAAAAAAAGTCATTTAATACAGGTGGTCGCATGTACGATATTGACTGTAGTGAACAAATGTCCCTTTTGTAATAGCTATTAATCATTTTCCAATTATGGCCAAGGATAACACAATTTTTTTTTTCTGAAAAGACAGTATCGGTAGAGACAGTGGTTGAATACAAAGGAGTCTGGGTGCGATACCCTTGCTGTTTTTGCGAAAAAAACTCTTTGGTTCGTTTACGTGTCCAGGGTTTAGCACCAATACAGGGGAGACAAGTTCCTGGGTAGAACCAGTACTAAGTTCTCTGAGTTTCCATAGCATCCCCAATTTGCCGATTGCAAGACAAGCGAATCTGGTACAAATTTTATGCATCTTTGGTTTGTCGCGATCACCAGAGGAATGTGCCCCCGTTGGGATTCGAATCCCAGACCTCCCGATAATATACACATGTATATACTGGTACATAAAAAGTAAAAGAATGTTATTATAATTTAACAAATAGTAACATTATACTCCATTATATAATTTATAATACATAATTAATACACATATATAAAAAAGAAATTAGAGAAGCAAAGAATAATTATTTTCTAAAATGAAATAAAGGGTGTCCCAAAACTTAGACTGCCCTAAAACTTAAAATGATTTGATACAATATACATTATGCGATATATGATTTACGATATACCATTGCTATACTATATGATGTGATATGATCCCATTCATTATGTCTAATACGATTTGATATGTTACGATGCGATTCATGAGTATATGATGCAATATGAATGATAAGCTATTTTTGACAATTGATGCAATAGCACCACTGTACAAAGGAAAAAAGTCTTTTAGTGTAAAAAATGCCTAATACTCTCCAATATTTCATAGAAATATAATTTTCCTCCCAATGGGTCTTGATTTGGCTTATTCATATGTGTAGGCCTTTCTTCCTTACATATGCCTTCCATCTTTGTCGCTGTCACAATGTTGTTCAGCCGTTTTGCATCAGTGACCTTTTGCCCTGTGAACTTATGGTACTGTATGCATAATTAATTACCAGCGAGCCTTTCCGATAATGGTTGATGCATTTTTATACGCCTGAAGGTAACTTCAGTCTTATTATGGTATGGCACTTGTCCGTCTGTCCGTCTGTCTGTTAGCCACATGTCCACTCAATAACTTGATTACTTTAAGGTGGGCTGTCTTCATACTTAGTAGGGAGGTTGGTCATGGCCAGTTGATAACCCCTATTGATTTTAAGGTCATTAGGTCAAAGTCAGTGACACTTAGTGTAAAATCCTTTTCTGATTAATAACTTAAGAAGGAATAAATCTAGGTTTGTGAAACTTGGTAGGGACATTCCTCATGGCCAGCAGATGACCCCTATTGATTTTGAGGTCATTGGGTCAAAGGTCGAAGTCGCAGTGATATTTAGTGTAAAATCCTTGTTGGACAATAACTTGAGAAGAAATAAATCTAGGTTTGTGAAACTTCTACCCATAGCCAGTAAATGACCTCTATTGATTTTGAGGTCATTAGGTCAAAGGTCAGGGTCAAAGTGACAGTGTAAAATCCTTGTTTGATGAATAATTTGAGAAGGCATAAGCCTTGATTTGTTAAACTTGATAGGGACATTGCCTATGGCCTGTAGATTAACCCTGATTGATTTGAAGTAATTAGGTCAAAGGTCAAGGTCACAGTGATACTTAGTTTAAAATTAGAGGTGTACTACACAGATCATTAACAGTGCTGGATTGCTTTGTGACTTAGGACTCAAACCAAAGGTGCCTATTAATTAAAAGTATTTAATGATATAATAGTATACATCTTACCTAATAGTATGAAGATGACAGTGGAAAAACTTAATTACAACATTGATGTCCACTTATAATATGAAAGGAGAAAAAGTTTATTGTAGTCTTTTTTTTCCATTGAGTCCTCTCACATTTTCACTCTGTGTATCTTAATACAGCACATACTTTGGGTGTATAATGCTTTAACACATGGAGCTCTTGTTGTAAACTCCCGTGACAAGAATGGTATCATCGGCTGATTTCTACAAGTATATGTAAGAAATATTGTTTTATAGCATTAGTAATTCAAAAAATGAAGGTTTTCACGTCCAGTATTTATTTGAAAGTTAAGCCGAATACATCTTAAAGATTTTTTCCCTAAAGCTATCAAACATATTTACTTTAAACTTGGAAAACTTGTTTACTATCAACCCATTTCAAAAAGGCTGAAGGCTGGTCACCCTAAAATTTATTTTGGTACGGTGTGCCACTTTTCTGACTTAAAATTTTCTGGTTTGGTTAAGTTTATTGTTACAGTTAATTTCTTCATAACCATCAGACATTAACACTTCAGACTTGGTATACTTGGTCACTATGACAAAAGGAACCCATTTCAAAAAGGTAGGTAACCCTAGAATTCATTTTTGCGCAGTTATACCTTTTTTTTCAACTTCAATCTGTATTGGTTAAAGTGAGTTTCTTGAAAAATTGTCAAAACATCTTCATTTCAAGGGTTGAATACTTGATCACTTTCAAAGGTGGAAAAGATTTCAGAAAGGACATGTAACTCTTAAATTAATTTTGTACAGTTATGTCCCTTTTCAACTTAGATTTTTCTGTACTGCTTAATTCAAATGGAATAAATCAATATATAATAGCAGGTATTGTCTGTAATGGGGAAACTATCCATTTTTAGCTTGTCTGTTATTTAACTCGTCTGTTTTTTGAAGAAAAAAATACGAGCTATGGTCGTAACTCCGGCATCTGCGTTGTCGTCGTCGTCAGGCGTCGTCCGGAATCTTAACATTGGCCATAACTTCTCTACTATTCCATATACAACTTTCATTTTTGGTATGCATATTCATCTGGACAAGGCCTATCCAGACATAAGCAAATTTTTCACCTATTGACCCTGACCTTTGACCTATTTTTGCTGTATTTTTTGAAAACTTTAAAATGCCTGTCATTTCATAACCGTTACCAACAGGGCACTGATATTTCACATGTGAATTCCTTGTGGCAAGACCTTTCCATAAATGTTACACTTTGGGACTTTTGACCTTGACCTTTGAAAAAAACTTTAATGATCGCCGTTATTTCTTTACTATGTGACATACAACTTTTATTTTTGGTATGCATATTCATCTTTGCAAAGGGTATTTAGATATACCTCAACATTTCATCTATCGACCTAGACCTTGACCTTTGACCTATTTTTGCTGTAACTTCTGAAAACTTTAAAATGCCTGTCATTTCAGAACAGTTACCAACAGGGCACTGATATTTCACATGTGAATTTTTTGTGGCAAGACCTTTCCACCAATGTTACACATTTGGACTTTTGACCTTGACCTTTGAACTTTGACCTATATTTGAGTGTTTAACCAAAAAACTTAAACATTGGCCGTAACTTCTTTACTATTTGACATACAACTTTTATTTTTGGTATGCATATTCATCTTTGCAAGGGCTATTCAGATATACCTCAACATTTCATCTATTGACCTTGACCTTTGACCTATTTTTGCTGTAACTTCTGAAAACTTTAAAATGCCTGTCATTTCAGAATCGTTACCAATAGGGCACTGATATTTCACATGTGAATTCCTAGTGACAAGACCTTTCCATCAATGTTACACATTTGGACTTTTGACCTTGACCTTTGATCTTTTACCTATTTTTGTAATGTTTAACAAAAAACTAATTGTTGGCCATAACTTTGTTCTATTTCAGGGGTGTAAAATTTCCTTTTAGGTCACTCGTCCTGTAGGATGAGTAGGTTAAAAATCTTACTCGTCCTTAAACAAAGTTAGCTCGTCCTAAAATGATTTTAAGTTTTGCTTCCCGTAAAGTTGTATAAAGCTTTTGATATTTTGCGGAAACACCGCAAAGCAATTTTTCTTCTTTTTTTGTCAACCACGGAAAACCAGAAAACCAATGATCCAGGGCTTTTCTGGTGCGTTTCGTTTTGTCCTAAACGCTTTGGTGCTTCTCATGTTTTAACTCTCGCTTTTTTGTATTTTTGCCGTCTCTGCCGCCGAGAAGCGTCTTCATTGACAATTTTTCGACATTTTGACTGCCAGAAACAAAACATATTTGCAGTCCCTGACTGTGCCGCAGTCCTGAACTGTACCACAAACTAACAAAAAAAGTATTGAAAAAACACCGTAGAATATTGTGAACCAGCCTGCACTAGTACCTTACGGATTTTTTCTAAAAATTGAGCGTTGCTTTGGTGATATTTTGTCAAAATTAGCTCCCCTGATCAAGTAAGAGTTTTATGATCTTGATTAACCATCGTAACAATATGAAATTCATTTTTTACTGAAACATTTCTTTGTTGGCTGCGAAAAGTTACTTGTGCGGTCAGACGAGTGTTCAGGGAAATTATGCTTGTCCGACCGTGAAATTCACTCGTCAATATGAGCGGACGAGTGGATTTTTACAGCCCTGTATTTGACATGCAAATTTTATTTTTGGTATGCATATTCATCTTTGCAAGGGCTATTCAGATATACCTTAAGATTTCATCTATTGACCTTGACCTTTGATCTATTTTTGCTGTAACTTCTGAAAACTTTAAAATGCCTGTCATTTCAGAACCATTTCCAACAAGGCACTGATATTTCACATGTGAATCCTTGTGGCAAGACTTTTCCATCAGTGTTACACTTCTGGACTTTGACCTTGACCTTTGAACTTTTACCTATTTTTGTAATGTTTAACAAAAAACTATATTGTTGGCCATAACTTGTTACTAGTTGACATACATCTTTTATATTTGGTATGCATATTCATCATGACAATGGTTTTTCAGATATACCTCAATAATTTATCTATCAACCTTGACCTTTGACCTTATTTTGCCATAACTTTGGACAAGTTTTATAATAGATATTTCTTTGTCATTTTTCAATTTTTTTTTTTTTAAATTTGTATACCGGTTTGTCATCATATGAACCTGTGCATGTGTGATTTTGGTCATGATCTTTAGGCAAATAAAAAAGAATTTTTTTTTTTTAATTGTCTTCAAATTTTACAGTTTTGTGTTGATTATCAAAAACTCAATGGATTAGCAATTGTAATTTTTGTTTACATATTTTACATCTTTGTGTTGTATATATTCTGTTCCATGCATAGGTCAAGGTCATCCTTCAAGGTCAGAGGTCAAACTTAAAGGGTATGGTACTTCAACTTTGCTTTTAAAGGCTTACCGTTTTAGTTGTGATTTTCAAGGTCAACTTTTTTAAATGTTTAACAAAAATATGTAACGTTGGCAAAAACAGAAGAATGTTGGCACCCACATGTGGTGCTCTTGTTTAGCTCACCTTTTCCAAAGGTGAGCTTTTGTGACTAATGAATGTCCAAAGTTGTTCAAAGAATTAAAATCCATGCCAAAACCTGGTTACCATGGCAACTAAAAGGGGGAAAATGTGAAGACTTAAAAATTTTCTCGACCAATAGTACTGATTGGGTTTTAATTTTCTTTGCACAGATGTTCCTTTGGTCATTCTCTACCAAAATTGTAAATATATATATATATATATATTTAGTACAAATTTGAAAAATCTTCTTGTCCAAAAGTAGTGGCTGGATTTTGTGGACACTCTAGAGACCACAGTTGTAGCCCAATATTCATGAAATTTGGTCAGGATGTTTGTCTACATAATATCTTGGATGAGTTTGAAATCGGGTTTCGTGGGGTCAAAGACTAGGTCACCAGGTCAAATCTTAGAAAAATCTTGTGAACACTCTAGAGGCCACAGCTTTAGCCTAACCTTAATTTAACTTGGTCAGAATGTTTGTTTACATCAAATCTCAGATGAATTCAAAACTGGCCACATGGGTTCAAAAAGTAGGTCACCAGGGCAAATTTAAGAAAAATCTTGTGTACACTCTAGAGGCCTACATTTTTGTCCCAGTCTTCATTAAACTTGATAAGAATGATGACTGCATGAATTCCCAGTTGAGTGCAAATTCAGGTGGGATCAAAATCTAGGTCACTTAGTCAAATTTTAGAAAAACACTTTAGATGCCACATTTTTTGTCATCATGCAATCTTACTCAGGTGAGCGACACAGGGCCATCTTGGCCCTCTTGTTTAGCACAGTTGTTCTTTAAGTTGTTATCTATCAAGACACTTAAAATTAATTGGATCCATTGAAAAATGTGGCTGGCAGAGCCCATTTATCATAATATCTTTGCTATAGATAATTTAGCAATCACCATCGTTGCATTGGATGACCATGCATCTGTAGATAAGTATTGATAGACGTAATACATACATATAGTTCAAATTCAAATTCTTAGTCAATGACCATCATTCTGTGAATGAGGTGCTTTAATTGGTTTTCAATACTTTGAATATATCAATATACTTGGGTTATTTTCAAATTCTTGGAATTTTCATTATATGTTTCCTCACATATAGAGCATGCAAAACAATGAACTATCAACTATTGTGAGTAAGATACACTGGACCCCATCCCTTTTCCACAGTAAACCAGTCCAGAACATTTCTCTAAGACTGCCACTGTTGATGTTGCAGGTGGGTTGCGGTGCCGGAATCCTGGGTATACTGGCTGCATGTAAAGGTGCAGCAGAGGTTCACTTCCAGGACTATGTGAGTAATCAGTTTTAGGGTTGTGTAAAGTTTTAATTTCATATCAAAGGATTCATAAGTAGCCAATTTCGAGAATGTTTAAGTACACTTTTAAATTATTAGCTCACCAGAGCACAACCTGTTCAAGGTGAGCTGTTGTGATCATCCTGCATCCGTTGTCAACAATTTGCTTAAAACGGCATCCCCTGAAACTGATGGGTAGAAATTGATAAACTTGGCATGAATGATCCTTTGATGGATCTTTACAACATTTGCTAACTTAATTCATGCAAAACTTTGGTTGAAAATCACCTCCTTGAAACCATTTTCCAGAATTGTATTTCCTTTGGCATAAATGGTCACCTCATAGTTATCTACCATTACTGCTAAAATGATCCTTTGAAAAATGAAAATGAGTTTCCCTATATATGCTCTATAATCATCATCTCTGCAACAAATGATCAGAATATAATTTCTTTGGCACAGATGGTCATCTTATATTAGTCTACCATATTTGCTGAATTAAGTTATTCCATTCAAAGCTCGAGTTGCCATGACAACCAATACAATTTCATTAAAAAAATGATATCATCATTCTCCCTAAAGGAATGATCAAAATTTAATTTCCTGTGGCACAAATGGTCACTTCATAGTCATCTACCATATTTGCTAAAATGAAGTTGATCTCTTGAAATGAATCCCCCTGAGGATCAGCTAGTTTCATGAAATATTCTTTAATATAAAATGTTTATTATCTCCCTTTATTAATTTTCTTTTTAGCTCAACTATTCGAAGAATATGAGAGCTATTGTAGTTGCCCTTGCGTTGGCATTGGCGTTGAAGCTTTTGGTTAAAGTTTTGCATGCAAGCTACTATCAACCTTATATCTCAATAACCATTTATGTTATTGACTTGAAAGTTTATGAATATGTTCAGGGGCATCAGACAACCAAGGTAGATAACTCTTGGTGGAATATTTGTTTAAAGTTTTGCATGCAAGATACTTTCACGCTTATATCTCAGTATCCAGGCATGTGAATGATTTGAAACATCTTTAATATGTTTAGGGGTATCATACTTTCATGGTAGATAAATCTTGATGGAATATATTACAAATTATGGCCCCTTTTTAACTTAGAAATTTTGGTTAAAGTTTTGCATGCAAGGTACTTTAATGCATATATCTCAGTATCCAGGCATGCAATTGATTTGAAACATCTTTAATACATTTAGGGGTACCATACTTTCATGGTAGATAACTCTTGATGGACTTTATTAGAAGTTATGGCCCCTTTTTTAACTTAAAAATTTTGGTTAAAGTTTTGCATGCAAGGTACTTTCATGCTTGGGATTGATTTGAAACATCTTTAATATGTTTAGGGGTATCATACTATAAAGGAAGATAACACTTGATGGAATATATTAAAAATTATGGCCCCCTTTTAACTTAGAATTCTGGTTAAATTTTTGCATTCAAGCTATTTTCCAGCTTATATCTCAGAAATTGTTTATGGAATTGACTAGAAAGTTAAGGAGTGTATTCAGGGGCATCAGAAAACCAAGGAGGATATCTTTTGGACTGAATTTTATACAAATTATGGCCCTTTTCTAACTTGACTACTTGGTTAAATTTTTGCATGCACAGTGTTATTATGCTTATGTCTCAGTAACTAGGCATGGGATTGATTTTAGACTTCATAAAAATATCAAGGGGTATCAGACTATCAAGGTATATCATTTTTGACTATTAGTATATACAGGGTATGTGAAGGGCAAGAATTGAAATAGATTTCATTTGATTTACCAACAAGCATTTTGAATAGTCGAGCGTGTTGTCCTCTGACAGCTCTTGTTATACATATAGTTGTTATAAATATCTTGGGAATCATGGTTTGGTTCATATAAGTTTTTATTAATAATTCAATTGTAAATTATAGCCAGCAGTGTTGGTTGAGATTTTGTTTTTGTTGACTTTTAACCGGGTTTAAAGATACAACATGTTTAAGATATAGTTTGCTGTGTTGACAAAAATGTTATAGAAAATATTGAACTGCATGAAAACCACCTGTAGCAAATTATATTGGTAGTGTTCTTCAATTCATTTATCTTTTAATTACAATTACAAATAATTAGGAGTGGTAAAAAGCATAAAGATCTACTTGATTGTGACTTCAATTATAACACAGTTCTATGCCAATGTTAAAAAAAAAATCTTTTAGCAACAAACTACATAATGTTTCTTTTGCACAGAATTAAATTCTGTTTTGCACCTATGATAAGTATATAGTCCTATACAGTTATTGCTTAAGTGGTGTTGATCCCTTAAAAAAGTTGGCTAGTTTATTAGTATTGTTTTATATATATTTTTCATTGTTAAAAAAAAATCATTAGTATTGAAATGATTATAGGCTTTTATCTTTTAACTTAATTGGTGCTCAAATAATTGTTTATATTTTTTATATGATATAGTTTTGTTTTAGTTTTGTCTTAGTTTTGTGTACAAGGTGGAAATTATTAAATATTTATATTTCTTGAGTTACTTCCCTTTAATTATTTTCAACCCAGTGGAAATATATAAATCTTCCACATATTTACTTTTGTGCAACTCATTTAAGTTGGAAGGAGGAGGAGGAATCTATCAGCTTTTAGTATGTGGAATCGCTAAATAAAAAAAAAAATGTTTTTATGCCCCGCCCCCACTCCGAAGGTGGGCATATAGTAATTGAACCGTCTGTCTGTCTTGACTTTGTTTCTGCTCCATAACTCTGACATTCCTGGATGGATTTTGAAATTACTTGGCAGAAATGTTAACCATCATGAGACGATGTGTCGCGCAGTCCTAAGGTCTGTAGCTTCAAGGTCAGATTGCATTGTGCTATCTGGTGTCGCATGCAAGATTTGAGGTGGTGAACCTGCTGGCCGGGTAGCAGTATGAGTAATACGTTAAGCTTGGTATTATTAAGTGAGGTTACCACCGCACGCAAAAAGCATTGTGCTATTAGGTGTGGGGTAGCTTGGTAGGGGTTAGGGTTATATATAATTTTATTTACATTGAAGCTCAGAGTTGGAACTATAGGACATGCTTTAAGTTAGGACTGACGTGATGAATTTCATTTAGGGCCCATTATAATTTCAGTATTAGTTAGGATTGTTTTCTATCTCTGATTCTTAAATAATTGAATGTTATTTATTTGAAACAATAATTCCTTGTAACAATCATTTTTAAAATATATATATATATAAAGTATTGTTTCATATTTTTTCGATATATATAGAAAATAAATATAATTAAGATTAAATAGATAAATATTAAACAATGAAGTATATTTTTTCAATTAGGATTTTCTGACTCTAGCAGAAAGTCTTTTTGGGTGTGTTTTGTTTCTTGTTATTAAATCTACTACTTTCTTCTTCCTTTTGAGGTTCAAATTAAAACATGTAACTGATAACTCAGCAGCATGAAATTTTATAAGTATGCACAGTGACTTTATGTGACATCACATGACATCAGGGTTGAAAACAGTTTGTACACGCTCTACAGTTGTAATTTTTGAACAGCTTTTCTTGCAATTTTTACATAATGTATATTCTAGTAGTGCCGGAGTATATACAATTTCCCAGAATCAAAAAGGCCAATGTTTTATGGTCAAACTTTTGACCTGAAAATGTATTTAGGTATTACGAAGCTTACAGATAAGCTAGAAACTTGATATTTGGGAAGAACATGTGCCTATCAATTTCTTTTAGCTGTAAGAAGACTGACATCATATGACGTTACTACACATTAACAAACTTTTAATTAAAAATTTATGTTTTTATGACCCCACCAAAAATGGGGGGTGGGTGGGATATATATTTGCCTTTTGTACTTCAGACTTGAAACTTCATGGATATATTATTCAGGACATGAACTTGCACACCTGGGTATTTTCATGGAATCGCTGTTGAAGTTGACAGAGTTATGGGCCTTTGTTTTTAGCTCACCTGAGCACAATATGCTCATGGTGAGCTATTAGGATCACCCTGCGTCTGTCATGCGCCATCAACAATTTCCTTTAAATGACATCTCTGAAACCACTGGACAGAATTTGATTAAACTTGGCAGGGATGATCCTTGGGGGAACCTTCACAAAAGTTGCTAAGATAAACTTCCATGTAGAACTCTGGTTGCCATGGCAACAGAAAGAAAAAAAATATGAAAACTTTAAAAATCATCTCCTTCAAAACTACTGGCCAGATTTCAAAATGTTTTGGTACAGATGTTCCTTGGCTAACCCTCTACCTAGATTACTAAAATTATTCTTATCTGTAAAAAAAAATGGCCGCCAAGGGCTGGGCTAATTTGCCTTAAATGTATATAGTGAAAACTTTAAAAATCATCTCCTTCAAATCTGCAGGTCAAATTATAGGATTTTTTGGCAGAGGTGATCCTTGGGTAACTTTCTACAAATGTTGCTAAAATAAACTTGATCCATGTAAAACTCTGGTTGCCATGGCAACCAATTGAATATTTTTTTTTTTATTTTTTTATGAATCTTCTCTAAATATGTTGGTAAGAATTAAAATTCATTTAGCAAAAAATGATCACTTCATTACCCTCTCCCGCAATTAAAACTGCTCAAACAGAGCAAAGCTGATCCCTTGAAAATTCAGCTTCCAGGGAATTATTTAGGATGTAAACTTACACAACCTGATGGTAACATTAATGACTATTATCTTGCCAAGGCTGACTTGGTATTGGACCACTATCTCCAATTATGGTCCTTGAAGTATAAAAAATGTCATATTTAACCTTGTTTACATTCTAACATCCATTTACAAAGCAATCTTGATCAGATGTATACATAATGTTAATAAACCAAGAATTATTATGCCTTGTATGGGAGTTATGGTCCATGATACTTAAGGCTGCCTTTAGAACAGTGGTACTCAGGTGAGCGATATAGGGCCATCATGGCCCTCTTGTTATAATGATAGTAGTTGCAATAAATACAAATGATGATAACAGTACTTTGTACTACAGACTTGAAACTTCATGGATACATTATTCAGGACATGAACATGCGCACCTGTGTATTTTCATCGAACCATTGTTGAAGTTGAAAGAGTTATAGGCCTTTGTTTTAGAAAAATATAGAATTTGATGCTTGTGACACATATAACTCTGAAAGTATTTATACTACAGACTTGAAACTTTATGGATATATTATTCAGGACATGAACTTGTGCACCTGGGTATTTTTATGCTCCCTGAAGGAAGAGCATATAGTTGCCGCTTTGTCCGTCCGTCACGTCACGTCCGTCCGGCCATCATAATTTTGTCCGGAGCATAACACAAAAACTATAAGAGGTATCGACATTAAACTTTATAGGTATATAGATCTCAATGAAAAAAGTGCAGTGTGTGAGAACCACAACTCTGTTTAGCATAATTTAGGAGTTATTGCCCTTTGTTATTTTTCATGCTTAAATTTTGTCCAGAGCATAGCACAAAAAGTATAAGAGGTATCAAAATGAAACTTCATAGGTAGATAGATCTTAATGAGGAGAAGTGCAGTGTACAAGAACCACAACTCTGTTTAGCATAATTTTAGAGTTATTGCCCTTTGTTATTTTTCATACTTAAATTTTGTCCGGAGCATAGCACAAAAACTGTAAGAGGTATCAAAATGAAACTTCATAGGTAGAAATATCTCAGTGAGGAGAAATGTTGTACAATAACCTTAACTCTGTTCAGCATAATATTGGAGTTATTGCCCTTTGGTAGTTTTCATACATAAATTTATTCCGGAGCATAGCACAAAAAGTATAAGAGGTATCAGTATGAAACTTCATAGGTAGATAGATATCAATGAGGTGAAGTGCAGTGTTCAAGAGCCTCAACGACATCTCCTATGAAGCCACTGGACAGAATTTGATTAAACTTGGCAGGGATGATCCTTCACAAAAGTTGCTAGAATAAACTTGATCCAGGAAGAAATCTGGTTACAATGGCAATGGAAAAAAATGAATTATGATAACTTTAAAAATCATCTCCTTTGAAACTACTGGCCAGATTTCAAAATGTTTTAGTACAGATGTTAATTGGGTAACCCTATACTCAGTTGAGCGATCCAGGGCCTCTATGGCCCTCTTGTTTTTTTCATGAGATTACCATTTTTTGGTTTGGCCATTTTGATAGAGATTCCAATGTTATCTTTTTATTCTTTTCCATGAAATTACCATTTATTGGTTAAGTCATTTTGATAGACATCTAGCACTTGATCTTTATATTTCATGGCTGCGTTTATTGTGGTGGTACTGGCACTCTTGTCTATAAATGTAACTCCACATCAGCATGAAACATTGTACAAATGTACATCATTATAAAAACTTTTAAAAATACAAGCAAATATTTGGTACTGACCTTATCCAAGCTTTAAATCTTCACCATAAAACAAGGTACACAACGTCATGTACATCATGATATAAACTATTCAATATTTATGCAAAGTTATCATGGTTGGATGAACATGGTAAAATCAGTTTTTCTGACTTACGTTTATCTTTGCTCTAAAGTCTTTTTCTATGATAAATGTTTGTGGCTGTCACCCACATTTCATTGGTGGCAACTCTACCTTAATTCTTGCACAGAGTTATGGCCTTTTGTATTTTTAGCGAATCTTCTCTGCACTTTATCTTCAAAACCTCTGGCTTGACTTGGATGAAACTTCTTAAAATTGATAGATACCAAGTCATTTTGTGCATATCATCAGCAAGTTTGATTGGAATATTTCATCACAGAGTTATAACCCTTTATTTATTTAATGATGATGAATTTTTTGTCTGGAGCATAACTTGAATTTACTTGAACATTTAAATATAGATAGATGGCGAATCGTCAAAGTGCCTTGTCCAAGAATCATAACTCTATATGTATTTTATTATTAATTTTTTATTTTTTATTTTTAGCTCAACTATTCGAAGAATATGAGAGCTATTGTAGTCATCCTTGCGTCAGCGTCGCCGTTTGCGTTGCAGCTTTTGGTTAAAGTTTTGCATGCAAGTTACTATCAACCTTATATCTCAATAACCGCTCATGGTATTGACTTGAAAGTTTATGAATATGTTCAGGGGCATCAGCCAACCAAGGTAGGTAACTCTTGACTGAATTGAATATAACTTATGGCCCCATTCTAACTTAGAAAATTTGGTTAAAGTTTTGCATGCAATAGACAATTTGGTTAAAGTTTCGCATGCAAGCTACTATACAGCTTGTATATCAATAACCATTCATGGTATTGAGTTGAAAGTTTATGAATATGTAAAGGAGCATCAGACAACCAAGGTAGATAACTCTTGATGGAATATATTACAAATTATGGCCCCTTTTTAATTTAGATTTTTTTTTTAAAGTTTTGCATGCAAGGTACTTTCATTCTTATATCTCAGTATCCATGCATGCGATTGATTTGAAACATCTTTAATATGTTTAGGGGTATCATACTATCAAGGTAGATAACACTTGATGGAATATATTACAAATTATGGCCCCTTTTTAACTTAGAAATTTTGGTTAAAGTTTTGCATGCAAAGTACTTTCATTCTTATATCTCAGTATCCATGCATGCGATTGATTTGAAACATCTTTAATATGTTTAGGGGTATCATACTATTAAGGTAGATAACTCTTGATAGAATATATTACAAGTTATGGCCATTTTTTAACTTAGAAACTTTCGTTAAAATTTTGCATGCAAGGTACTTTCATGCTTATATCTCAGAGTCCAGGCATGCAATTGATTTGAAACATCTTTAATATGTTAAGGGGTATCATACTATCAAGGAAGATAACACTTGATGGAATATACATGTATTACAAATTGTGGCCCCTTTTTAACTTAGAAATTTTGGTTAAAGTTTTGCATGCAAAGAATTTCATGCTTATGTTTCAGTAACCAGGCCTAGGTTTGATTTGAAACATCTTTAATATGTTCAGTGGTATCATAATATAGTGGCAGATAGCTTTTGACTGAATATAACGCAGATTAGGGCCACTTTTTGACTTAGACTTTTTGGTTAAAGTTTTGCATGCAAACTACTATCCAGCTTATATCTCAGAAATTGTTTATGGAATTGACTAGAAAGTTAAGGAGTGTATTCAGGGGATTAGAAAACCAAGGAGGATAACTCTTGGACTGAATTTTATACAAATTATGGCCCTTTTCTAATTTGGATACTTGGTTAAAGTTTTGCATGCACAGTGTTATGCTTATGTCTCAGTAACTAGGCATGGAATTGATTTTAGACTTCATAAACCTATTTAGGAGTATTCGATTATCAAGGTATATCAATTTTTACTATTAATATATACAGGGTATACGAAGGGCAAGAACTGAAATAGATTTCATTTGATTTACCAACAAGCATTTTGAATAGTCGAGCATGCTGTCCTCTGACAGCTCTTGTGTAATTTATTTTTGTTCAAAGCAATACTTAACATGAATAGATTAAAACAAAATGTTTTAATGGGCGGCTTACAACGAGCATACTATCCCCCTCTCTTTCTCTCTTCTACCGTTTTGACCTTATAACCAAACCTGTTGAATAGTTCTATGATTTAAATCAAAAGACTAGACATTGTTTGTTCTGAACAAGCGATGGGGCATTCTGCTCTGCAAACCATATAGAACCTGATCAGATTCATTTACTTATCCTGTATTACATCATGAGTGAAAAAATGAAGAAAATCCATCCAGAACTGACAGCTGTAGAGCACAAACTAATATTGATAGCAGATGAAATCTGTAACGTCAAAATTTAATGACGTCATTCAAAAATGAAAGTCATTGTATTCAAAGAGGACTTGTGCTCAGAATGAGCTTTTGTGACCGACTTTTGTCCGTCGTCTTTCCTCAACAATTGCTTGTGAACACTCTTGAGACCACATTTTTGGCCCAATCTTCATGAAGTTTGGTCAGGATGTTTATCTACATAATATCTCGGATGAGTTCAAAATTGGGTCGTGTGGGGTCAAAAACTAGTTCACCAGGTCAAATCTTTGAAAAACCTTGTGAACATATCAGAGGTCACATTTTTGGCCCAAACTGAATGGAATTTGGTCAGAATATTTATCTACATGAAATCTCCAGTGAGTCACATGGGGTCAAAAAGTAGGTTACCAGGGCAAATCTTAAAGTAATCTTGTGAACACTTTAGTGGCCACATGTTTCGCTCGATCTTCATTGACTTTTTGTCCGAATGTTTGCCGATGATTTCAAAACTGGGTCATGTGGGGTCAAAAAGTAGGTCACCAGATCAAATCATAGAAAAAACCTTGTGAGCAATGTAGAAGCTACATTTTTGTCCCAGTCTTCATAAAACTTGATAAGAATATTGTCTGCATGAAATCCCAGATGAGTGCAAATTGAGGTAGGATCAAAATCTAGGTCACTTAGCCAAATGTTAGAAAAACATTGAAAACACTTTAGGTGCCACATTTTTGAAAATTATGCCTAACACAGCATCTTAATCAGGGCCATCTTGGCCCTCTTGTTTTTTTATGCCCCCGCCATGAAATGGTGACAGGCATATAGTGTTACACCTGTCCCTGTGCACTTAGTTGACCTTAAAATCATGTTCCCGCTTTATTTTTGTTGTGATTGGTTGTGTTTTGAAATAACTTGGCACAAGTGATCCTGAGGTAAAGACAATATGCAAAAAAAAAGGCCCAATTAAGGAAGGGTTCCACTTTAATTTTTTCTGAAATTACTTGGCTCATACAAGAACCAAGTTGCTAGCTTCAAGGTCAAGGTCACAGCAGTTAAGTTTAAAATTTGTGAAAGCAGTCCTGTTTAGGCTGCATCTTTTTTGTGTATAGTCACGTTTTGAAATTACTTGGCACATGGGATCCTTAGGATAAAACGACATGTCGCAAAACAAGTACCAGAATGCTAGCTTGAAGGTTAAAGTTACATCACTTGGTTAAGATCAGGGTCACAGCACTCATTTGATCTTAAAATCATCTTTTACATTTCCAATTTTTCAACATATTCACTGACAAATATATCATCTAATGAACAAAATGGCAGGGACATCCATGTCCTATGGACATATATCTAGGTTTTTTTTGTTTGTTTTTGTGGCAAACAAGCAATAGATGAGCATCACCCACCTCCGACAGTTTCTTGATTTCATTGTTTTGAAACATAATACAGTAAAACCTGTCTTATCTGACACCCACTGGCACTAACAATGGCGGATAAGAAAGGTTGTCGGATAAGGCAGGTCATTATAGAAAGAGCTGTATTTGCTATTTATGACATTAAGCTTTAAATAATTCTGAAAATAATGTTGAAATACATGTATTCATGTGTAAATAAAAACACATGAGCGAAGTTTATCATCAAAGTTAATTCACAGTAACATAATTGATTCATCATTGTAATTGCTTCAACACCAAGAAGTATTGGTTTGCAGATGTGTTGGATAAAGAAGTGTAATTATAGTGCAATTATCATGAACAGGACCAAAATCATATGTTGAATTACAGGTAAGACAGGTGTCGTTATGGGCAGGTAATTTAAACAGGCTTTGAGTAGGAAAAATGATGGGACTGACGAAAAGTGTCAGATAATACAGGATGTCCTTATGAACTGGTGTTGTTATGGACAGTTTGCACTGTATTCTCACAGTCTCAGATATATTGATGCATAAAAACACTATATCTAAGACAGAACTGTGTTATTGTATGTGTGAAATTTCATACTGATATTCTCTCAATATTGTTTCAGAAAAACTAAGAAATGAAAAAAAAAAATCTAAAAAAAAAAACCCAATAAGAAGTGGATAAGTAATATCATTTTTGACAGCATCTTTAAATTTTCTGTTTTAGTAAGTTTTAAAAGTTTCATGTCCATAGTATTTAAACTTAGGATTTGACTGCATTCCATGAAAATTGTTTCAGAACAAAGAGGTGATAGAGCACTACACCATCTGTAATGTTCATTTGAATGTCCTCCCAAGGGGCCCTATTTTTTGCCGCTTCTTCTCCGGGGACTGGGACACCTTCAGGACGCGTATATCAGGTGAAAACATAAGGTTAGTTGCTTCAACTGGGTAAGAGTAATTTTTTCCACAGGGTAAAGTTTTCATTCAGGTCCATTTCTCTAAAACCGTCAAATACTTGTTCCAAAAAAAAAAAAAGAAGAAGAAAAGAAAAAAAAAAGGGGGGGGGGTAGGGGCATATTGTTTATTGTTTTTGGCCTATCTGTCTGTTTGTCACAAAACTTTAACCTTGACCATTACACAGAAGTCCTTCTTCCTAGAGCCTCCAAATTTCACATGTGTATGCCCCTTGATGAGCTCTACATCCCAGACCCACTTAGAGGTCACGGGGTCAAAGATCAAGGTCACCGTGACCCAAAATAGCACAAATTAACCATGGCTACATTATAAACCTGCTTCCATCCATAACCTCCAAACTTCACATGTGCATTCACCTTGATGAGCTCTACCCGCCAGACCCACTTAGAGGTCTCAGGGTCAAAGGTTTGGGTCACTGTGATCCAAAGTAACAAATATTAACCTTTGCCACATTATGAACTTGCTTCCATCCAAACCTTTCTAACTTCACATGTGTATTCATCTTTATGAGCCCTATTCAACAGACCCACTTACAGGTCACATCGTCAAAGGTCAAGCTCTACATGACCCAAAACAGCAAATATTAATCTTAGCCACATAATGTGCTTCCATCCATAACTGCCAAACTTCACAAATGTGTGCATTTTAATGAGCTCTGCTCGCCAGGTGACCTTGACCTTCAAAATTACCTTGACTCCCAAGGTCTAAGGCCTCCGTGGGGGCATGGCGTTCCTTCAAATGTAGCACTTGTTCATCTTTGAATTTTCTGTTTGGGCTGAGTTTATTGTTAAGTTCAGTTTACATAGTTCCCATTCATGTACATATGTACGTGAATCACGTATAGTTACATCAAATCACGCACACATTTTCTGGACGGTATTCAGTACTGTATATACATTATTGTTATTAAGCACTGTATATATATTAGTTTGTCCAATTAAAATGGGTTTTCACTTCGTTAGCGCATGTGCAAATTGGTATTGCAGTCAAATGTAAATCTGTGATTGTAATAATTTTAAGTGACCAATATTTTTCTATGTGATTGTTTGGGTGTATCAAATACGTGATTTGTGTTTGTTTAAAATATTTTCCAGTGTAATTGATCATATTTAATAAGTTGTTAGTCAGCAGATGTTTGTATTTTAATGATGTTTTTATACATATAGGCCATGACCTACTTATCGCATCTCTTGTGGTCTGGACATTGCACATTTCATGTCTTCTGTATTGAACTTGTAATTATACAGTAGACAGTATGCATGATATATTTGATTTATTTACACTTGATCATTTGATTATCTATTTATACATTTATACATATATACATGCTTACGCAATCATTGTTTATTTTGTTTATATCGCTGTGAATTACCCAGAACTCCTTCAGTACTGTACTGTACTTTACATAATAATAATAATAATAATAATAATAATACGTAATGAGGCTATAATGAGTATTGGTCAATTTGGAACCATTGTTAAATAATAAACAAAGAACACTTTTTTTTTTGTGGTTTATTACTATTGTTAGCAAAAATAAACACATGTTAAAATTTGTTTTGTACCCCCAAAACTCAGGTGCAGTATGTGAATGTACCCCCAGGAAAAAAAGTCAAACTTGAAATATCTGATCACTATCAAGAAAGAAACATATTTCAAAAGAGCAGTTAACCCTAAAATTAGTTTTGGCACATTTATACTCCATTTTCAACCTTGAATTTTCTGTTTGGGTTGAGTTTATTGTTAAGGTCAGTATTTCAAAACTGAAACATTTTCCCTTCAAACTTGAAATATTTTATCACTATCAAAAAAGGATTACATTTCAAAAGAACAGGTTGGCATTTTGGTATCAGGATAATGCATTTGATTGTTGTTGTTAATCAATAGTATTTCAGTCATGTGGAGACTATGTCTACTTGAGACAGATGTAGTGCTGCCACACTGCAGTATCACACTATAGACATGTGACATGATAACACACAATCAGTCACATTATCTTGACAAGGGACCAACCTGTACTGGAACGACCCTGTATTTATGCTGAGCACCAATCAGGGAGCTACCAGTACCAATCTGAACGACTTTGGTATGTCATGCACGGGGGTTGCACCCATAACCTCTTGTTCCTGAGGCAGATGCTGTGACCACATAGCTACTGGGAACAGTCTAATTCAGCTGAATGGTGTATCCATCATGCCGCTTGCCGATTTCAAGCACTGTCTTTTTCATGTAGCCAAAAGATAATGACAAAATGGCACATACTTTTTCAAGGTTCTCCAAAAAATAATTTAGATGAACCTGTAAATAATCAAGATAACTGTAATTTGTTTATGTATTTTCCGGCATCTTCCATCGTCAACAATTTGCTTTAAATGACTTCTCCTCTGAAACCACTGGACAGATTTTGATGATCCTCGGGTGAATCTTCACAAAGTTGCTAAAATAAACTTGATCCATGTAGAACTCTCGTTGCCATATAAAGAAGAAAAAAAATGAAAACTTTAAAAATGACCTCCTTCAAAACTACTGGCTAGATTTCAAATTGTTTTAATACAGACGTTCCTTGTGTAACTCTCTACCAAGATTGCTACAATTATTCCGATCTGTAAAAAAACATGGCCACCAGAGGCAGGGCTAATTTGCCTTAAATGTATATAGTGAAAACGACATCTCCTGAAACAACTGGACAGAATTTGATTAAACTTGGCAGGGATGATCCTTGGGTGAACTTTCACAAAAGTTGTTAAAATAAACTTGATCCTTGTAGAAATGTGGTTGCCAAACCAACAGAGAGAAAAAAAAAATGAAAACTCTAAAAATCATCTTCTTCAAAACTACTGGCAAGATTGCAAAATGTTTTAGAACAAATGTTCCTTGGGTAACCCATTACCAAGATTGCTAAAATTATTCTGATCTGTAAAAAAACATGGCCGCCAGTGGCACGGCTAATTTGCCTTAAATGTATATAGTGACATCTCCTCTGAAACCACTGGACAGAATTTGATTAAACTTGGCAGGGATGATTCTTGGGTGAACTTTCACAAAAGTTGCAAAAATAAACTTGATCCATGTAGAACTCTGGTTGCCATGGAAATAGAAATAACTAGAACTGCCATTGTAATGGCGCAAATACCCCTGCATGTCGCTTTGTCACATGAATGAAGTTTACAGTTCTTGTTTCAAGTTTCATCTTGATGCCTTTTATACTTTTTGAGTTACGGCCCGGACAAAAATTAAGTATGAAAATTTACAAAGGGCAATAACTCCAAAATTACGCGACAGAGAGTTATGGTTCTTGGTCACTGCTTTCCCCCTCAATGAGATCTATCTACATATGAAGTTTCATCTTGATATCTTTTATACTTTTTGAGTTATGGCCAGGACAAAAATTAAGTATGAAAATTTACAAAGGGCAATAAGTCCAAAATTACGCGACAGAGAGTTATGGTTCTTGGTCACTGCACTCCTCCTCAATGAGATCTATCCACATATGAAGTTTCATCTTGATGCCTTTCATACTTTTTGAGTTTTGGCCCAGACAAAAAAATGACAGACGGACGGACAGCCGGATGGACGGATGGACGGACAGACAAGCTGAATCCAGTAAAAATTATATAAACTTAAAAAAAACAAGAGGGCCAAGATGGCCCTAGATCGCTCACCTGAGAAAAGTATCATTCATTGCCTGTACAAAACAGATTGCTTTAGAATTAAGATGATGAGGTGAAACAATGTTCAGGAATTTTCTGACCCCATCCACAAAAGATATCATCATGACAAACATTCTGCCAAAGTTTGAGGATGATTGGACCAAAAATGTTGCCCTCAGAGTATAAACAAGATTTTTCTAAGATTTGACCTACTGACCTACATTTCTGTCCAGCCCCACCCATTTTCAAACTGGTTCAAGATATCATCATGACAAACAATCTGACCAAGTTTGAGGAAGATTGCATCAAAACTGTGGCCTTTAGTGTGTAAACAAGATTTTTCTAAGATTTGACCTATTGACCTACTTTTCGGTCCGGCCCGGCCCATTTTCGAACTGGTTCGAGATATCATCAAGACAAACATTCTGACCAAGTTTGAGGAAGATTGGATTAAAATTATAGCCTCTAGTGTGTAAACAAGATTTTTCTAAGATTTGACCTACTGACCTACTTTTTGATCCAACCTGACCCATTTTTAAAAGGGTTCAAGATATCACCAAGACAAACATTCTGACCAAGTTTGAAGAAGATTTGATCAAAATTGTGGCCTCTAGTGTGTAAACAAGATTTTTCTAAGATTTGACCTACTGACCTACTTTTTGTTCCAACCTGACTCATTTTCGAAAGGGTACAAGATATCATCAAGACAAACATTCTGACCAAGTTTGAGGAAGATTGGATCAAAATTGTGGCCTCTAATTTGTAAACAAGATTTTTCTAAGATTTGACCTACTGACCTACTTTTGGATCCAACCTGACCCATTATGGAAATGGTTCAAGATATCATCAAGACAAAAATTCTGACCAAGTTTGAGGAAAATTGGATTAAAAATTGTAGCCTCTAGTTTGTAAACAAGATTTTTCTAAGATTTGACCTACTGACCTACTTTTTGATCCAACCTGACCCATTTTCAAAAGGGTTCAAGATATCATCAAGACAAACATTCTGACCAAGTTTGAAGAAGATTGGATAAAAATTGTGGCCTCTAGTGTGTAAACAAGATTTTTCTAAGATTTGACCTACTGACCTACTTTTTGATCCAACCTGACCCATTTTCGAAAGGGTTCAAGATATCATCAAGACAAACTTTCTGACCAAGTTTGAGGAAGATTGGATCAAAATTGTGGCCTCTAATGTGTAAACAAGATTTTTCTAAGATTTGACCTACTGACCTACTTTTGGATCCAACCTGACCCATTATTGAAAGGGTTCAAGATATCATCAAGACAAACATTCTGACCAAGTTTGAGGAAGACTGCATCAAAATTGTGGCCTCTAGTGTGTAAACAAGATTTTTCTAAGATTTGACCTACTGACCTACTTTTTGATCCAACCTGACCCATTTTCGAAAGGGTTCAAGATATCATCAAGACAAACATTCTGACCAAGTTTGAGGAAGATTGGATCAAAATGTGGCCTCTAGTGTGTAAACATCAAAATTGTTGACTGACGACGGACGACGGACAATCAAGTATCCCAAAAGCTCACCCTGAGCTATGCTCAGGTGAGCTAAAAATCTACAGATTTCAAAATGTTTTAGTACAGATGTTCCTTGGGTAACTCTCAAACAAGATTGCTTTAGTTATTCTGATCCATAAAAAAGTCATGGGCACCAGAGAAAGGGCTAATTTGCCTTATATGTATATAGTGAAAACTACAGAGACCTGTTCTCAAAAACTGCAGACCAAATTTATAGCTCACCTGAGCACATAGTGCTCATGTGAGCTTTTAGGATCAGTGACTGTCCGGCGTCCGCAATTATTTCAAATGACATCTCCTCCAAAACCACTGCGACAAATTTGATGAAAATTGCCTGTGATGTTCCTTGCATGAAGGTCTACAGAGTTGTTCAAATGGTTCCGGTTCATTGCATATCTGGGTCACAGGAGCTATAAAACCTTTAAACATCTTCTTCTCCGAAACCGCAAGGCCTAGAGCTTAGATATTTGGTGTGTGGCATTGTCTTATGGACCATTACCAAGTTTGTTCAGTTCATGACCCTGGGGTCGAAATTGGCCCCGCCCCAGGGGTCACCTCCCATTAATACCTGGTTCTCAGATGAGCGATTCCAGGGCCGTAATGGCCCTCTTGTTATGGTATTTGAAATTGTCTCCCTCCATATTTATATGGGAGAGGCATATTGTTTTTGTCAGAGTTGTCCTTCTGTCTTAGTGTCACGCTTTTTATCAGAGCATAACTCAAAAAGTATTAAAGCTATTATATAGAGGGAAAGTGTCATGCACAAGAACTGTAACTCTGCGCATCATAATTTTGGAGTTATTGCCCTTTGTTAAATTTCATACTTAATTTTTGTCTGGAGCATAACTCAAAAAGTATCAAAGCTATTAACTTGAAACTTCACAGGTGGATAGATCTCATAGAGGAGAAGTGACATGCACAAGAACCGTAACTCAGTGCATCATACTTTTGGAGTTATTGCCCTTTGTTTAATTTCATACTTAATTTTTGTCTGGAGCATAACTCAAAAAGTATTAAAGCTATTAACTTGAACTTCACAGGTGGATAGATCTCAGGGAGGAGAAGTGTCATGCACAAGAACCATAACTCTGTACATCATTTTTAGCTCGTCTATTTTTTGAAGAAAAAATATGAGTTATTGTCGTAACTCCGGAGTCAGCGTTGTTGTCGTCGTCCGGAATCTTAACGTCAGACATTACTTCTCTACTATTCAATATTCAACTTTCATCTTTGGTATGAATATTCATCTTGACAAGGCCTATCCAGACATATGCAAATTTTTCACCTATTGATCTTGACCTTGACCTATTTTTGCTGTAACTTTTGAAAACTTTAAAATGCCTGTCATTTTAGAACCGTTACCAACAGGGCACTGATATTTCACATGTGAATTCCTTGTGGCAAGACCTTTCCATAAATGCTACACGTTTGGATTTTTGACCTTGAACGTTGGACTTTGTCTTATTTTTGAAATATTTAATAAAAAACTTTAACATTGGCCATAATTTCTTTACTATTTCACAATCAACTTTTATTTTTGGTATGCATATTCATCTTTGTAAGGCCTATTCAAATATACCTCAACATTTCATCTTATGACCTTGACCTTTATCCTATTTTTAGCTCACCTGAGCACAACATGCTCATGGTGAGCTTTTATGATGGCCTTTTGTCCGGTGTCCATGCGTTCGTGCGTGCGTCTGGCGTCAACAATTTCCTTTAAACAACATCTCCTTCTAAACCACTGAAGGAATTTTGACCAAACTTCACAGGAAACATCCTAATGGTGACCTCTATCAAGATTGTTCTAATTATTTTGATTGGTTGAAAAAGTAGGTCACAGGAACTAAAAATAGTTTTTAAAAATGCAAACTTCGAAAATCTTGTTCTGCAAAACTACAAGGCCTAGAGCTTAGATGTTTGGTGTGTAGCTTTGTCTAGTGCACCTCTACCAAGTTTGTTCAAATCATAGCCCTGGGGTCAAAATTGGCCCCGCCCAAAGGGTCACTTGAATTTACATAGGCATTTATAAGAAAAAACTAGAAAATTCTTCTTCTCAGAAACCACAAGGTCTGGAGTTTAGATATTTGGTGTCTAACATTGCCTTATGGACATCTACCAAGTATGTTCAAATCATGGCACAGGGGTCAAAATTGTCCACGCCCCAGGGGTCACTTGATTTTACATGGGCTAAAATAGGAAAATCTAGAAAAAATCTTCTTGTCAGAAACCACAAGGCTTGGAGTTTAGATATTTGGTGTGTAACATTGCCTTATGGACATATACCAAGTTTGTTCAAATCAAGGCCCTGGGTTCAAAATTGGCCCCACCCCAGGGTTCACTTGATTTAACATAGACTTACATAAATTATGAAAGATTTTTAAAAGATATCCTTGTCAGAAACCACAAGATCATGGGTTTAAATATTTGGTATGTAACCTGGCCTTGTGGACCTTAACCAAGTTTTCAAATCATGGCCCTGGGGTCAAAATTGGTCCCACGCTTGGGTTAACTTGGTTTTTTGGACCACATGTAAACTTTTACTGTGGAATTAAAATTTTATTGCTGTTTTTCTGTATGGATTTTGTATTCAGTATGACTATGTTGTAAAAGGCAATGAAAGCAAAATTTCTCAGATGAGCGATTCAGGGCCATCTTGGCCCTCTTGTTGCTGTAACTTTTTGAAAGCTTTAAAATGCCTGTCATTTCAGAACTGTTACCAACAGGACACTGATATTTCACATGTGAATTCCTTGTGGCAAGACCTTTCCATCAATGTTACACTTTTGGATTTTTGACCTTGACCTTTGAACTTTGACCTGTTTTTGATACGTTTAATAAAAAAAAAACTTAAACGTTGGCCACAACTTCTTTACTATTTGACATACAACTTTTATTTTTGGTATGCATATTCATCTTTGTAAGGGCTATTCAGATATACATCAATATTTCATCTATAGACCTTGACCTTTGACCTATTTTTGCTGTAACTTCTGAAAACTATAAAATGCCTGTCATTTCAGAACTGTTACTAACAGGGCACTGATATTTCACATGTGAATTCCTTGTGGCAAGACCTTTCCACCAATGTTACACTTTTGGACTTTCGACCTTGACCTTTGAACATTGATCTATTTTTTAGCTCACTTGGCAGGAAGTGCCAAGGTGAGCTTTTGGGACCAGCATTTGTCTGGCATCCAGCATCGTTAGTCGTCAACAATTTACTTAAAATTCTTCTTCTCTGAAACTACTGACGGGAAAGTGATCAAAATTTGCAAGGATGTTCCTAAGGTGATAAAGATTATATAAAAAATAAAAAAAAATTGTTCAAATGGTTCCAGTCTGTTGCCTAATTAGGTCACAGGAGCTGAAAATAGATTTTAAAAGTGAAATCCTTAAAAATCTTCTTCTCTGAAACCAAAGGGCCTAGAGCTTAGATATTTGGTGTGTTGCTTTGTCTAGTAGACGTCTATCAAGTTTGTTCAAATCATGACCCTGGGGTCAAAATTGGCCCCTCCCCAGGGTCACTTTATTTTACATGGACTTATACAGGAAGAACTAGAAAAATCTTCTTCTCAAAAACCACAAGGCCTGGAATTTAGATATTTGGTGTGCAGCATTGTCTAGGAGAGCTCTACGAAAATTGTTCAAATCATGACCCTGGGGTCAAAATTGGCCCGCCCCAGGGGTCTCTTGGTTTAACATAGGCTAATGGAGAAAAAAAACAAACTAGAACAATCTTCTTGTCAGAAACCACAAGGCCTGGAGTTTATATGTTTGGAGTGCAGCATTGTCTAATATATCACTGCCAAGTATGTTCAATCATGGCCCTTGGGTCAAAATTGGTCCTGCCCCAGGGGTCACCTGATTTTACATTCTGGCTGATATAGGAAAAAAAAACCTAGAAAAATCTTGTTGTCAGAAATCACAAGGCTTAGAGTTTAGATATTTGGTGTGCAGCATTGTCTAGTAGATCACTGCCAAGTTTGTTCAAATCATGGCCCTGGTGTCAAAATTGGGCCTGCCCCAGGGGTCACTGATTTTACATAGCCTAATGATACCAGGTGAGCAATTCAGGGCCTTCATGGCCCTCTTGTTAAATGTTTAACAAAACATTTTAACATTGGCCATAACCTTGACCTTTGACATTTTTCATATTTTCTTTTTAAAAACTTTGTATACTGGTTTGTCATCATATGAACCTGTGCAGGTGTGATGTTGGTCATGATCTTTAGGCAGATAAAAAAGATCTTTTTTTAAAAAAAAAAAAATGTCTTCTAATTTCACAGTTTTGTGTTGATTATCAAAACTCAATGGATTAGCAACTATGATTTTTTTTTTTTACACTTTGTGTTGTATATATTCTATTCCATGCATAGGTTAAGGTCATCCTTCAAAGTCAAAGGTCAAATTTAAAGGGTATGGTACTTCATCTTTGCATTTAAAGGCTTACAGTTTTAGTTGTGATTTTCAAGGTCAACTTTTTTAAATGTTTAACAAAAATATGTAACGTTGGCAAAAAAAGACGAGCATTGGCACCCGCATGCAGTGCTCTTGTTTGGAGTTATTACCCTTTGTTAAATTTCATGCTTAATTTTTGTCTGGAGCAAAACTCAAAAAGTACGAGGGCGAGTCAATAAATAACCAGCCTTACCTATTTCGGGTTGAGATCTACCTCTTCTTTTTCAATATAATTTCCCTCCAGGGCTATGCACTTGAACCAACGGTGTTCAAGTGCCATCAGCCCAGAAGTGAAGAAGTCGGGGTCCTTTCCATGGAACCACTCCTCAACTGCCGCCACGACTTCTTCGTCAGACCGGATATGACGTCCACGTATATCCCTCTCAGGGTTCGACATTAACTTTTTTGAGAGCTGGACCAGTGGTCCAGTAACTTAGAAAACCTACTAGACCTGACCTTAACTGAACAAGACCGAAGTGTAAAACACATATATGTCATACTTAGATCAATAAACTTACTTTGGAATACCTAACGGTGTTTTTTTTTTTTTTTTTATTTCTTTAGAAATGAATAAAGGTCTACAAAGATAATACTAGAATTACTCTTGTGTTATATGCTTTTCATTAACATTGCATGAACACCTTGATTGTACTTACATGGAAATCCCCATATATATGCGAGTTCCGGATAATGTCTATTGTTTAATGATTTTCAAGCAATTCCATTTAAAACAAAACGATCTGTTTCTTGCCATCTATTCATACAGTTTCTTTGATTCCTCTTTACCTTTTTCGTTCATTATTGACATTGTCTTTTTTGTCAGATGAAAAGACTATTTGACATTTTTCGGATCGGCTGCACATTGCGGTAAAAACAAATCGTAAAAAGTCTATTGTCGTTATACATGGGATCCCAGCATAATAAAAAGATTAGCGTTCATGCATTAACTTGCATCTCTAGCATTTTTAAATTAAATTTTATTCATTATGATACGAAGATTTCGTAAACATCAAAAATAAAAAGTTAGATGAAGAAATAAGCATTCTTAGCTTAGTATTACGAAATTGAACTTGGCAAAGCGTGGGGGAAAAAGCCTCGTTCTGAAAACACAAACCAATGAGTGAACGTGTGTCAAGGTTGTTACTAAAAATCCGCTAAATATAGTACACACGGGTTTTCCAAGAAACTGTTTCAACAAGGGTCAATAGTTTGGCCATTACAGTTATTTCTGTGCTTTTGATGTGTTAATAAATAAATTTTCTGTGAACTTTGACCAATTTAGAACACGACCAGTCGGTCGTGTTAGCCTAGGTCCTAGCAGAATCGGACCATCAATCTACTAGTGAATGTCGTTCGGTCGGGCCTTAATGTCGATCCTGATCCTTCTTCAAATTTGGAAAAAGGAAGAAGTCGCTAGGAGCCAGGTCTGGTGAGTAGGCAGAGTGTGGTATTAATTCATACCCATTTCGCTTCACAGCATCCATTGCAGCTTTACAAACGTGGACTCTTGCATTGTCCTGTTGCAGCAAAACACCTTTGGAGAGTTTACCACGGCGTTTCTCGTGGATGGCGTTCCTCAGCTGGTCTAGCAAGTTTGCATAGTATGCTCCGGTTATTGTTCTTCTCTTGGGTAAAATGTCCAACAAAATAACGCCCTTTGTGTCCCAAAATACTGTGGCCATCATTTTGCCAGCATATGGTTGAGTCTTGACCTTTGGCCTTGGGGATCCCGGCCCTACGCACTTACGACTCTGGGCTTTATTTTCTGGTTCATAATAATGCACCCAAGTCTCATCCACAGTAACTAGACGCAAAAGGAATTCATCTTTTGACCTCAAACGCTTCAACAACGCACTGCATACTGATGCTCTCGTTGCCATTTGCTCATTGCTAAGCGATCATGCAAGATTGTTGAAACGGTACCATATGAAATGCCTAATGCCTGTGCTATTTCTTCAACCTGACTGAGTATACCAGATCTCTGACTTTATTGCACATTTCTTCGTCGCTGGCATCAACTGGGCGTCCAGACCTGGCTTCTTCTAAAGACGTTCTACCGCGAGAATAAGATGGTGCAGAAGACCCATACACATCAACTAACTCAGCATGTATGTCCTTACCAGTTTTACCTTTTAAATGCAAGTACCGAATTACAGCACGGTACTCCACTTTTGATGAAAAGCTTGCTTTTACATCACTAGCCATGTTTGACATTCAATATCTGACAAACAAATGACCATATACATGTGTAGTTTTGTACACAGGTATAGTACATGTATTGAAACAATGCGTGAAAATCGTGGATGTCTCGGTTGATCGGAGATGTCATAGGCTGGTTATTTATTGACTCGCCCTCGTATCAAAGCTATTAACTTGAAGTATCACAGGTGGATAGATGTCATGGAGGAGAACAGTCATTCGCAAGGTGTAACTCTGCACATCATATTTTTGGAGTTATTGCCCTTTGTTTAATATTGTACTTAATTTTGGTCTGGAGCATAACTTGATTTTAGACTTCATAAACATATTCAGGGGTATCAGACTATCAAGGTATATCATTTTTGACCATTATATATATATATAGGATCTGACATACATTGTTATTTCATATCAAATTTTACTAAACGAGTTCATAAAAATGTTATTAAGCGAGCCTCTGGAACGTAGTAATTTTGATATGAAACAACAATTCATGTCAGATTCTTTTTATCATATGACCAATAGTGACAGTAAATCGCGAGTATAACAACAAACATACAAATACACAAATAAATGGACTCTGAATGAAATACTATTTGTAATCTAACAACAAGAAAACAGTGTTAAGTAATTACTGAAAATAACGATTTAATGCGTGTATTTCTCATACATTTTCAACATCGTATGAATAATGCATCTTTTTGATCAAAGTTAGTTGCATCAAACACAATAATCCAGCTGTTCGAGTTCAACACACTTATGCACATATATAGAATACACACATGTGAGGTGGAGTGATGTAATTCGGCCTAAAAGTTGTATGTTAAATATAAGAAAATATGTGATGATTATACGAAACAGGAAACAGCTGTTTGAGCATAATGTCATATGATAAATATATATATTATACATACAGGGTATTTGAAGAGCAAGAATTGAAATAGATTTAATTAGATTTACCATCAAGCATTTCAAATAGTTGAGCATGCTGTCCTCTGACAGCTCTTGTTAATTTTAAATGCAGTGAATAATAATATAATAAGTAAGTAAGTAATCACAAATGTGCGATCAATATGTCTCCCCCTATATTTATATGGGGAGACATTATTTTTGTCAGAGTTTTCTGTCCATCTGTCTGTCTGTCACAATTTTTGTCTGGAGCAAAATTCAAAAAGTATCAAAGCTATTAACTTGAAACTTCACAGGGGGATAGATCTCACGGAGGAGAAGTGTCCTGAACAAGAACTGTAACTCTTTGCATCATATTTTTGGAGTAATTGCCCTTCGTTAAATTTCATTCTTATTTTTTGTCAAGAGCATTACTCATGCACTATGAGACATATATCCTTGAAACTTTATAGGTTGGTAGACGTGATGAACGAGAATTGCAGTACACAAGAGCATAATCCATTTCCAAGGTTTCTTATTGGAGTTTTTTCCCTTTTTAGCTCATCTGAGCACAAAGTGTCAAGGTGAGCTTTTGTGACCACCCTCCATCAATCGTCATCCGTCGTCAGCAATTTACTTAAAACGACAACTCCTCTGAAACCGCTGGGCAGAATTTGATTAAGCTTGGCAGTGATGTTCCTTGTGTGAACCTTCAAAAGTGTTGCTAAAATAAACTTGATCCATGTGGAACTCTGGTTGCCATGGCAACAGAAAGAAAAAAAAAATGAAAACTTTAAAATCATCTCCTTCAAAACAATTGGCCAGATTTCAAAATATTTTGGTACAGATGTTCCTTGGGTAACTCTCTACAAAGATTGCTAAAATTATTCCTATCGGGGAAAAAAACATGGCCACCAGGGGTGGGGCTAATTTATCTTATATATAGTGAAATCTTTAAACATCATCTCTTTGACACCGCTGGACAAAATTTGATAATATTTGGCAGGGATGTTCCTTGGGTGAAGCTTCACAAAAGTTGTTAAAACTATTCTGATCCATAAAAAAACATGTCCGCCAGGGGCGGGGCTAATTTGCCTTATATGTTTTTTGTGAAATCTTTAAACCACATCTCCTCTGAAACTGCGGGACAGAATTTGATTAAATTTGGCAGGGAGGATCATTAGGTTAAGCTTCACAAAAGTTGCTAAAATTATTCCGATTCGTAAAAAAACATGGCCGCCATGGGCGGGGCTAATTTTCTCTTTATATGTATATATTAAAAACTTAAAATGACCTTTCTTCTGAATCTGTTGGACAGAATTTGATTAAATTTGGCAGCGAGGATCATCTCCTTCAAAACTATTGGCCAGATTTTAAAATGTTTTAATACAGACTGATGTTGCTTGGGTAACCCTATACTCAGGTGAGTGATCCAGGGCATCATGACCCTCTTGTATACAATTTTGTGTCCTTAAGATACCACCAGTTTGACTCATGCTATTGAAATTAAATTTCATTTATGTCTTCCTAATTATTTTTTTACATGTAAAAAATAATAATGTATTCCTATTTACAAGTCACTGTTTGAAAAAAGTGAGCTAATGTTTTGGTAACTGAAATCCTGGTGGGTCTATCTTTTCAAGGCAAATAAAGCAAGGTCACTGAGTGCCTCCGTGTAAGTGTGTATGTGAGGCGATGGGGAGGGGGGTGTGGGGGGAGGATGACATCAGTTTTCTACGAAAACAAATCTCTAGTTAAGTGACTTATTATCGTCACCGCTGCCAGTTGGTTGTAATTAAGTCTTCCAAACGATAGAAACCAAAATTTTTAAGTTAAAAAGGGGCCATAATTAGTATCATATTTAATCAAGAGTTATTTACCTTGATAATATGATACCCCTAGATATATTAAAGATGTTTCAATCAATCCCATACCTTGATACTGAGATATAAACATGAAAAAACCTTGCATGCAAAACTTTAACCAAAATTTCTAAGTTAAAAAGGGTCCGTCGTGCACAATTTACTTTAAACGACATCTCCTCTGAAACTGCTGGGCAGAATTTGATTAAACTTGGCAGGAAGGTTTCTTGGGTGAACCTTCACAAAAGTTGCTAAAATAAACTTGATCCATATGGAACTCTGGTTACCATGGCAACGGAAAGAAAAAAATTGTGAAAACCTTAAAAATCATCTCCTTCAAAACTGTTGGCCAGATTTCAAAATATTTTGGTACAGATGTTCCTTGGGTAACTCCCTACCAAGATTGCTAAAATTATTCCAATCTTTAAAAAAACATGGCCGCCAGGGAGGGGCTAATTTGCCTATATGTATATAGTGAAATCTTTTAACATCATCTCCTCTGAAACCGCTGGACAGAATTTGATTAAACTTGGCAGGAATGTTACTTGGGTGAACCTTCACAAAAGTTGCTAAAATAAACTTGATCCATGTGGAACTCTGGTTACCATGGCAATGGAAAGAAAAAAATTGTGAAAACTTTAAAAATCATCTCCTTCAAAACTGTTGGCCAGATTTCAAAATATTTTGGTACAGATGTTCCTTGGGTAACTCTCTACCAAGATTGCTAAAATTATTCCAATCTTTAAAAAAACATGTCCGCCAGGGAGGGGCTAATTTGCCTATATGTATATAGTGAAATCTTTAAACATCATCTCCTCTCAAAACACTGGACAGAATTTGATTAAATTTGGCAGGGATGATTCTTGGGTGAACATTCACAAAAGTTGCTAAAATTATTCCGATCTATAAAAAAACATGGCCTCAAGGTGCGGGGCTAATTTGCCTTATATGTATATAGTGAAATCTTTAAACGACATCACCTCTGAAACCGCTGGGCAGAATTTGATTAAATTTGGCAGGGATGATCCTTGGGTGAACATTCACAAAAGTTGCTAAAATTATTCCGATCTGTAAAAAAACATGGCTGCCAGGGGTGGGGCTAATTTGCCTTATATATGGGCCGCGATCTGGGAAAAGGGGTCTAAATGACAAAAATATCAAATTTGAGTTTTTTGCAAATTATGAAAATGTATTTATTTCTGTTTCATAAAATGAAAGAATTTTCTTTTTATCCTTACAAATTCCGAAGATATGCACATTCAAAATAACCTACTGTCACGTGAATGTCCTGTCCTGCACATCCAAACCTTTTCTTGGTTCATATATTGTATACACACAACTATATATCATTATTAAGGAACATTGAAGTGATCAATTGAACTCATAACATGAGTGTTAACAAACACCTAGTAAAATATTTAACTCATATTGAGTAATGTGAAACAAAGGCAAAAGTAATGTTGCCTAGCAACCATAGAACGGGTCGATGTAATATTAATCCTGGTTAAACTTTAAATCTAATGACAAGTTTCTACAGCAAATATAACCACACTGTAAGACATTTGCACAGTTAATAGTCCGGTTGTGGACATGTCACATCCTGGAAACATGGACGGACAAACGGTCGAACAGCCTTGTACAGGTACGACTGACGCTGGCGACTGAGACCGCGGGCCGGGATGATGTCAGGCAGGGTGTCGTCAAACACATGCGTTGGTGACTTCATCATAAGAATTGATGTCTCCTCCCCATCACGTTCCTTCCTCACTGTTACCATACCCGGGGTTTCAGCAGAAAATCGAAAGTACTGGAATGTCCTGAAAATGGAATGTAACCATGACAACAGTGATAAAAACCACGAGAATAATTATAAATATCTATAAACAATGAATTATGATTAAGGTATAAATATTAAAATCATTCAGATTGTGATAAAAAAATAAATGAACAGCTAAATGTCCAGGGGCATGCGTAGCTTGGTTTTAATTAATGTGTTGGCCGAATTCCGAGTGTGTATGTGTGTATGTGGGAAGGGGGTAGGGCATCCCCATAAAAAAATGGTGCGTTCTGGCGTATATTTGGTACAAATAAATGCGTAAAAAAACAACGGACGGCATTAAAATCATTGAAATATTACTTGTGCCTGGATAGCTTAGTGTTCACGCACTTCGCTTCTCAACAATTCGGCCTGGTTCAAATCCTGGTCACGTACATGAAAGGGCACAGTGATCACCCATCGAAAGAAGTGGGTTTCCTCCCATTTAGATGACCACATAGCCGCCGCCAGAGCTATCGAGGTTGATATAAGTTGTGATAACTTGTTTGCAATTGATGTTTATTTTTTATTATTAATATTATTATTATTTTAAATAATACCTCAGGCCTTTGATGGGGCGAATGACTTGTTCAAGAAAGCTCTTCCAATCTCGCCACTGCCAGGCTGGGTACCGTACGGCCTCATTGGTCTCTGCTGAACAGTTAACTACATCTTCTAGGTGATCAACAGAGTCACAGTCTGTGCGTCTATATAACTGTTTGATATGACCAAAGCCCCCGTCGATTCTGCACCGAGCATGTCCAGGTATCTGCATCATGTACTCAATCAGCTGATGTCGGCCGGTCATTACTCTCCATGCAAAGTATCCGAGGACATAACGGTTCTTATTTTGTCCTGGAAATGTAGATTTAATTTTTGCATGGAGTTAAAAAGCATATCACGTTATCTAATTATAGCAT
>CM037783.1:27476999-27526999 GCA_021229015.1 Solen grandis | reverse complement strand
ACTTTCTTTATCAACACGTAACAAACTCAACATTGTCTCTATAGTATAAATAATATTCATGTATTAGCAAAAAAAGGGGGGAAAAGTATTAAATGAAATTCATATCATTTATAATTTTATATATGATATTGATATTGTACGTTTCATCATTATGTAATTTCATGTATAGAACGTTAAAATTTAATATAAGTATTCTATGTATACAATAACTTATATGTATTAAATGAATTTAAGACTTTAAATTCTGCTCATTGTTTACCTGGACAATTATCTGCATGGAAGGCACATGTCGGCACATCTGTTCTGTACGTATCCAGCACCCAGTCGAGCATGCTGATGACAGCATTTGGACCATGAGTTAATGTGCCATCTTGACCAATGGTCTCATTCTCATCCATCAAGAAATTAAGCTGCCTTGGAATCCAGTCCAAACGTACTCCAAATATATGTATCTTACGCGGAGACGTAAAATACAAAGGACCCATTTGCCGACCGTGGTGTGGAATGATCACATTCTGGCAGAAATCAAATGTCAAATGACAATATGTTATGCCATTATCATTATCTTGTAATGCTCGCTGAATGCACTGGTTGTACAGAGCCCTCTCTTTCTGTGCAGATATAATGTGCTGTTTCAGATCATTTGCAGATGTCAGCTTCTCTTCTTCATCCCGGGCATCAGCCACCTTCTTTCGAAGCTTCTCACATGTCGCACAGACGTCATCTTGAGGAGAAGCTATGCAAATGTGTGGTACACAGATATTCCAAACTTTGACAAACGTGGAATATTTCATTGTCCGTTCACCATCAGCTGCTGAAGCTTGATACTCTGCATGTACATACTTTTTTGTAGTCTGACAGTGCAAGTATATAGGTGGCATGTTGTCGCGACCTCGAGGGGCTGCTGGTTGTGGCAAACCATGCATGTCTGCGAAATTAATGATGAACGTCACTGTTGCCTTGATGGTTTCAAAAGTTAATGCTTTTTTAGATGTTTTCCCAACATTGCCATGGGTTCGTGACACTGCTCCATTTTTATCCATGTGTGTAATTATATTTGCTAGGCATTTCTTTCCAACATTATACACTAACATGAAGAGGGCTTTGCATATATGTTGACCTGAAAACATGAACTGTTTTCTGCTCTTTCTTCTTTTCTTTCCTCTCTTCGTATGAGTTTTGTCGCAGTCGATAAGTGTACCCATAATGTACATATCTTTTTCGTCCCTTCCCATTTCTTTAACATTAAGCATATGCTTATACATATCACTGAATGTAAACTTAGCTGTGCAGTTTAGGCGACACAAACATCCTTCTTCCTTCATCCTTTTGAGTTTCACATAGTCATCATCCTCATTGTCAACAAATACATCATCGGATTCACTGCCCGAGCTTTCACGACACTCTTGCTGTATAAACTGATGGGCACATTGTTCTACACTGACAACTTGTTCTTCCTCGTCCTCTTCAACCAGTTCTTCATCTGCCACCTCCTGTGATCCAAACGGTGTGTTCAAAGGAGTTCTTCCAAAATGCTCGGAAAGAATACTTTCCAAATCCTGAAAAGTAATAGAAATTATATAATTTTCGGTAACATAAAATTATATGATTCTATTAAATTGAGATGTATATAATAACTAATGTCATACGCGTGATCATCGACTGTCAACATTATCTCATAAATCTCGTACAGGGATTTAAGCTTTCCCGTTTTATATTTGTTTTGACAGTAAAATGTCAAATGTTCCGAAATATATGTTTAAGGTAAAAGCAAGAGGCGTAAAGTACCACTACCACTGAGTTATCATAAATTAAAAATTAATATGTTATTACATGTAATTGATTTATCATAATCACAAGGGTATTTGGGTGAAAAAAGTAATTAGATCTATATGTTATATAACGCTTGTATCCTAGAATAATTTATTTATTTATTAGATCTTAGATCTAATAAATAAATAAATTAATAATGTTGCCAAGATAGGATTGTATTGTAAACAGTCAAGCAAAAACATCAAAACTGAAATCGTGTGTAAAAAATAAAAGTGCATAATGAAAAAAAAAATGTATTCGTATGTGGACCGAACCTTATCCAAAAGAATGGCATTTCTCCTACGTAACCACTACACCACCACCACAACTTGAAATCATGTACGTTAAAAATTACATATGATAAATGAAACCCGATTTTCTATTCTATGAAAATTTGATTTATAACATTTTATTGTTTTGTTTCATTAAAAATTCGTTATAAATTATATGGGAAATATCATCTTTATGGAAAACATATAACTGACTTGATTCTTACACTCCCTGCGGTAAAGTTGAGTAATACAATGTCAGTCTGATCAGATACGATTTTATCTCGTAATTCATAGTATATCTAGCTAGATATAGTTAAATACATTTTTAACTGTTAATCATATACATATGCCAAATTATGGTTTGTACTTTCATATTGCGACAATTTTTTTTTCAGATTAAGGCTTCGATACAAAATGACATTGACTGCAAATGGCGGCGATCGAATGATGCAGTTGATACCAAAATGAAATCTCTTCCATTGATCTGTACAAAATATATGGAATTTATATAGATCTACATGTATAAGAAATAAATGAGATTGATACTTACATCAATGTCTTCATCCATCCGAAATTGCACTTCAGGAATCAAAATAGATGTTTTGAATTTCAACTAGTCAAGCGTGTTTTAAAACTAACATGTGATTTACACCAAAACAAATGACGTAACTTTAATCACATTTTTCTTGACGTCATGATCTATGTCATTTAGCCCCCTTTTGTCAGATCGCGGCTCATATGTATTGTGAAATCTTTAAATGACATCATCTCTGAAACCGCGGGACAGAATTTGATTTAAGTTGGCAGAGATGATCTTTGAGTGAAGCTTCACAAAACTTGCTGAAATTATGCCAATCTGGAAAAAACATGGCCACCAGGGGCGGGGCTAATTTGCTTTATATGTATATAGTGAAATCTTTAAACGACATCTCCTATGAATCTGCTGGACAGAATTTGATTAAATTTGGCAGGGATGATCATTTAATGAAGCTAAAATTAATTAATTTGCCTTATATGTATATAGTAATATGTATTAAATTCAATCAAGAGTTACTTACCTTGGTTTTCTAATGCCATTGAACATATTTATAAACATTCAAGTCAACACCATGAACGGTTATTGCAATATAAGGTTGACTTGCATGCAAAACTTTTAACATTTGATACGACAATATAAATATAACAAAGGACCATAACTAATTTAAAATCAATCCGGTCATGACATGCAAACAGTATGGGCAACTAGGCTTGGTTATATATATATACTTACCAGTTTTGTAAATCAAAGTCAATATCCATCAAACTGTAGCCAAGAAATAGTTTTGACAAATCTTGTCTACAGACAAACGGACTGACCAATTGTGTCAGTTTTCATTGAGCTTTTGCTCCGAAGGCTTATTATATAAAATAATCATCTTGGTTCCATGATTTCTTTTTAACAAGGTTTTGCTGTAGTTCAGGCACATTCAGACACAAGTATTATGGAGACAAATGAATGTTAGTAAATAGAGCTGAAGAAAATTTATTCAATGTATAAGAGTCAATATCAAATTTCGTCTAAATTCCTGTCTTTCTAGAATTTTGCACTGAAAACTGTACAAAAAGCTGCATTTTACGGTGCCAACAGACAGAGACTGTTAAGTTCTTTGTAAATCATGTATACATTTGCTTCATAATAACTTTGGAGTTGTTTCCCACCCATTTTATTACCCCTCATGGACCATAATTGGACTGTCCCTCATCAGTGTCACTCATATACTCTGATTCATAATAGGTAGAATATGCATTACAGCTACTAAGTCTGCTGAGGTTTCATTGACTAAGGTCTTATTTACACAATAAAAGCATAATTTTAATGTCTTTTGTAACATTTGCTACTGATTTCGTTCAAAATCTAACTGTCCCCAGGATAAGCGTCACTCCTGTAACAAAGATGTACAAATGCAAAATAATAACTGATCCCCCAAGTCTTTTGAAAGTGATCTCCCTTAAAACACTTTGTCAACTTCCTGTTGTACAAGTGGAAAAGGTGGCATTTTGAAAAACTTTGAAAGAAGATGCATCTGATGCCAGAAAAGCAAGTACATATTATGCATAATTTTTTGTCGGGTCACATCTGTTACACTTGTATTTTTTTTTTCAACAGATATTATATTAATATGTTTGTGCAGTTGATTCAGACAAGTTGTGTATTTTGTATAAAAAGTGTTTACCCCACCTAGTGAGACTTCATGTCGTTTGAAATAGGGTTTTTCACAAAATATATCACTCCTGTAACAGTGACCACTCCCGTAACATGCTTTTTTGTAACGGGAGTGAGTACAATTGTTACAGGTGTGACTTTTTCGTCATTTCAGCAGATATTTATAATGTATTATGACAAACTTGTCGATGTTTTGTGCTATTCTAGCTGTTGGGATATCATTTTGATATTAAGTGTATGTTATCCTCAGCTATATGAGTGGGATCCAGAGAACCAATAAATTGATTAATTTCTGTTACAGGAGTGACTGTTAAATGTCATGTTACAGTAGTAACAAAAACATACTTGAAATGGATGTTAGATTGGAGTATGAAATAAGACTCTTGCTAATCCTCTATAACTTTATCCATTTCATACATTTTTTGCACTTTATCTTAGTCATTGAACCAACCTTTGCTGAAATTTTGTGACAGGTGTGACAGGGCATTGTTACAGGCGTGACTCGTCTATTCATTTTTCAGTTCATTCGCTTGCACTCTTGTGATGGTGTGTTTACATATGGTTCAACTGAGAGAACAGCTGAATTAAGAGTCAGAATCATCATAGAGATGGTACTTCATGAAAAGATGTACCTAGACAATGATATCCTGTCACAAGGACTTAATGAGAAAAGAAGGGATGATAACCTTGCAAAACAATATGCACAATACTCAGAATTACTTTGAATGATGATTTAAAAAAACAATTTATGAAATGGAAGTGTACTGAAATGTGCATTTTTTTTCAGTTTATCCAAAGCTTAAGCATGCCCAACTGTCTGAAAAGATTTGAACAGGTTAATTCTTCCAAAACAGGTTAGGTGCAGCAATGCCCCAGTCTTAATAATGTGGACAATTAAGTACCAGAGATAATATGGTAGAAAGTAATTGGGTTCCAAATCACTTCATTGTATTTCTGCCTGTGGAAGTATATGTAGATGAAACTAACAATAAAGTGGGGTAACAGGAATGTAAAACTGATGTGAGGTTTGAGACTGTGAGCTTTGAGGAGCCTACAAACATTGGGACAGAGGAGAGTAAGAGTGTGGGGGCAAGGAGAAAAAGAGAAAAGCAACAGAGAACATTAGGAATAATGGGGGAGAGGAGAAAAAAGAGTGAGGGGAGGGCAAAAGGGCAGAAACAACAAAGGGACAGAGGAAATAAAGAAACGGGGGGGGGGGGGGGGGGGGGGGGCAAGGAGATTAAGAATGAGGTGGCAGGGAATTAAAGTCAGGCTACCAAGGAGGGTGAGAAAGAAAGAGAGGAAGGCGAATAAAGTGAGGGGAGAAGAATAGGAGTCATTGGGCCGAGGTGGGGGGGGGAAGGAAAATAAGAGTCATGGGGCTGAGGTAAGAGTCAGGGGGTGGAAGTCAGTAAGAGTCATGGGGACGAGGTCAGTAAGAGCAGGGGACCGAGGAGAGTAAGAGTCATGGGGCCGAGGTCAGTAAGAGGCAGGGGACCGAGGAGAGTAAGAGTCAGGGGACCGAGGAGAGTAAGAGTCAGGGAGGAGAGGAGAGTAGGAGTCAGGGGACTGAGGAGAATAAGAGTCAGGGGGGCAAGGAAGTTAAGAGTCAGAAAGCCACGGAGAGTAAAAGTTCTTGAGCTGAGAAGAGTAAGAGTCAGGGGCCGAGATCAGTAAGAGTCAGGGGGTCCAGGAGACTTATATGAACATACCAGAACCAGCACTCTGTGTTGGTAAGTATGTAGTTGTAAGATACAAGAAAAGACTTTATCTAGGATTAGTGTTGGACTCTGGTGTTGATGATCTATTTGTACAGTGCATGTACCAGGTTGGTAGAAAGAATATCAACTGCTTGATTTGGCCCCATAAAATTGCATGACAGGTGCTGGTATGACTACAGTAACATATTTTTGATACCAGAGCCAGTTAAGATTCAATCATCATCTTCTCATTACACAGTGAATGAAAGCCTCTGGCGATCCTTGTCTGAATTTCAGACTTCAAAATTCCTGGTGACAATTTCCATTTTATTTGATACTTGAACCCATTCTCAATAATAGGTGGTCTAGTGAATACTTTGTGACTACATATACAGTGAACCCTCGTTTAACCAGCATTGGTTAAACCGGCTACCTCGTTATACCCATAACATATTCTTTTAAACAAAATGTATAAAGCTCTTAAATGACTTTTAAATAAGTATCTGAAACAGATACTTAAGACAGGTGAGTGCTTAAAACAGAAACATAGAAACGCTATAGAAGTGCAGAAAACTCACAAGGAGCTGCCTGTACTTCTTGTATCCTGCATTAAGTCTAATGTTAATGCTTTTTCGAAATTAGCCATATGAATCCTTTCATATTTGAACTCATTATAAAATGTTTTATAACAAACAACAAGGGTTCACTGTTTATGTATAAGAACTCCAGATGCTGGCATGTGGATGCTAACACAGTTTTATTAAACACTTGGATGTTAAGAATTTTAAGATGTTTGCCTTTCTTTAATTTTAACCAGTTTTATGTAAGACCTGAAACTGGTTCCAGCCAATTTGTCTTTTTTGAAAAATATTGCCAAAATTTTCATTTTCCTTTGTGCAACCAAGTTCAAGAGTTTGGATCAACTTGTTGATTCACTTACTGTAAGCTCTGGTTTAAATCATTAAATGATGTCATTTGTACAATTTTCATCATTTAAAGTTCTGCTAAGAGTAATGAGATATTACAATAACTGTTAAACTTTGAAGGTGACGGTGGTCATGGTTTAATATGTCACTTCTATAACATTTGGTCTTTCCTGTAACAAAATTGTCAGATACTGAAGTATTTAAGAACCTTTCATTATATGAAACAACATTTTCTTGTTCAGATGTAATCTTTAAATGCAATTGTTGACTTTACAACACCAAATGAACACCAAAAGATAACTTTCCTTATCAATTTGTCCTTTCTGTAACATTTTATGTCACTCATGTAACGAGTGAGTCCTACCTGTAACAACCACTATATTACTAAATAAAATTACAGAGTAAGCACCTTCTAAAACCAAAAATGTGGAAGTTTGACACATTGCCATTGTCCTAGGCACCACATAACATGAGAATGATATATTTGCTGGTAAATATGTAATAGCTGAACATTTTACCCGCCAAAAAGCCTAAATAATTCATTCACAGTTGTAGAAATACATAGAATTTACATTTTATGACTTTTTTTTTATATTTCTGGCATAATATCAGCAAATAATCATTACTTTAATATGCCAACAAAGTATGAGTAAGATTTCTTACTTAGATATAAAAATTGTTACAGGAAGGACTCAACCATCGACACATTGCATTTGCAGCTATTTTTAGCTCGACTATTCGGAGAATATGAGAGCTATTCTACTAGCGTCGGCGTCAGCGTCGGCGTCCAGTCATATCTAAGAAATTTGCGTTAACATTTTTGGTTAAAGTTTTTCTGCAACTAAGTTAATATTATTACTCAGTAAGCACTTGGTGTATTGGATTTAAACTTCATACAAGTCTTCCTAAACATGAAATGGACCTGCAGAACCAAGATGAACAACTCTTGCTAGAATTTTACTCAAATTATGGGCCTTTTTCGACTTAGAAATTTGCGTTAACATTTTTGGTTAAAGTTTTTCTGCAACTAAGTTAATATTGTTACTCAGTAAGCACTTAGTGTATTGGATTTAAACTTCATACAAGTCTTCCTAAACATAAAATGGACCTGCAGAACCAAGATGAACAACTCTTGCTAGAATTTTACTTAAATCATGGGCCTTTTTTGACTTAGAAATTTGCGTTAACATTTTTGGTTAAAGTTTTTTGCAACTAAATTAATGTCATTACTCAGTAACCCCTTAGTGTATTGGATTTAAACTTCACACAAGTCATCCCAGACATGAACCAAACCTGCAGAACTAAAATTTTAATAAATTGAATTAATTAAATTTAATTAATTAAATTAATAATAATTATTAAATACTTATAGAAAATTAAAAAACTTTTCCATGAATTTTTTTTTTCGAATTATGACCTGAGTTTTACCGAGAATTAAAGAGAACATGCTGCTAAATTGAGTCACATAAATTATTTTAATACTGCTTTAATACAATGGTATTGCGTCACTATCAAATACCCGAATAGTCGAGCATGCTGTCTTTCGGACAGCTCTTGTTTGTTGCTTATTTAAGTGGCATATTCAAGTTCCACACTCTGGTTCCTAAAGTTCATATAGTTAATGAAAGTTTGAATTGATAGCAGTCAATTTTTTACTTTTACTCAAATCAGATTTAGACGAAAATTGATATTGACTCATATAGGTCTCTTCTGTATTTACCTGTATATTGTAGATATATGTTAGGTTTACTTGTATACTTTTGCAGGTATGACCTGATTCTGACAGCAGAGACAATCTACAGACCAGAGAACTACAGGAAGCTGTCTTTCCTGTGGCAGCACTGTCTGGCTGACAAGGGAGTTGTGTATCCTTATTGCCCAACAGGAATATTATCAGAAAAGTGCAGTCATACCTCTGGTGATAGTTTAAGAATGGTTGGTCTGATTGTACAAGTTTTAGCCTACCAAAAGTTCCTTCCAGTGCATTTCTAAACTATGAAGTATGAAGTGAAAGCTGTTTTTCAGCATTTGCATATGGAAGGGATAACCTTAGAGTACGAAAAGGACAAGCTGTATTGGTGGTTGAACATTTCTTTCCAAGTCAAAACTTTCTTAAGTTCTTTTTTTTCTTTCTTTAAATCATGGTAGCACAGGAAATGAAGCAAGATATTCAAGGACTTTAATAGGGCTAAGTTCAATTTAGGCTGACATCGTATTTTCTTAATCGGGACAACACGAAGTCGTAATTTAAACCTACGTGCACATGCTAGATTGACTAAAATGGCCTATAAAATGGCGGATAAATGGCGGACATCACGTGATATGACGTTGATAGTTAATATCACCTGACTTCAGACTGGATCCCATCTCATAAGAATCATGAAGCACACATAATAATGAGCGGGCAAACATCTCATCAGGTGCTAATCTTATATCCGGCAAGTAGCGAGGAACGACTATAGATGTTCCTTTCCATGGGAAGGAACAATAATGTTGCACATTCCAAGGAATCAGTTCTGTATGCCAACATCACACCACTGATTAGAATCTAACTAAGCATTATTATATATTTATAGTATTTTCGGGATCAACAATTTTTTCCAATCTTCTTACATCAAAATTCTTTTCAAGACTGTTTCTCAGTATCCATTAGTCACAATGGTAATGAGAAGCTTCAGAATCAAGAAAATACATGCATATCATCAGCATGCTCTGGTGATATTGCCATTCCTGCTAAATTTAGATTCTTGTCTGGACTCCTCAGCAACTATTGTCAGAGGCTTGAATTTTAGCTTGCCAGAGCTATTGTGATGACCCTGGGTCTGATTTGCATTGTCATCTGTTCTGCATCTTGTGTCATCAACAATTTGCTTTATAAGACATCTCTTCTGAAACCACTGGGTAGAAATTGCTATAATAAACATGATCCATGCAGAACTTTGGATGCCATGGTAAAATAAAATACAAACTTAAAATTATGCTCTCCTGAAACAAGTTTTCAGAATTTAATTTCAACCGGCACAAATGGTCATTTTATAGTCCTCTATCATACTTGCTAAAATGAAGTTAATCCCTTGAAAAATAGGCACTCAGGGGCTTGACGGGTTTTCTCATATACTCTCTCTATATAAAACAAGAGGGGCATATGGCCCTAGATCACTCACCAGAGTACATAAGCTTATTCAAAACAATTCAAGTTACTTGATTTTACCTGGTTTCTTCCAGCAGCAACCAGATTCAAGTTTCAGATACAAGGAATTCTTAAGTTAGTCAGTCATCTGGAGGCCTCAGATTTCAAGGGATCAGAAATGCTTATACAATAAGCTTGGGGGTCAAGGCCACAGCACTCTGTTGACCTTAAAATGTGCAAGCAATTGTGTCCTGGCTGTTACTTTATTGTGTATGGTCATGCTTTAGAATAACTTACAAATGATCATGAGCTGTTTTGTTAATGCCTCCGCCATGAAATTGTGACAAACATATGATGTTTCACCTGTCTGTGTGTGTTTCTAGACAAACAGTTGTGTTCTGGCTGTAACTTAGTTGTGGAAGGTTGTGTTTTGAAATAAGGGATCCTTAGAACAAAATGTGCCACAAACAAGAACCAGGTCACAAGCTTAAAGGTCAGGATCATAGTGCTCATTTGATCTTATAATCTTCTTTTATATTTCAAGTTTCTCATCATATTCACTGACAAGAATATCAAAGTAATAAACACAAAGGCGGGGGCATCTCAGTTCTATGGACACATTTTTAGTTCTAATATAATCTATAAAGAAAATTTCTAAGTTTCTCTTCTTCTCTGAAACTAATGGCCAAAATTAAATTTTATTTTGCAAAAATGATCACCTCTAAAAGAAAGTTGATCCTTAAGAAAAGAGGCTCCCATGGGGTTGGCTTAAGTGTTCTTAAAATAACTAAAAAAAAATTCAAAATTATTCTTTCAGCTAGATATTAATATAAATTTGCTTAACTGACTCCTTCTTTACACTAACAAGAGTACAGCCTGTCTTCGGTTATTGTTATTCAAATATGCTATATCCAAAGCCTTTATTTGAACCTGACCTTTGCTCAGGAGCAGGAGGTCATGGGTTTGATACCAAGTTGTGACATGTAACCAAGTTGTAAAAAAATAGTACTGATATAGCTCCCTTGCTTGGTACTCAGTATATAAGGGTAGTTCCAGGACTGGTTGGCCCAGTGTCAGGATAATTTGACAATATGACTTTTACGTTTGCGAATGACATGTAGTAGAAAATTAATCTCCTTTTAGGCGATGTAGATTCAATAGGGCTGTTGGATGTGTATTTGCTAGTTGAGCACGTTGAGACAGGGACTATAGTGCAGACAGTTAAATTTTAGGATTGGTATTCATTATGATTTGTTTATGAATGTTCCCAATTTATGTTTAAGCAGTGAGGGGATGTGAGTTGTCATATGTTTACATATTGTAAAATATCAGCACTTACTTGTCGTTTGTTTCAAACCCTATCAACAAATTAAACATGTTGAATGTTTATGTTGTTTTGTTTTTGAGAGACGCCTGAGGTTTAAGGGAACACCTTTTACCTGCAAACCTTTGTTTTGAAAGGGAGATGTATAATGTCTTCAGTATAGTGCACATTAAATTGTAAAGGATTGTGATACTCAATCAAAGACGGTTGTAATTTTATTGCAACTGATTGGCAGTAAAATTAATGAAATAATGCACTTATTAAAGAAATTAAGGATGAATTCGTATTCATCTTGTGTATTGCGTCGAACACAATATTAAAGCATGCATGCAAATAGTCACATTTGAACATGGATTATTCAAACATGCATTATTCAAAGTGAAGCATTAGTCCTGATGACTTTGAATAATAGATTTCAATTAACTGAGATCCTACTATATCACATTTAAAATAATGAACCAGTACTTGGCATTATGCCTCTTTGATATTTGAATCAAAGTGCTCAATGCACTGAGAGATGGCGGCAAGATTAACATGAAAAAGCTTTACTTCTAAACCAAGTATTTCAATACTGATAGAAACAATGGGGGTTAAGGTCATATGACGCCAAAAACTCCACACACTTTTCTGCAACTATGCTTGTGAGACAGTTGAATTCGCTCTCTGTTTATTACATAATAATCTGGAGTAAGGGTCAACTTGATTTCATTCCTAAGTTGCATGCCTAAGTAGGTCATTCCCCTGTGAATCTTTTGTTGAGGATGTGTTGAAATTAACAAGATATTTGATTGTTTAAGATACTTTAATGTTACCCTTTCTATTTCAAAGTTAAAAAAATGCGCTGGGAGGAGCTTAACTTGTCATAATGCAAATTTACATGTGAACTACTTTAGGCTAATTACGACCATGCAAAGCACTACTTTTTTTTCTTTTTACAGGGGTAGATCTTCATTTATATAAAATGGCTTGCTTTTCTGATTTATAATTGTCACGGATATTTTGTTCACGCTTTTAATGGATGTTCCAGTGCAAAATAATGGTAAAAGAAAACATGTTAACAAACAACAACACATTAAAAGCAGTTATGGTTATGATTAAAATGTCTATTAAGACGGTGGCTTGTCGCAGTCTAAAAATCACTTAATTCTTTGTTCAGTGTTGTCATTGTTAAACAAATTGCTTTTGTTATTCAAACCTTTACTTGGTCTCAGATATGTAGCAGCCAAGTCCAACTATTTCGGAGTTGGAGGTGGGACCAGGGATTTTGAGAACTTTATTAAGAAAGAAGGAATATTTGATCTCCAGACCTGCTACACAATTAGAGAAGGTAACAATTTTTCAGTGTTATACTCTAACCTCACAATATGACGTTGGGGCTGTGTATATTTCAATCAAGTATGTCAATAACTAAATAATATTTCTTGGGAATCACTTCAAACTTGGAAATGGATACCTTCAAGGTATAAGAGTGAAATGTTTAAATACCCCCCCCCCACACACACACACACACACACTTCCCTATATAGGAATCACTTTGTCCGTCTGTCGGTCCATTAGTCCCAAAATCTTTTGTCCAAGCTCTAACTTAACTATGCCTTGCTGGATTTCCAAATGGTTTGGCACAAATTTTCACCATATTAAGGTGAATGTCGCACGATAGAACCAGATTGCTAGCTCAAAGGTCAAGGTCATACTTGGAGGTCAACAATAGAAAAGCAATGCCAATATGCTTGTCTGGGCTTGACAAAGGATTGCTGGATTTCCAAATACAGTCGAAACTCGTTATCTCGAAATGCACATGTGTTTGACACAATTTGTCTATAAAAGCCCCATATGCCTAATAAAAATCTTGTCATATTAAATGTTATTGCCTAAAATGAGTTTTGTTGAAGTTGATGATGCAAGTTTCTTTTGGTATACTCGCTGCTAATACTGCCAAAATAGCGTCAATGTTAGATCAAAAGTTTACATTTTACATGATTTAGTTAAGAGTGTGTAATTGCATCTAGCATTGGTATGTTCATTTCCAAATATTACAGTTTGCAACATTTTAATGTTGTAACTGACTCTAATTGCGGTGATTTGGGGCATAATCTACAAAAGTGTGAAAACTTCTTGCGGCAATACTAAATATTCGCACGTCCGTTAGCGTGTCGGCACGTGTCGAGATAAACACATAGTTTTAGGTGAGAATTTACCCTTCGGACCAAAGACATATGTCGACATATAAAAAATGTTGAGATACAAAATGTCAAGATAAGAATGGATTTTATAGATATTTTAATAGAGAAAAAAGTTGGGATATACTAAATGTCGAGACTCGGGATGTCAACATAAGGAGTCTCAACTGTAGTTTGGTACAAATGTTTATCATATTAAGACTGAGTGTCCCGTGAAAGAACCAGATTGCTAGCTCAAAGGTCAAGTTCATACCTAGAGGTCAACAATAGAAAATCAGTGCTAATATGCTTCTTTATGGATGATTACTCATTATTATAATTATATTGATAGTTGCTCATTTTTTTCCCCCATCATCACCCTAAAAATGTTCATAGAAGAATTATAAACTGTTGCTGACTTACTGACTTTGTGTTATCCAGACTACCTTTAAAATGATCAAACTTATGTGGCAAAGGTTACAGGCTACATTCTTCCTGTATGCCAGAACCACATTTTTGCCACAGACTTTGATGGGTATGTCTGCTGGTAAATAACATTAATATGTTATTGACTGACAAATAGCAGTATTAATCACCTTCAGTGATAGTTCTGGTCTTGTATATCATAATATGGCATAATTAAACAAAAGTATTATTTTGCAGGTGTACCAAGAGAAATCATGGAGCTGACTAAGTTGTGAGAAGAGATACTGGTTGAGTTTGCATATTTAAAAATGTGCCTTTGTGGATGTTACGGTGGATGACCAAAGTTATTTCAGGAATTTTTCTCTTATTACCAGAGAACTACGTGCTCAAGGTGAGCTATGAGGATCAACTTCTGTTCGTCGTTGTGTGTCATCCGTCGTCATTTGTTTGCATTAAACAACAACTCCTCTGAAACCCCTGGGTAGAAACTTGGCATGAATGATCCTCGGGGGGGGGGGGGGGATCCACAAAAGTTGATGAAATAAAAATGATCCATGCAGAACTCTGGTCGCCATGGCAACCAACAGAAGTTTACTTTAAAATCTTCAAAAACCTTCTCCTCTGAAACCAAAGGTTAGTATTTAATTTCCTTTGGCACAAATGGTCACCTCATAGTGCTCTACCATAATTGCTAACATAAAGTTGGTCTCTTTAAAAAATGAGGCCCCTAGGTGGTTGGCTATTTCCTTAAATACTCTGTATAAGATTTCAAAACTCTTCTTCTATGAAACCATTGGTCAGAATTTAATTTCTTTTGGCATGTATGGTCACTTTATGACTGTTTACCATAATTGCTAAAATAAAGGTGATCTCTTAAAAAATGAGACCATGAGGGGGTCTGCTAGTTTCCTTATATACCCTGTATAGATTATTTCAAAATTCTTTTATGAAAGCAATGGTTATAATTTAATTTCTTTTGGCACAAATGGTGACCTCATGGCTGTCTAACTTTATTCCAAAAATTATGTTGATCTCCTGAAGAATAAGGCCTCCAGTTGCTTGACTAACTTAAGAATTCTTTGTATTTGAAACTTGAATCTTGTTGCTGCTGGATGTAGCCACGAAAAAAACCTGACTTGAATGGTTTTAAATAAGCTGTACTCTGGTGAGCGATCTAGAGCCATATGATCTTTTTTTTTCTTTTTCAACATTAATTACCCCTGTCATATATGTTAAGGTGATGTGTGCATCTTTTGATTTAATAAAAGTATTGTTAGCTCACCTGAGCACAACGTGCTCATGGTGAGCTTTTGTGATCGCCTTTTGTCCGGCGTCCGTCCGTGCGTGCGTCTTGCGTCAACTTTTCCTTTAAACAACTTCTCCTCCTAAACCACTGGATGGATTTTGACCAAACTTCACAAGAATCATCCTTATCATGACCTCTATCAAAGTTGTTCAAATTATTTTGATTGGGTGAATAAGTAGGTCACAGGAGCTAAAAATAGATTTTAAAAATGAAAATTTAAAAAATCTTCTTCTCCAAAACCACAAGGCCTAGCCTTTTGATTTTTGGTATGTAGCATGATCTTATGACTCTCTACCAAGATTGTACAAATTATGACCCTGGGGTCAAAATTGGCCCCGCCCCAGGGGTCACTTGATTTCACATAGGCTAATATAGGAAAAACTTGAAAAAATCTTTTTCTCCGAAACCACATGGCCTAGCCTTTTGATTTTAGGTATGTAGCATGATATAATGACTCTCTACCAAGATTGTTCAAATTATGACCCTGGGGTCAAAATTGGCTCCGCCCCAGGGGTCACTTGATTTTACATAGCCTAATGATACCAGGTGAGCGATCCAGGGCCATCATGGCCCTCTTGTTTTTATATAGGAACATGTTTGACCAGTTTTGGGATACTGAAATATCTGATTTTATTATGCCACCTGCGTATCATGGCACACATATAGGGATCACTTTGTCCGTTGTCATCAGCGTCAGACTTTCTTTTCCGGAGCATAACTACAACTCCATAGTATGGATTCAATCTAAAGTTGGAACATGGATATCTTATGAGGTGAAGAAGTATTGTGCATAAGGCCCGTTACTGTAGCTCATCTAATACTTGAATTATTCCCTTTATGTGATTTTGTTTAAAAACATATTATCTAGAGCATAATTTCAACACATTTGCATGGTTTCACTCAAACCTCGGAACATGGACACCTAATGAGGTGTAGATGTGCACTGCTCAAGAACCATAACTCTAGCTCATCTTATTCTTGATTTTGTAAAAAAAAAATTGAGAGAAAACATAAATCTCTAACGAGGTGTAGTGCACAGGAACCGTAATATTAGCTCATCCTATTCTTTACTTATCCTCTTAAGTTGATTTTGTAAAAAAAATAAATAAATAAAACAAGAGGGCAAAGGGAGACCTGAAGTCGCTCACCTGAGAAACATTGCCTGCACTGCTGAAGAAATAAAGATGTTGGAGTGTAAAAACAGCAACACATATATACACTTTTCAAAAACATTGTTATATTTTGAAAGGACATTGTTATATGTTGATTCATGTCAATATAAAGTGATATATATGTAATTTCTACATGCTTGGGACATCTGTTTATTGTAAATATCTTCAATGCTATGTATCATTAGACAACCAATTTTGCTATGCAGTTATGAATTATTTATTCCTATCATGAAAATAAATCAGGCTTTTTAGGCTTAAATAATGTTTCCATATGGTTGCCAATGAAAATTGTGGCCGTTATGAAGCCAAACTGACGTAGTGTAAGTTCAGTTGTTGTAACAGCTAGATTGTGGTAAATAGCACCGTTTCCACACGACATCAGTATGGAATAGGTTTTTAATTTAGCCATGGAGCCACATAATCGAGAAAGGGAGCAACTTCTGTTATTATTGAAAAAAAAACAACATTCAAAATATGCAATTCTTCTATCATTAATAACAAGAAAGATTAAAACAAAATGTTTTAATGGACAGCTTATAATAAGCATAATGTCCCCCTCTTTTTCTCTTTTCTGCTGTTTTGACCTTTTAATCTTACCTTCTAATAAAAAAATGGCCTATATGTATAAAAACACCATTAAAATACAAACATCTACTGACTAATAACTTATTAAATGTGATCAATTACACTGGAAACTATTTAAAATAAACACAAATCACGTATTTCATGCCCCCAAACAATCACATAGAAAAATATCAGTCACTTAAAATTATTACAATCACAGCTTTACATTCGAGTGCAATACAAATTTGCGGCATACGGTCAAAATGCCCCTGGTCAAAACGTTCCCCAGCCAGTTTGCTTTTCTCTTTCATCATGAAGGTACTTAAAAATTTGTATTGTACTGTATTGAAAATATATACAAGATCCTTTAATCGGACTGTGATAATCAGTATTATCACTTTAACTGCTTCTGTTTTCACGCCTTTTTTGACTGATCATCTCCTTGTATAAGCATTTGCTAACTGGCTAATATGCATTTCAATTATCAACTCAAAAGGCATATAATAAACAACAACTACCACCATTTTTTTTTATTAAACAAAAATTATTTGAAACATACTAAATACAAACAAGCGAGAAGCAAGATTATGAAATATACATGATTTTAATAATATGCAATTTATTCCAATATTAAATAACCTTCAATAAGTGTTATTTTAATAAATACACTTCATTATAATAAAAATACTAACATAACTCACAATTATATAAGTGTGGATTTTTTTTTTCAATTGAACAGGGGGACGTTTTAACTTTTTCTGCTGGCTGATGATTTGACCAAATATGGGGGACGTTTTGACCAAATTAGGGACGATTTGACGGGGACGTTTCGACTAGGGGACATTTTGACTGTAAACCCAAATTTGCACATGCACTAACGGAAGTGTAAACTCATTTTAATTGGACATACTAATAATATATTCAGTACTTAATAACAGTTATGTATATACAGTACTGAATACCGTCCAGAAAAAAAAACTGGATACATTTAATGGGTATCTGATAACTCCCTAGACTCATAGGCTACGGGTTTTAAAACTTGGTTAACAGACCTTGCAGCAACCCGATTCATTAAAGCTCAGAAGAAAGGTTTTGGAAGATGTTTTGAGACCTTAAAATATTCAGATTGTTAGATACATACATAGCTTGAAAAATCAATGAAACCGCACCGTGACTATATTGTAGAAAGTGTAAAAAACATATTGCCATATCGGACATGTCTAATTGAAGGCCCTAGGCCAAATATGCAGTCCCTGTATATAAGCTGATTATTATATAGTACTTGAAATGGGTAAATTTTACAGAACATTGTAGCTTATGTAGTAAATCTTTGTTGGGGAAGGAACATCTAAAACTAGCATCTGAAAATATGTTTGCCCACTCAGTACTTTGTGTCATTCTGAATTCTTACTATGAGACGGGGACCAGCGTGAAGTTATGTAATACCTCGATCCGCCATTTTATCGGCCATTTTTGATGACGTGCATGTTTTCTGTTAAGCCCACATTCTAACAAGTGCAAGAAACCATACGAAACACCAAACTAATTTATTCAGGGGTTTCACTTGAAATTGCAGGGAAAGACACCTTCATTCATAATTTCAATCATTACATGCATTTTGTAACAACCCTTGGGGTCATGACCTTAATTTGGAGTGTAGATATAGAGGTCTGCTGGTAGGCTCTCCCATTACCTGTCACTAGGTATTTGTTTATGGCAGGGTGTCAGGTTACAATGCGATGATATATTATTATGGAACAAGAACTCTTTACTCCTGCCCTGCTGACGTTTTAGAATCAAAGCGCTCAATGTGTTGAGAGACGGCAGCCGGATTAAAAAAAGCTGTGATTCTTAATTATTGATACAATAGAGGCAAAAGCCACATGACGCAAAAACTCCACACACTCTCCTGCAACTATAGTCGGTAGTAAGACAATCAAATTCGCACTCTTTATTACAAAAATATCAGGAATAAGGGTTATGAACCTGACTGTATGAACTTCAGAAGTAGGTCATTCCCTAGGACCCGATTTATATACACTATCTACTGTACTTAACAAGGTACTTGATGTTTTAGATACTTGAATGTTTGTTTCTATTTCAAAGTTAAGAAACCTAACTCGCTTTCATGCAAAATTACGCGTGAACTACTTAAGGTTAATTACAGACATTTGAAGCGCTACATTTAGCTTTTGTGATCACCCTGCGTCCGTCGTGCGTCGTCAACAATTTGCTTTAAACGACATCTCCTCTGAAACCGCTGAACAAAATTTGATTAAACTTAGCAAAGATGATCCTTGGGTGAACCTTCACATAAGTTGCTAAAATAAACTTGATCCATGTAGATCTCAGGTTGCCATGGCAACGGAAAGAAAAAAATTATGAAAACTTTAAAAATCATCTCCTTGAAAACTACTGGCCAGATTTCAAAATGTTTTTGTACAGATGTTCCTTCGGTAACTACAGTTGAGCCTCGTTGTGTCAAACTCGTTTGTATCAAATTTCCGCTTATGTCAAATTTATTATCTAGTCCCGAATTTGTTTCCTATATATACATATAGATACTCGACGCTTAAGTCAAATTCCTTTAAGCCAAAATTCCTTTTGTCTCAAAGCGATTATCTGTCCCCGTGTTGTTTTTTCTCACCTTTTATCTGTCGCTTGACTCTAAGATCAAAGCAGCCGCCGACACCAGGCACGTGTCAGTTTGTTGAGTTGTGAATGTGATGTCACGGAAATTGACTGATTCTTTAAGAATTGAATATTTGTTTGTCTGTTCATGTATTGAGTCCTATACTGTATATAGAATTACTGTACGTATTTATTATTCGTAATAAGTATGTTATTTTCTTTTAAATACCACCCAAATTACAATGAATAATTTGACACACAGGGGAGATACCTTCAGAGATATGCACATGTATTCTGATATCTCAAAATTCTCTTCAGTCAAATTTTGTTCAATTTCCCAGTGACTTTGACATAACGAGGTTCGACTGTATCTATCAAAATTGCTAAAATTTCGATCCGTAAAAAAAACATGGCCACCAGGGGCGGGGCTAATTTGCCTTATATGTACATAGTGAAAACTTTAAACGACATCTTCTTTGAAACCGCTGGACAGAATTTGATTAAACTTGGCAAGAATGATCCTTGGGTGAACCTTCACAAAAGTTGCTAAAACAAATGGGTTGCTGTTCTGAATTATAAGTGTCAAGGATATATTGTTCACGCTTAAAATGGATGTTTACAGAGCAAAATAACACGTTTACAAACAACAGCACATGAATAGCGGTTACGGTTATGAATAAAAGGTCTGCGTAACATATTCCATTCGTATTCGTTAGTGCAGAATCACATTGTGTGGATCCGCACTAAGCGCGGAGAGGTACAGTTAAACTTGTCATGGAAAATATGCAAATTAGCAAGGTCAGCGATGCCTGGTAAGCACATTGTATCTTTGTTGGGGATAAGGGTGATTTTTCAATGTGAATATTATCAATAAGACTGACCTTGAAACATCCGATTTTCTATTAAAATACATGTTTTTAAAATACATTACAGCATATTATACATTTAATGTAACAGAAATAAAATTTGGAACAATATGTTGAACCAACTGCAGAAGCACTAGGAAAAACGTTTTTTACATCCTGTGAAAATGAATGTCATTTGACGTCATAATTTGAAAAAATAATTTCTAATTTCTACTTGTTAACTTCTATATGTTGCAAACGTCAGAGCACCTTGAAAATTAAATAGCATATGAAGGTGCAGCAATAGATTTTATAGAGCCATGTCACTTACGTGACCTTTATTTTCAAAATTGGTTAAAGTATAAGGAAGTTACAGCCAAAATAAAGACTCTCAGCGAATTCGCCGTTGTTTCACGGCTTAACTGCATGAAAGGCAGTTTATAAATATGACTGGAGGATGCCTTGGTATTACATAATGTGATTTTATCAGGTTTTATAAAGCTTACATATAGTACAGTACACAGAGCACAATTTATTTTTGTTAATCATAAAACAGGGAAAAAAGAAATAAGAGATATGGTATGTGGAGGCAATTACTGATTTTACTTATCTCATCTTTGTATTTGTCTTTAGGTTGGCTCTATTTATCTGCTATTGGTGATTTTGCAGCGTTCTCTGACAAAACACATAAATTTTGACAGTTGACGGACTTATTTGCCAGCTCAACTAGCCAAATTAATGCATTACGCCAGGAATTTTCTCTACACCTCCGTGTCACACAAGCACTCTGTCTCAATGTAAACATGCCATGTAAATCCATTTGTGTAATGTCTGTATTTAGATACCCGGTGTGGTTTTAGTGACATATCCAGCTTGATTCACTTCTACAAGTTATTGTTAAGGTTTATGCTAAGTAAATCCGTTTGATTATGGGTAGAACATTGTATTTTTAAAAGTTTAAATCTGCACACGCCTAACTGTTTACATGTGGTCGGCCATTTTGTATTTACTATTTCCGGTTGTTGCTATGGGTAATGCTGGTGCTCTGTGTACTGTACTATATGTAAGCTTTATAAAACATTACATATGGCCCATTTGATGAATAATAGAAAACGATCAAACCAGCCGTGAGTTCAGTTAAGCGTTCATCTTCTTAAAATGTAGGAAGAGGAATCAGCTTTTTAATGCATCTAGTTGCGATGTAATATGTATTTGAAATTTGACGTAAATGGTTCGAATCTTGGATTCGCTATAGAACCTTTAACTTTCCGAATTTGGAAAAACGGAAATGGGGATGTACAACTAAAACGTAACATATACATTCTGTGAAAATTTGATGAAAAATCGGTCAAGAAATATGGCTGTAGACTGCGTACAAGCTTTTTGTAGATGACGTCAAATTTGACGTCATAAGACATCATAGGTATATGAACATAATTGAAATGAAAATTTAAGTATCTGAAATATATGCCATTAAAATAGCATGGCCTGGGACCTTAGCATCATATAGAAATTTGTGCGTACAAATAATTTTTTTGACTTTATGATGTCATAATACGTCATATGACGTTTTAATTCACAGAATGTAAAAGACACATACAGCCTTACATTCTCTCCAAATATCAGCTTTGAAACTCATCTTGAAGCGATTTTATACATATTTGAAATTTGACATTTGTTTGAATCTTGGATTCACCATAAAACGTTTTGCCTTTTCGAATTTAGAAAAACGGACACCGGGATGCAGAATATTGGCCCAGAAACAATGGCTGTAGACCGCGTAAAAGCTTTTGTAGACGACGTCAAGTTTGACGTCATATGACGTCATAGGCATATGAAAATAATAAAAATCAAAATTTCCGTATCTGAAATATATGCCATAAAATTTTCAGGGTCCTGGGACCCCTGCAACATATAGAAATTAAGGCGTAGAAAAGAATAGTATTGTATTGGGGGTTTACCGTCGCTGCAATAGTATTTCAATCATATAGCGACGTCCAGCTAATTACAGGTGGAGGAAGACCCCGAGTACACAGAGGTACCGCGTTGAAAAGAAGAAAAAAAGAATAATAACAATAAAAAAACAGTACAAACACAACAGGTCTTTCTGCGAAAGGCAGAAAACCCAATAAATAAGAAACAAAAAAGGGCCATGATGGCCCTGAATCACTCACCTGATTAATATTGCCTTCATGTCCTTTTATAAAACTGCAAAATAATCTTAATTGCAAACAAAAACTGTACCCGTGGTCCAAATTTTGATAGTCATAGCTATAAAATGAGGTGACCCCAAGAACCATGATTTGAAAACTTGGTTCAGGTCCACAAGGCTATATTACATACCAAATATTTAAACCCATGTTCTTGTGGTTTCTGACAAGGATCTTCCCTTATAAGTCTGTGTAAAATGAAGTGACCCTGGGCGGGGCCAATTTTGACCCCAGGGCCATGATTTGAACATACTTGATAGATGTCCATAAGGTAATATTATACACAATAAATATCTAAACTCCAGGCCTCGTGGTTTCTGAGAAGAAGATTTTTCTAGATTTTCCTAATTAAGCCTATGTAAAATCAAGTGATCCCTGGGGTGGGGCCAATTTTGACCACAGGGCCATGATTTGAACAGACTTGGGAGAGATCCACTAGACAATGCCACACACCATCTATCTAAACTCCAGGCCATGTGGTTTCTGAGAAGAAGATTTTTCAAGTTTTTTTCCTATATATATATCTAAGCTCCAGGCCTTGTGGTTTCTGAGAAGAAGATTTTTTTATTTTTTTCCTATATAAGCCAATCAAGCCACCCCTGGGGCGAGGTCAATTTTGACCCCAGGGTCATGATTTGTACAATCTTGGTAGAAGTTCTTTAGACAATGCTACATACCAAATATCTAAGCTCTAGGCCTTGCAGTTTTGCAGAAGATTTTCAAAGTTTGCATTTTTAAAATCTATTTTTAGCTCCTGTGAACTTCTTTTTCAACCAATCATAATAATTTGAACAAGTTTGATAGAGGGCATCATAAGGATGATTCCTGTGAAGTTTGGTCAAAATCCATTCAGCGGTTTAGGAGATGTTGTTTAAAGCCCTAATAAGAAACAAGAGGGCCATAGAGGCCCTGGGACGCTCACCTGAGTATAGGGTTACCCAAGGAACATCTGTACTAAAACATTTTGAAATCTGGCCAGTAGCTTTATGGAGATAATTCTTAAAGTTTTCATAATTTATTTCTTTCCATTGCAACCAGAGTTCTACTTGGATCAAGTTTATTTTAGCAACTTTTGTGAAGCATCCCTGCCAAGTTTAATCAAATTCTGTCCAACAGTTTCAGAGGAAATGTCGTTTAAAGTTTTCACTATATACATATAAGGCAAATTAACCCCACCCATGGCAGCCATGTTTTCTTACAGATCAGAATAATTTTAGCAATCTTGGTAGAAGGTTACCGGGCAAAAGAACATCTGTACTAAAATATATTGAAATCTTGCTAATAGTTTTAAAGGAGCTACATGATTTTTAAAGTTTTCATAATTTTTTTTCTTTCCATTGCCATGTCAACCAGATCTTCATATATCAAGTTTATTTTAGCAACTTTTGTGAAGGTTCCCCCCAAGGATCATCCCTGCCAAGTTTAATTAAATTCTGTCCAACAGTTTCAGAGGAAATGTCATTTAAAGATTTCACTGTATAAATATAAGGCATATTAGCCCTGCCCCTGGTGGCCATGTTTTTTTACGGATCAGAATAATTTTGATAGAGGGTTTCCCAAAGAACATTTGTACTAAAACATTTTGAAATCTGGCCAGTAGTTTTGAAGGAGATGATTTTTAAATTTTTCATATTTTTTGCTTCCATGGCAACCAGCGTTCTACATGGATCAAGTTTATTTTAGCAAGTTTAATCAAATTCTGTCCAGTGGTTTCAGAGGAGATATCATTTAAAGCAAATTGTTGACAACCGACAAAGACATGCAGACGCATGCGCAGGGTGATCCTAATAGCTCACCAATAGCTAAAAACTAAAGGAACTAAAACAGGCTGTTTCAGGTACTGAAAGCCACAAACATGCACCAAATGCTGGTAAAAAAAATCCACTACAGACCCGTGTGCAACCTGTGAATGTGCTTGTTAGTTAACAAAATGTTAGAAGGACAGACTGTCTTCATCTTGCAAGAACATGTTGAAAAAGTCTTAAAGTTAGTTTATATAGTTCTAAGTGTTGAAGTATTTTTTAATGTTTTAATATTTCATCAGGAGATATTTAGCCTAAATATTTAGGCATATAAGTTGTCCCAACCATAACGGTAATTAATGTACTTTAAAAAACAAAGTGTACTGGAATCAAAATCTTATTTCAAAGTAGTTGTTCTGATCTAGAAATGATTTTGCTTAATACTGTAATGATCTGAGCTGGAATTATTATGTGTGAATCAAACATTTATTGTGAAAAGTGTCTTACTTATTGCTGCAATTAACATAGATCTACAAGAAGACTTGTGCCATAAATATCAGTGACAATTTCAATGTATTTGAAGACTTTGAACATCATATATTAAATTAATGGTGAAATGAAACAACATAAGGCTTGTTAAGATTTACAATTCAGCCTTAAAAACAAGAAGTGTAATATGTCCCAACCATAACGGTTAAACAGAAATTTCACTACATTTTTGGTTTGGACGATGCTAAGTAATGCCTTTGAGTATCAAAGCCAGGTTGGTTTTATTTTGAAGGAATTTGATAAAGTTTTTATTTCAAATATTTATTTAAAGTAAATGTTCAATTACAATCTAAGAATAAAAATTATTAAAGGTTTTTTATCAAATTGCCATATTTTTTCAAGAATGTAGTTAATCTAAATGAAATATAGCTTGAAAGTTTGTCACATGCCCTTGCCTAATGTATAATGAAAAAATATTGTCAAACCCAATGGTTTACATAACAGTTTTCAAATTTAAACATGCTTTATGAAGTGTAAAAAAACCCATCTTAGTTCTATCTAAAATCAATATATTTTTAAGAAAGCTGCATCTGTTTAAAAAAAAAGCATCCTTTCTGCGTTTTTCACTATATGTACTATGAAAAAGAACTAGCAAAAGCAGTCTCAACAGCAGTTCAGTTTTGGACCTTAATGTCACACTTTATTTGCACTTGGCCATATAAGCACTGGGCCTTATGCTTTCAGAGGAGAAGACTTAGTGCGGAGTCATTTATCTCCAAAGGGCCACCATTTTGAAAATCTTGATAATGAACCATTAGATGATACTACATACCAAAAATCTAAGCAATAGGCCTTATGGATTCATAGAAGAAGATTTTTAAAGATTTTCCTATATATAACTCTATGTAAAACAAGTGACCCCTGGTGCGGGGGCATTTATCACCATAAGGTCATGATTTGTACAATCTTGGTAATGAACCATAAGATGATGCTACATACCAAATATCTAATCTCTAGGCCTTATGGATTCATAGAAGAAGATTTTTAAAGAATTTCCTATATAACTCTATGTAAAACAAGTGACCCCTACTGCAGGGGCATTTATCACCGTTTGGCTATGATTTGAACAATCTTGGTAATGAACCATTAGATGATGCTACATACCAAATATCTAACTTAGGCCTATGGATTCATAGAAGAAGATTCTTAAAGATTTTCCTATATAACTCTATGTAAAACAAGTGACCCCTGGTGCGGGGGCATTTATCACCGTAGGGCTATGATTTGAACAATCTTGGTAATGAACCATAAGATGATGCTACATACCATATATCTGAGCTTTAGGCCTAATGGATTCATAGAAGAAGATTTTTAAAGATTTTCCTATATAACTCTATGTAAAACAAGTGACCCCTGGTGCGGGGGCATTTATCACCGTAGGGCTATGATTTGTACAATCTTGGTAATGGCCCATAAGATGATGCTACATACCAAATATCTAATCTCTAGGCCTTGCAGTTTTGCAGAAGAAGATTTTCAAAGTTTGCATTTTTAAAATCTATTTTTAGCTCCTGTGACCTACTTTTTTAACCAATCTGAATAATTTGTACAACTTTGATAGAGGGCATCATAAGGATGATTCCTGTGAAGTTTGGTCAAAATCCCTTCAGCGGTTCATTAGGAGATGTTGTTTAAAGCAAATTGTTGACGACGGACGCACGCACGGACGACGGACAAACGGCAATCACAAAAGCTCACCATGAGCACATAGTGCTCAGGTGAGCTAAAAACAACAAACCCAAAAGGTCTTTCTGCAGAAAGCCCTAATTACCAGTTTGACGAAACCACTACCTGTTTTGTTCATAATGTCCAGTCTGACGAACTGGTAGTTTGACGAAACCACCATAATCCTACAATGACGTGGGCGGATATGATATCAGGTAACACCATGGACTGCGGACCACCATAATGTCACATTAATATTAGCGCTATTTCACAACAGAGATTAATGAATTTAGACTATCAGTTAAAATCATGGCCTTTGATGGTTGATTATTTTGTATCCACTTGAAGGCATTCAGGATGGCCAACAATTTGCATGTATAAATTAATGCTCTGAGGGCAATGTACTGAATATTCAAGTGCTTATGCATTATGGCTATGTCCACTTCAGCGACTTGTGATTGGCCATCCTTGCTGTTATCAGTTTAGATCTCAATAGAATCTGAATAATCATCTTGAATATACTGTTGTATGCTTTGTTTTTCAGTAGTTGAGTATATGTATTAAATGTTTGCATCTTTTCAGTCAGGTTAAAAGTTTAACAATAAAAACAACAAACTGCTGGCTTAGCTATACTTTACAAATGATTTATTCAAAGTTACTCAAAGAAACACTTTGAAACAATTCCCATGATATTTACAACTACTACAACTACTACATAAAAATAACTTAAATCAATATTTTATTTATAGAGTTTTATATTCAGAGTATTTAAGGTTAAACTACTCTACTGCCGATCACATACACATAGTCTGATGTTGGCGTTTTCCGTACAATGGCCTGTTGTACGGAAAAGACAGTCATCGCAGCCTTTGGTTCAAATCGGAGTGTATTTTTTCGTGATTTAAATTTATTCAATTTCCATGTATAAAAAAATCTTAATCAAATAAGCCCAGTCCAAAATGACCATATTCTTTCACTGTTCAGAACTATTTTACCAGTCTTGGTTGAAGATTACCCAAATTACACCTGTGCAGAAACAATGTCATAAGTTTTTGAGAACAGGCCCACCCCTAGCTACAGATTGAAATAATTTGAGCAATCTCTACAGAGAGTTACCAAAGAACTATTTTGAGTTATTAAAAAATCTGGCCTTGCAGTTTTTGAGAGTTTTCACTATATGCATATATGGCAAATTAGCCATATGGATCAAAATAATTTGATAGAAGAACATTGGTGCCAATAATATGAAATTTTTCAATGGATGAGGAAATTACAGCCTGCATAAGGTATTTTACCTTTAACCTTGATACGAGACCTTGACCTTTGAGCTTGCACACTGTACTTTCATGTTGAACAATTTTTATCAATATTTTCCAAAATTCTTTCCATGTATGACAAAGTTACAGCTTTGACAGGGCCTATTGTACCAATTTTTACCTTCAATCTCAGTGAGTGACTTGACCATAGTACTACAGACCTGGATAATATATCTGCACCAAGTTATGGTCTGGACAATAACTTTGAAATTTAATCGCACCGTATCGCATCGTTCTATGAACTTACTAGACTGATTAGTCAGGAATGCAGAATGCACTTTAATGATGATGGCTAATCAGCCTTAACAGTCAACGACTGTTAATCACTAATGAACATACTGAACAACTGGTCAGTCTTATTCATTGAACATACTACACTGACCAGTCAACATTATTCAGTTCAATTATCAGTGTTCTGGCAAGAATTTCAGTAAGTGAGGACATTGACCCCTTTGGCTTTAAAATTTGGTCAATTTTTAATGTGGTCCAACATCATTAAGTAATTTTTCACACTTTCCATGAACACAGTCACAACTGCTTTATGATGAGAACAATCCTTTTAGCACAAACCACACATGTCCCCTAATCCAAGCTTTAGTGCAGGATGAGGGGCATTATTGGAAAAAAGCCAGAGGCAGAGCATATTTACACTAGCATTCTGTCCAGGTATGCATCACTTGATTGCTATATTTAAAGATAAATACTCCCTCTACCAAGCAATTCCTGCACACACAAACTCACATGTACTCCATACGGGGAACTCATTCTTCTAACATTTGCAAAGCGTAGTTGCATGATTACAAAATGTATGAATTTGGTGTGTTTGCTTGCCATTGCCGCCGATACCTCGTTTCTGTTTTAGGATGCAGACTTCAATGCAAGTGTAAACATGTGAAAGCCAAATGCTTTACGGAAAATAATGTCACTGTTTTTATCATCATATTCTTATCATAAGAATTCATATAACCTTTTCTTTTAAAGAAGCGAGACTGCTTTTCTTTACTGGGTGTATTTACCAAATTTTTATTAATATTGTGATCGGGTGATCTGCACATTCAACAGTAGTTGTATAGAGGAATCTGTGCCAAAATAACTAAATTGTTACTTTTGTTTTCCACTATTCTCAGATCTGACCACATGATTATGCTTGCAAGCTTATTTTTAAACCGTTCACGATTGGACAGTAGTATGTAAGTGGGCTAGAAATATCAATTAAATTTCTTGACCTTCTACTTATACTGCAGAATTACGTTCTACAACTCGGGCGCCCGGTAAAATTTACTCATTGGATGTGCCCATAGACCCAATTGCTCATTTTTTATGAACCATATTGAATTTTACGCACCTACACTGGAAGATCACTTCCTTGGCAAAACACTGAAATACTGATGTAAAAGTAGTAAACCTTCTCTTGATGAATAAAAAGTAGTACAGTGGTGCTATCGCCTCAATTGTCATCAATTGCCAAACAAGAGGGCCATAGAGGCCCTGGATCGCTCACCTGAGTATAGGGTTACCCAAGGAACATCTGTGCTAAAACATTTTGAATTTTTGCCGGTAGTTTTGAAGGAAATTATTTCATATTTCGTTGTCGAGTTCTTCATGGATCAAGTTTTTTTTAGCAACTTTTGTGAAGGTTCATCCCTGCCAAGTTTAATCAAATTCTGTCCAGCGGTTTCACAGGAGATGTCATTTAAAGTTTTCACTATATACATAAAAGGCAAATTAGCCCCGCCCCTGGCGGCCATGTTTTTTTTTACCGATCGGAATAATTTTAGCAATCTTGGTAGAGGTTTACCCAAGGAACATCTGTACTAAAACAATTTGAAAACTGGCCAGTAGTTTTGAAGGAGATTTTTTACATTTTTTTTTTATTTTCATTGCCAAGGCAACCAGAGTTCTACATGGATCAAGTTTATTTTAGCAACTTTCATCCCTGCCAAGTTATATCAAATTCTGTCCAGGGGTTTCAGAGGAGATGTTGTTTAAAGAAAATTGTTGACGATGGATGACACACGATGATAGATGCCGGGAGATCACAAAAGCTCACCTTGAGTACATAATGACCTGAGCTAAAAATACAATAGATATACGATTGAAATATGAACAATATGCGATATATGATCTGCGATATGTGATAGCATGTTTGATTCACCTGTAAGATTAGATACAATAGGATGAAATGAATAGGATGAAATGTGTTCTTAATCTGATACCATATGATATGCGATCCACGATCTGTGATTTATGTTATGCGATGCACGATTTACAGGATTTAAATATATCTTTAACTTTGATTTTATGACTACAGGTTCAGCAATAAGCAAAAACATTATGTTGTTAACAATATTTACCGTCACATATAACTGGTTAAACATGTGTTTACCTGAAATAAACATAGCGAGCTACAGAAAATGGGGTCAACCTAAATGTCATTCCCCCTGAAAATGAGACGGACTCTGCCATCTCATTGTGTAGAGGAGACCATAGTTTAGTACAAGAAATGAAAGTTTTATCATCATAATGATAGCAATCACAATAAAAACAAATGGTAACAGTAATTTACTAATATCTACAAATATTTACTAATATTAACACAAAATCATTGGGAACATTTTTAGTTTTACATTAACCCATGTACTGAACTAAATAAAATGTACACATACTACAGCTGATATTTAAAGTATTAAGAAAGTATCTAATGAGAGAGAGAGAGAGATCATATCTATTAATAACATTAATAAATAAACGTTTTGTAAGCTTTGAAAATTGCAGACTTTTTTTTATTGTCTTTCCAATATACATTAAGTGACTGTCAAAAAGCCGAAAATAATGTAATGATACATGCACAATTGCATTTTATAAATAAAGAGTTGGGGAGACCTGTATTGTCACTTAGTCCTACATAAAATGGCAATCTTTGAACAATTTAAAGGAAAAAAAAAAACGGACCGGAAGGCCATCTTGTTCGAAGAGAAGGAATGAGTGAAAAGGCCACCGATTCTGTTGCTGCTTATTCATAGTTCCCAACTTTTAGCATCGCTCAATGCCGTCATCTTTGTGGTCAAGCATGAGTTTAATATAAAATTTAAATTGCTAGGTTGACATCTATATAGGGGAAAAGCATGAGAGAACTAAAACAGTAGCTAAGCTACTGTTAACTTACTTGCATTACTTGCAAAAGAAATTCATATGTATGTCTTGTGTGATGTTTGACCTCCAATTCATTTTCTCCCATGAAGAAAGCAGATATTCTAATTAATCTGCAAAGCACTTCTAAAGTGGTCCCATGCTTTCAATCTTAAGTACAAATTATTTTTTCCTTTTAAATAACTGTTGCTAAATTTTACTGTTTTAACTATCAAAATATAGTACTATGTAATCACATCACACTCTATGTGTTTGTGTTTTGGAAAGTCCATTAGTCTTTCAGTTGTAAAGAATAATCATCATCGAGATTCGGTATGGAAATATACTGATAGAAATATTATATTTCGAAGAAGAAGATATTCTATGTTAAATATTCAATAGAATAAATAGACATGAATCAAATTAATCAATGGCAGAAATTTGTAGTCATGATAGTACCGGTAATAACATTTCTGTTGTGTACATGTCCATTGTCCCTCCCTCGCCTTGGGGTGGGGTTGGGAGTGCGTGATGGTATACCAGTACCAGCGATACATAAAGGTGGCATATCTGGTCAAAATAAACATACGCTGTGCCCCTAATAAGAAGGTATGGCACGCATCTGGTGAAATACAATTACGTTGTTTATTCACTTTAAATTAAATATACACATACATGCATAAATCAAAAGTGACATGAAAGAAAACATTCAATCAAAGATATTTTTAAGCGAACTATGCATGTAACAGTTTGGAATTTAGTTTGTTTTCACGGATAAGAAGATTGGTAATTTGACTAAAAACACATAACTTCTATTCTCAAAGATAGTATGTTAATCTTCTATGGTAATGGCTAGCATAGCAATCATTTTCTGATTACTATGGCCATATTATAGACCTAGCGGTCAAGGATACTCACAAATGAGGTCCTGTTTTTTGGGTTTTTTTTCTTTTTACAAAGGAATGTGATACCCTAGCTCACAAATAGACTCCTTGGTTCATTTTCGTGTCTGCGGTATTGCCAAGTGCCAGGAATTGGTGCATCTGGTACAAACTATAAACGTCTTTGGTTTGACGCGATTACCAGAAGAATGTGTAGACATCTTCATAGACAAACAAGAACTGTCAGTCAGTGACATATGCCCCCAAAGCGTTGCTTTGACACATGTTTTGTCGTTTTAGCATCTTAGCACATACTTGATGTACGCTAGACTTGAGTGTTCCTTGGAAAACCGTGTGAACGCATGTCCCCTACCCAATAGCTCTATCAACAAAGGGGAATAACACAAAATATATTGAAGTTAAGAGTTATGGGTAGTGTAATCTGCACTTTCTTTCATATGCTCTGTATATGAAGTTAAAAGCCAGTGGGAGCAAATGTCCATCCATCAATGACAGAGTTAGTATCCAGAAACAAGAAAAAACCCCGTTTTATGACCTTTGATTGTTTATGGTGACCTTGACCTTTGAGTTACAACTTGGATCTTTCACGCAACACTCCGTCTTCTCGAGATCATTGATACAAAGTCATATCAATATCCATCCATCCATCCATCCAGGACAAAGTTAATGTCCAGAAACAAAAACAAGAGGCCCATGATGGCCCTAAATCGCTCACCTGAGATAAATAGATTGACCCAAGGAACATCTGTACCAAATTATTTTAAAATCTGGCCAGTAGTTTTGAAGAAGATGATTTTTAAAGTTTTCATTTTTTTTTTCTTTTTGTTGCCATGGCAACCAGAGTTCTACATGGATCAACTTTATTTTAGCAACTTTTGTGAAGGTTGACCCAAGGATCATCCCTGCCAAGTTTAATCAAATTCTGTCCAGTGGTTTCAGAGGAGATGTTGTTTAAAGGTTTCTCTATATACATATAAGGCAAATAAGCTCCGCCCCTGGCGGCCATGTTTTTTTACAGATCAGAATAATTTTAGTAACTTTGGTAGAGGTTGACCCAAGGAACATCTGTACCAATTTATTTTAAAATCTGGCCAGTAGTTTTGAAGAAGATGATTTTTAAAGTTTTCAAATTATTTTTCTTTTTGTTGCCATGGCAACCAGAGTTCTACATGGATCAACTTTATTTTAGCAACTTTGGTAGAGGTTGACCCAAGGAACATTCCTGCCAAGTTTCAATAAATTCTGTCCAGCGGTTTCAGAGGAGATGTCGTTTAAAGCAAATTGTTGACGACGCACGACGGACGACGCACGACGACGGACGAAGGGCGATCCTAAAAGCTCACCTTGAGCACTTTGTGCTCAGGTGAGCTAAAAAAATACCCCATTTTATGATTTGATCGGTGATTGTAACCTTGACCTTTGATTTACAAACCTGGATCTTTCACGCAACACTCCGTCTTCTTGAGGAGATCATTGATACCAAGTTACATAAATATCCAGGACAGAGCTAATGTCCAGAAACTGAAAAAATACTCCATTTTATGACCTTTGATCTCTGATTGTGACCTTGACCTTTGAGTTACAAACCTGGATCTTTCGCGCAATACTCTGACTTCTGAAGGAGATCATTGATACTAAGTTATATAAATATCCAGGACAGAGTTAATGTCCAGAAACTGAAGAATATCCCATTTTTATGACCTTTGATCTGTGATTGAGACCTTGACCTTTGAGTTACAAACCTGGATCTTTCATGCAACACTCCGTATTCTCGAGGAGATCATTGATGCCGAATTATATCAAAATATATGCATGCAAGACAAAGTCATTGTCCAGAGACGAAATGCCGGACCACACATGGACAGACGGTCCGATTTTATTATGACACCGAAAGCTAGCTTTGGGGCCATAAAAAAAGTCCCGCAAATGCAGGACAACCAATTCTACCATGTTTATCCAACTGTGTAATATATATATCAGTCACAACTATAAATTTTCATAAACATAATATTTTTTATCATGATGTAAATGTGTACATAGCTTCATGAAGATGAGAATTCATCTTTTTAGAAAAGAAAAAAAAAATTAAATGCAAAGGTAAACCTAAGGCAGAAGTTGAGAACAATTGTTTTCATCCAACTATGAAAAATAAGGTCATGGCCAAAAATCTGCATAAATATTAAAAAGATCAAATCATAATGTACATGTGTACCTAGTTTTATAAAGATGTGAAGGAAAAAAGCTTAAACTGAAAGGTAAACCTGAGGTGAAACTGAGACAGAAAAATCAAATTTACCATGGTCATCCAACCGTGAAATATAGGTCACAGCCATAAATTTGCATAGATATTCTTTCATGATGTACATGTGTACCTAGTTCGAAATATAGGTCACCAATAAATAAGTAGTTTCATGACATATGAAGTCATCTTAAGTGTTCAGAGGACACAGATGCCCCCACCTGTCGCATTTTTCAAAACAGGCCAACACCCAGGAGCGCAAGTCATGTCCTGAGTAATATATCCATCACAAATACCTTCAGAGTCACCTGTGTCACAGTTTTGGGATGGACAGAGAGACAAAGGCAAATCTATATGCCTCACTTTTTGTTGGGGGTGGGGTGGGGGGGGAATAAATATAACCAGGTGCACAAGTTCATGTCCTGAAAAATACATTCATGAAGTTTCAAGTCTGTAGTACAAATACTTTCAAAGTTACATGTGTCACAAGCATAAAATTCCATGTTTTTCAAAAACAAAGGTCCATAACTCTGTCAACTTTAACGATGGTTCGATAAAAATACCCAGGTGCACAAATTCATAACCTGAATAATATATCCATGAAGTTTCAACAGGATTCCCACAAAATAAAAAATTAAACCTGAGGTGTGATGGATGGACATTCAAACAGACGCACACACAGACCGAAAATCCATATGCCGCCCAACAGGGGCATAAAAAAAGAAAATATGTTCTGTGCAAATTATGACTTGTTCATTTCATTTCATTGTTTACATTTGTGCGTGTGTAGAGACAGAGAGAGAGAGGTAAATAAAGTAGGAAATTAAAACATGAGGCCCTAAATCGCTCACCTGAGATAAATAGGTTGACCCAAGGAACATCTGTACCAATTTATTTTAAAATCTGGCCAGTAGTTTTGAAGAAGATGATTTTTAAAGTTTTCATTTTTTTTTCTTTTTGTTGCCATGGCAACCAGAGTTCTACATGGATCAAGTTTATTTTAGCAACTTTTCTGAAGGTTGACCCAAGGATCATCCGTGCCAAGTTTAATCAAATTCTGTCCAGTGGTTTCAGAGGAGATGTTGTTTAAAGGTTTCTCTATATACATATAAGGCAAATAAGCCCCGCCCCTGGCGGCCATGTTTTTTTACGGATCGGAATAATTTTAGCAACTTTGGTAGAGGTTGACCCAAGGAACATCTGTACCAAATTATTTTGAAATCTGGCCAGTAGTTTTGAAGGAGATGATTTTTAAAGTTTTCAAATTATTTTTCTTTTTGTTGCCATGGCAACCAGAGTCCTTCATGGATCAACTTTTTTTTAGCAACTTTTGTAGAGCCTCACCCAAGGGACATTCCTGCCAAGTTTCATTAAATTCTGTCCAGCGGTTCCAGAGGAGATGTCGTTTAAAGCAAATTGTTCACGACATACGACGAAGGGCGATCACAAAAGCTCACCTTGAGCACGTTGTGCTCAGGTGAGCTAAAAAAAGTGCACATCAGAACTACAATGTAAGTATATACATAAATAACGATTATCTTTGTCAATGTGTTTGAGAGAGAGCGCCCAAGCGAACACTGCAGAAATAAAAGATCCCGGAAAAATAAGTTATTTTCATGGAAGCAACATCTTGGATGATATTAGTATTTGATCATGCATAATAAGGTCAGATTTAATTCGTTAGTTTTCAGATAATTTATGTTAATATCATGTAAAACTTTGATCAAACACATAAAGTAAACATATCAAAAGGTATGTAGCCCAGCATACACTTAAATATTGATATAATGCTTTTGAATACATATTTTTGACACATGCATTAAATTGCTTAATGACGCATGGTGTCTGCTTCAAAAAGTCACGTAAGCCGCTACACATGTTTATGTATATAACAAAAGTAAAAATAAAGTAAGTTATTATAATTAAACATTATACTACATAATATAACTTTATGATACATAATTAATACACATATGCAAATGTTGGATTTAGAGACATGAAAAAAAAATATTTTCTAAAGAAAATCAAGGGTGTCCAGAAATTAGACTGTCCCAAAACTTAGAGTGATCAATATGATATACGTTATGTGATGTGCAATATATGATTTATGATATACCACTGCTGTACGTTACAATACGATCTCATTAATTATGTCTTATATGATTGGATGCAATAAGATACGATTCGATATGTTACAATGCAAATGAGTATATGATGCAATACAAACGATACACTTATTTTTGACAACTGATGTGATAGCACCACTGTATTGATTTAAGATTTAAATAAAAACAAATCTTTGGTGGGATGATCAAATAATAACACTACACTGTATCAAGTCTTGTAGTTCCTGCTTGTGTTGTCTGTACAGTCTTCAGCCGGGAAGACTGAGAGTGCAGTTTCCTGAACAGCTCTTTGAATTTGTTTTCAGGAAACAAAGTCTCTATCACACCCTCCAGTACTACATAGACTAAACGTCTATTTAAACTGCGATACTGGAACATGTCAAAAACTCTTGCTGTTCCCTGCTTTACTGTCTCTGTGCCTAGGAAATGTCTGAGCTCATCTGAAAGGTACAATGACAAAAAAATTTTGTCAATAAAGTTCTTAACTGAGGAAAAATAGAAGGTGGAGGACTTCCACACATACATATTTGATAGCTACAGATCTCAAAAGGTATACCAATTACTGTTTGAAATGGGAAACCAAGCTGAAATGGTGGTATCAGTATGCAATACACTTGATATTACACATGCAAGACATTTCCTGCTCATGTATATACAACTATCATTAAATAGAGGAAATATTCAGATACAAACAAGAGGGCCATGATGGCCCTGGATCGCTCACCTGAGTATAGGGTACCCAAGGAACATCAGTCTGTATTAAAACATTTTGAAATCTGGCCTAGTAGTTTTGAAGGAAATGATCCCTGCAAAGTTTTATCAAATTCTGTCCAGCAGTTTCAGAGGAGAGGTCATTTTAAGTTTTGAATATATACATTTAAGGCAAATTAGTTCCGGCCCTTGCAGCCATGTTTTTTTATGGATCGGAATAATTTTTGTGAAGCTTCACCCAAGGATCATCCCTGCCAAATTTTAATCAAATTCTGTCCAGTGGTTTTGAAGGAGATGTCATTTAGAGATTTCACTATACACATATAAGGCATGGCGGCTCTGTCCAGTGGTTTCGGAGGAGATGTCATTTAGAGATTTTACTATACACATATAAGGCAAATTAGCCCTGCCCATGGCGGCCATGTGTTTTTTTAAAAGGAACGGAATATTTTTAGCAACTTTTGTGAAGCTTCACCAAATGATCATCCCTGCAAAATTTAATCAAATTCTGTTCAGTGATGTCAGGGAAGATGTCGTTTAAAGATTTCACCCCCTGTTGGCCTTGTTTTTTTATGGATCGCAATAATTTTAGCAATTTTTGTGAAGCTTCACCCAATGATCATCCCTGCTAAATTTCATTAAATTCTGTCCAGCGGTTTCAGAGGAGTTTAAAGATTTCACTATATACTTTTAAGGCAAATTAGCCCCGCCCCTGGCGATCATATTTTTTTCGAATCGGAATAATTTTAGCAATCTTGGTAGAGGTTTCCCCAAGGAACATCTGTACCAAACATTTTGAAATCTGGCCAGTAGTTTTGAAGGAGATGATTTTTAAAGTTTTCATAATTTCCTTCCGTTGCCATGGTAACCAGAGTTATACATGGATCAAGTTTATTTTAGCAACTTTTGTGAAGGTTCACCCAGGGATCATCCGTGCCAAGTTTAATCAAATTCTGTCAAGCAGTTTCAGAGGAGATGTTGTTCAAAACAAATTGTTGACCGCACGTCGCACGAAGATGCAGGGTGATCCTAATAGCTCACCATGAGCACTTCATGCTCAGGTGAGCTAAAATTGGATGCCAAATGGTGGTTAAATGTGTAATAAAGTGTCAGGAATCCTACTGCTGGCTGCTTCATAAAGATTTTACAATACCCGGAATGCTGCCAAGCATTTTGGTGCGACAAATCACTCGGGTCCTCATTCGAGTATTGTGGTCCCGGGCTGGTCTGGGTTCTGCCAAGGATCCCTCTGGCCAGAATGAGTCTCTGTAACCAATGTTATCAAATAATTAAGCCTATCACAATTCAATATGTTGAGCTACTCACTGGCTGATCTGGTTTTATACTGGTCACATAGGCTTTTTCTGAATAGCTCTTGTATTGCAAAAGGTAATCTGTAACTTATCAAAGTACACCTACAAATATCAAAAGCTGAAGCATGTAGAAACATAATAACTGATGGATACTCTCTGAAGTAGGATAAGTATATAAGGCTAAGACTAAATCACTAGTTTTATGATAAATAGTTACAACAGGGACTAATAATGCTTTATGTCTGAAAAATTATCAAATCAGAATAGGTTGTAAATATCACTAAGCTACATTAGACGAATTGGAAACTGTAACATCACAAAGTAAACCTCTATATCATAAAGAACCCAGTGCTGCGCATACAGGATTTCCCCGAGATTTGATGCATCCCAGGATAAATCCACAGATTGACCGCCATCTTGAATTTGCGACGACAATCGTAAAAAAGATATCTGCAATTATGGAAGAAATAAAAGAGCTATTTTGACAAGGCCATCCCCTGCTGAATGCTTGCTCGTTAGAAGATGTGTTAGACAGCAATCTCATTAAAAGCATATCCTAATTTGCGCAACAGGGACTAATAATGCTTTATGTCTGAAAAATTATCAAATCAGAATAGGTTGTAAATATCACTAAGCTACATTAGACGAATTGGAAACTGTAACATCACAAAGTAAACCTCTATATCAGTGAGAACCCAGTGCTGCGCATACAGGATTTCCCCGAGATTTGATGCATCCTGGGATAAATCCACAGACTGACCGCCATCTTGAATTTGCGACGACAATCGTAAAAAAGATATCTGCAATTATGTGAAGCATCAGCTGACAAATCAACAAGAGCTATTTTGACAAGGCCATCCCCTGCTGAATGCTTGCTCGTTAGAAGATGTGTTAGACAGCAATCTCATTAAAAGCATATCCTAATTTGCGCTTCTCTACTATATGCAACAAGAGTGCCAGTGATGCCACAATATACGCCGCCACAAAATATAAAGACCAAGAGGGGTCTTTTAATTATTGCTTTTAACATTTCTGTAAGCATAACCTCATAATGAAGTCTGTAAGACCAATTAATTTAGCTGAACAGAGATAGAACCCTAAAAATGCTTCCAATATGACAGTAGGTCAAATAGCAGTATCAATTTGAATCCTTTTTTCTTTCTCCCCATAACTCTTGCAAAAATCACAGTACCAGAAAATCCTTGCCTTATGCACTTTTACCTGTTTAGAAACTTGAGTTGTGTTTTAAAGAGACCATGTTTAGAAAGGCATAACTATTGCAAATATTGATGAACATCAAAGCCCCTGCTTTGTGCATATCTACCCAGTATAGTAATGACATTGCCCAAGTTTTGAAAAGATTAGGTCAGAAACATACAAGAAATTGCATTCCCAAAGCTGAAATATCAATCAGCTAAAAAGACTAAGTTTCAGGGGACACAAATCTTGCAAAAATTAATGTACCGGAAAATCACCACTTCATGCACATCTACCCATTATAGTAATGATATTGACCAAGTTTTGAAAAGATTCATTCAGAAATGTAGGAGGAGTTGCGTTCACAAGGCTGCAATATCAATCGGCTATAGAGACTAAGTTTCAAGGTACACAAATCTTGTAAAAATCAATGAACCATAAAATCACCACTTCATGCACATTTACCCATTAAAGTAATGACATTGACCAAGTTATAAAAAGATTCATTCAGAAATGTAGGAGGAGTTGCGTTCACAAGGCTGCAATATCATTCACTACAGAGACTAAGTTTCAAGGGACCAAACTGTAAAAATCAATGAACCGGAAAATCCCACTTCATGCACATCTACCCATTATAGTAATGATATTGACCAAGTTTTGAAAAGATTCATTCAGAAATGTAGGAGGAGTTGCGTTCACAAGGCTGCAATATCATTCAACTACAGAGACTAAGTTTCAAAGGGACACAAATCATGTAAAAATCAATGAACCGGAAAATCGCCACTTCATGCACATCTACCCATTATAGTAATGACACTGACCAAGTTTTGAAAAGATTCATTCAGAAATGTAGGAGGAGTTGCGTTCACAAGGCTGCAATATCATTCAGCTACAGAGACTAAGTTTCAAAGGGACACAAATCTTGTAAAAATCAATGAACCGGAAAATCGCCACTTCATGCACATCTACCCATTATAGTAATGACATTGACCAAGTTTTGAAAAGATTCATTCAGAAACGTAGGAGGAGTTGCGTTCACAAGATATGGACGTACGGACGGACGGACAGACGGAGAAGATGACGCCAATATACGACCGCCTCCGGCGGCGTATAATAAAAATCTGATAACATCGCATTATGGGTCACGTCAGATTGACCTTTTAAGTAATTTATTTGCAATAAACAAGTGCTCGATTTTAAACCAATGAAATAGCGCGCGTTTCAAACCTTTAAATTTCAGTTCTTCTGACTGAACTTGCTATCAAAAAACCAGAAAAAAATATCCACACACAAAACATCTGTCACTCTAAGAATATAACTTGCTAACAGTATTTGTTATCGTTTTGAATAGGAGTGACAGGTATTGAAATCACAAACAGTGGACCGTGTACTGTAGTGTAAATATAAATGCTGCTGTTAAATAACCGAAGTGGCGCAGTGGGATGACAGCCATCTTATAATTGAAAGGTTCCAAGTTCAAGACCAAGAATCAATATATAAATGATGAAAAAAAAAATACCAAAGCAAAATGAGCTCCGCGAGTCAAAGCATAATACACCCATAATATGTGCTGTCCTAAAATGCACCATGTTCAGAGGGAAGAAGCAATGATCTTCTTAAAACAATCCCAATTAAGCTTCGCCCATGATCTAGCCATTCATTCATAAAGTTTGGTGGTGTTGTTGTATTGGTGTTTACCGTCGCTGCGATAGTATTTCAATCATATAGCGACGTCCAGCTAATTACAGGTGGAGGAAGACCCCGAGTACACAGAGGTACCCGGGTAGAACCACCGACCTACTGCAAGCCAGCTGGAAGGCTTCCTCACATGAAAAATCTGAAGTCCCTACCGGGATTCGAACCCACAGCGGTGAGGGGCTGAGAGATTTGTAGTCCACGACTGTAACCGCTCGGCCACGGCGGCCCCCTGACCATACATGTAAAGATACTCAAGTTATTGATTGGACATGTTAGTGCTCAGATATCATTTTTCTATTTTTAGCCACATCGACCTTTGCCTCAATCACAGGCACTTAAAAACACAATTTCAACCTTTGTCTGTGTTCCAGCTATTCACCCATGAATTTTGGTGACCATCCATGGACAGATATCTACGTTACTGGTCCAACATCATTTTTCTTTTTAAGCCACAATGACCTTGACCTTGGTTGAACCCACACAAAACGGGTCTCGACACAGGTAATTTCAAATATTTTAAACAACAGGTCTTATCAGGGGTATACATTTTCACACATTGTCAGCAAAATTGAAGAGGAATGGAAGAAAACTGTTTGAATAGGAGTCAGGACACTGGTAATTGAGTATATTTTCAACAACTCAAGAGCCATAATCCTGAAGTGCCTTGGGTGATTTGGCTGGTAATTGAACCTGGCCGAGATGCTATGTCCATACACATTGTCACCAAGTTTGAAGAGGATCAAATGAAAACTGTTTGAATAGGACACCGGACACAAGTAATTTCACACATTTCCAACAAATCAAGGGCCATCAAGGGCCATAATCCAGGAGTGCCTGGGGCAATTTGACTGGAAATCAAACTAGGCTGAGATATTATGCCAATATACATTGTCAGCAAGTTTGAAGAGGATCTGATGAAAACTATTTAACAAGAGCTGTCAGAGGACAGCACGCTCGACTATTCAAAATGCTTGTTGGTAAATCAAATGAAATCTATTTAAATTCTTGCCCTTCATAGTAATAGTAAAAAATGATATACCTTGATAGTCTGATACCCCTTAATATATTTATGATGTCTAAAATCAATCCCATGCCTAGTTACTGAGACATAAGCACAATAACACTGTGCATGCAAAACTTAAACCAAAAATCCAAGTCAGAAAAGGGCCATAATTTGCATCAGTCCAAAAGTTATCCTCCTGTTTTCTGATTCCCTTGAAGACACACCTTAACTTTCTAGTCAATTCCACAAGCAATTTCTGAGATATAAGCTGGATAGTAGCTTGAATGCAAAAATTTAACCATAATTCTAAGTTAAAAGGGGGTCATAATTTTTAATTTATTCCATCAAGTGTTATCTTCCTTTATAGTATGATACCCCTAAACATATTAAAGATGTTTCAAATCAATTCCATGCCTGGACTCTGAGATATTAGCATGAAAGTACCTTGCATGCAAAACTTTAACCAAAATTTCTAAGTTAAAAAAGGGGCAATAACTTGTAATATATTCCATCAAAAGTTATCTACCTTGAAAGCATGATACTCCTAAACATATTAAAGATATTTAAAATCAATCCCATGCCTGGATACTGAGATATAAGCATGAAAGTAACTTGCATGCAAAACTTTAACCAAAATTTCTTAGTTAAAAAGGGCAATAATTTGTAACATATTCCATCAAGAGTTATCTACCATGAAAGTATGATACCCCAAAATGTATTAAAGATGTCTCAAATCAATCCCATACCTGGATACTGAGATATTAGCATGAAAGTACATTGCATGCAAAACTTTAACCAAAATTTCTAAGTTAAAAAAGGGGCCATAACTTGTAATATATTCCATCAAAAGTTGTCTACCATGAAAGTATGATACCCCTAAACATATTAAAGATGTTTCAAATCAATCCCATACCTGGATACTGAGATATAAGCATGAAGTACCTTGCATGCAAAACTTTAACCAATTTCTAAGTTTAAAAGGGGCCATAATTTGTAACAAATTCTATCAAGAGTTATCTACCATGAAAGTATGATACCCTTAAACATATCAAAGATGTTTCAAATCAATCCCATACCTTGATACTGAGATATAAGCATGAGAGTATCTTACATGCAAAACTTTAACCAAAATTTCTAAGTTAAAAGGGGCCATAATTTGTAATATATTCCATCAAGAGTTATCTACCTTGGTTGTATGATGCCCCTAAACATATTCATAAACTTTCAAGTCAATACCATGAATGGTTATTGAGATACAAACTAGATAGTAGCTTGCACGCAAAACTTTAACCAAATTTTCTATTGCATGCAAAACTTTAACCAAAATTTCTAAGTTAAAAAGGGGCCATAATTCATATTAAATTCAGTCAAGAGTTATCTACCTTGGTTGTCTGATGCCCCTGAACATATTTATAAACTTTCAAGTCAATACCATAAATGGTTATTGAGATATAAGGTTAATAGTAACTTGCACGCAAAACTTTAACCAAAAGCTGCAACGCCAACGCCGACGCCAGGGTGACTACAATAGCTCTCATATTCTACGAATAGTCGAGCTAAAAAGGAGTCTGGACACTGTTAATTTCACATATTTTCAACAATTCCCTGAGGCGTTTTGGCTGGAAATCTTAACTTCTTCGAGCTTTTATGCCCATTAGGCCATACAAATTGTCAGCAAGTTTGAAGAGGATCAGATCAAAACTGTTTGAATAGGAGTCTGGACACTTCAAAGGACGCCGACCACCCACCCACCCTGGGTGAAAACATAATACGTCCGTACGAAATTTGTACGGGCATATAAAAATACAAGAGGGCCAAGATGGCCCTGAATCGCTCACCTGAGTACCATTGCTTCAACTGATGTCAAGGTTTTTAAACAGACAAGGATTCTGATATAACTTAATCTAAAACATTTTACCCCTGACAATACTACATACCAAATATCTAAGCAATGGGCCATATGGTTTCAGAGAAGACTTGGGCGCAGGGTCATTTATCACCGTAGGGCCAAGACTTTGAAAATCTTTGTAATGAACCATTAGATGCTACTACATACCAAAAATCTTAGCTCTAGGCCTTATTGATGATGCTACATACCAAATATCTAAGCTCTAGGCCTTATGGATTCATAGAAGAAGATTTTTTAAGATTTTCCTATATAACTCTGTGTAAAACAAGTGACCCCTGGTGCGGGGTCATTTATCACCATAGGGCTATGATTTGTACAATCTTGGTAGTGGCCCATAAGATGATGCTTCATACCAAATATCTAAGCTCTAGGCCTTATGCAATCATGGAAGAAGATTTTTTAAGATTTTCCTATTTAACTCTATGTAAAACAAGTGACCCCTGGTGCGGGGTCATTTATCACCATAGGGCTATGATTTGTACAATCTTGGTAGTGGCCCATAAGATGATGCTACATACCAAATATCTAAGCTCTAGGCCTTATGGATTCATAGAAGAAGATTTTTTAAGATTTTCCTATATAACTCTATGTAAAACAAGTGACCCCTGGTGCGGGGTCATTTATCACCATAGGGCTATGATTTGTACAATCTTGGTAGTGGCCCATAAGATGATGCTACATACCAAATATCTAAGCTCTAGGCCTTATGGATTCATGGAAGAAGATTTTTTAAGATTTTCCTATTTAACTCTATGTAAAACAAGTGACCCCTGGTGCGGGGTCATTTATCACCATAGGGCTATGATTTGTACAATCTTGGTAGTGGCCCATAAGATGATGCTACATACCAAATATCTAAGCTCTAGGCCTTATGGATTCATAGAAGAAGATTTTTTAAGATTTTCCTATATAACTCTATGTAAAACAAGTGACCCCTGGTGCGGGGTCATTTATCACCATAGGGCTATGATTTGTACAATCTTGGTAGTGGCCCATAAGATGATGCTACATACCAAATATCTAAGCTCTAGGCCTTATGGATTCATAGAAGAAGATTTTTTAAGATTTTCCTATATAACTCTATGTAAAACAAGTGACCCCTGGTGCGGGGTCATTTATCACCATAGGGCTATGATTTGTACAATCTTGGTAGTGGCCCATAAGATGATGCTACATACCAAATATCTAAGCTCTAGGCCTTGCAGTGTTGCAGAAGAAGATTTTCAAAGTTTGCATTTTTAAAATCTATTTTTAGCTCCTGCGACCTAATTATGCAATGGACCAGAACCATTTATACAACTTTAGTAGAGCTTCATCCAAGGAACATTCCTGCAAAATATTTTTCAAATTGGCCAAGCCGTTTAGGAGGAGATGTTGTTTGAAGCAATTGTTGACGCCGGACGCACGCACGCACGGACGGACGCCGGACAAAAGGCGATCAGGAAAGCTCACCTTGAGCACGTTGTGCTCATGTGAGCTAACAAGAAAAAATATAATGAATAAAATGAGACTTGAACCTGTGCCTCCGTATTTTCACTGTTTGAAAAAGAAACAAACGTCTTTATCCACTGAGCTATTGTGATTTCTATTTAATTTTGTAATTTGTTCATATGATATTGATGCGGTCAGTGATTTTTTTTGGCTGATTTTACTGCCGAATAACGGCAGTTTCCCCTCGGCGAAAAGTGTCCATTTTCCCCCTAATTTGCACTAAATTTTCCCCTGTAAAATGATTTTTCAATCACAGAATTTACATGCTATCGGCCATTGCTATTCAAAAGAAAAGAAAAAAAAGATGACCGGTGCGAATTTATCCTCTGTATATTAACTGTAATTAGCCAATAATCTGTCGAATATGCCGAACACACCTAACTGTGTAAACCCGTTACACAAGCTTACAAGGTAAAGGTTACACAGACTTGGTTATCGATTTTTTCTATCAACGCAGTGTAGCTGCAGGCGAATAAACACCGATAAACAGATAACCAGACTGGCTGTTTTATGTAAATGGCACACGCCAGAAATGCGGTAAATTTAAAAATTCCGAGCCCGACACAGTGACTAAAAAAATTGAGTCTGTGATTTTCCGCCCCTATTCTATTTTATTATAGTATAGGGGCAAAATATCACAGATTCGATTTTTTAAAATTTATTTGAGAATTTCAAACTCCTGTGAAATACGTATGTATAGTATTATGGTATGTATCCGGGATTTAAACGCGTTTTTTTCCCGATCGTAGGCACTTGTCGGTACGTGTATTTTATTACAGTCAATGGCCCAGATGATTAATGATGTACGATGTCGCACAACTCAAAATTTTACACAAAACGCATCACTAAAACAAGAGGGCCAAGATGGCCCTTGGTCGCTCACCTGAGAAAGATGATTGCTTAAGAAATAAAGATGCTTGAGTGTAAAAGTGAAATCTGGCTTTTTTTATGGTGAAATGGGCATAACTCCTAAATTTACAAGTCAATATCAGTTATAATTGAACCCGATTGTGAGATTATGGGCATAAACATTGTCTTAAAGTTTAAAAATGATTGTTAAAAAAATGAAGTTGGTAGAGAATAAACAAAGTGAAATCTTGCATTTTTTGTATTAAAAGGGGCATAACTCCTGACCTAAATGACCCATCTCAGCCACAATTGAACTCAATCGAGACATTATGGTCATTAATAATGTCATAAAGTTTGAAGATGATTGCTAAAATGATGAAGATGCTAGAGTGTAAACAAAGTGAAATATGGCTTTTTTTATATTAAAAGGGGCATAACTCCTGACCTAATTGACGGATCTCAGCCATAATCAAACTTTATTGAGACCTTATGGTCATAAGCATTGTCATAAAGTTTGAAGATGATTGCTCAAAAGATGAAGATGCTAGAGTGTAAACAACTTGAAATATGGCATTTTTTTAATATTAAAAAGGGGCATAACTCCTGACCTAATGGTACGATATCAGCCATAATCGAACTTGGCCGTGATTTTATGGTTATAAACATTGATATAAAGTTTAAAGATAATTGCTCATGAAATGAAGATGCTAGAGTGCAAACAATGTGAAATCTGGCTTTTTAGCACAAGTGCTCAGGTGAGCTTTTGTGATCGCCTTTGTCGTTGCGCCGTTTTGGCCCAATCTTCATGAAACTTGGTCAGGATGTTTGTCTACATGATATCTCGGATGAGTTCGAAATTGGGTCATGTGGGGTCAAAAACTAGGTCACTAGGTCAAATCTTAGAAAAACCTTGTGAACACTCTAGAGGCCACAAATTTGGCCCAATCTTCATGAAACTTGGTCAGGATGTTTGTCTACATGATATCTCGGATGAGTTCGAAATTGGGTCATGTGGGGTCAAAAACTAGGTCACGAGGTCAAATCCTTGAAAAACCTTGTGAACACTCTAGAGGCCACAAATTTGGCCCAATCTTCATGAAACTTAATCAGGATGTTTGTCTACATGATATCTCGGATGAGTTCGAAATTGGGTCATGTGGGGTCAAAAACTAGGTCACCAGGTCAAATCTTAGAAAAACCTTGTAAACACTCTAGAGGCCACAGTTTTGGCCCAATCTTCATAAAATTTGGCCAGGATATTTGTCTACATGATATCTCGGATGAGTTCGATATTGGGTCATGTGGGGTCAAAAACTAGGTCACCAGGGAAAATCTTAGAAAAAACCTTGTGAACACTCTAGAGGCCTACATTTTTGTCCCAGTCTTCATTAAACTTAATATGAATGATGACTGCATGAATTCCCAGTTGAGTGCAAATTCAGGTAGGATCAATATGTAGGTCACTTAGTCAAATGTTAGAAAAACACTTTAAGATGCTAGATTTTTTGTCATTATGCCTAACACAGCCATCTTACTCAGGTGAGCGACACAGGGCCATCTTGGCCCTCTTGTTTTAATTTTAAAAGGGGCATAACTCCTGACCTAATGTTCCGATATCAGCCATAATCGAACTTGGCCGAGATTTTATGGTTATAAACATTGTTTTAAAGTTTGAAGATAATTGCTTATAAAATGAAGATGCTAGAGTGCAAACAATGTGAAATCTGGCTTTTTTGAATTTTAAAAGGGGCATAACTCCTGACCTAATGTTCCGATATCAGCCATAATCGAACTTGGCCGAGATTTTATGGTTATAAACATTGTTTCAAAGTTTGAAGATAATTGCTCATAAAATGAAGATGCTAGAGTGCAAACAATGTGAAATCTGGCTTTTTTGAATTTTAAAAGGGGCATAACTCCTGACCTAATGTTCCGATATCAGCCATAATCGAACTTGGCCGAGATTTTATGGTTATAAACATTGTTTTAAAGTTTGAAGATAATTGCTCATAAAATGAAGATGCTAGAGTGCAAACGAACAAATTGTGGACGATGGACGACGGACGGACGGACGGACGGACGACGGACATTCATCGATCCTAAAAGCTCATCCTGAGCACACGTGCTCAGGTGAGCTAAAAAGTTTATCATCCCTCCCTAAAATTTCTTCATTTTTAAGGCCAAAAGTTAAACCACCGTTGGATTCAACACCGGATTGTCAAAATCCTTCAACTACTTCAAATTTTACTTGAACACTGAAACATGTGAAAGTTCTTCTGCTGGGGTTAAATTATTACAATCTCCTTCCCTTAATGTACAAGTTCATGATGAGCACCCTTGTTCTACTGAGGCAGAGGAAATTGTTAGTTTTGCCAAAAAAACAAAAAACATCTGATTCTCTGACAAGTTCTGATGAAAGAAAATTTGACGGTGCAAAGTATGAAAAAAAGTACTCATGGTTATAATATTCACATGCAAAGAAAGGCTACATGTGTAAACATTGTGAACTTTTTGGTCATACAACTGATTCAAACAAAGCATTTTGCAAACGGGCAGTTGAATTTGCTGGACATCCAAGTAGAAAACTTAAATCCCATGCCAACAGTGAATTTCACAAGACCTGTATTGAAAAGTTTACATACGCTAATGCCTCTGTTAACGTTTACAGACAATTGAAACTGAAAAGTGACAGTTTGAAGGCAAGGAATCGGTCAGCAATAAAAACAATGTTTAAGTGCTTAGACTTCATGATAAAACAAAAATGGGCAGTTACGGAAAATGCAGAAAAAATTATTAATTTTGTTGCTGGCCTTGGTGTTTCAGATCTGCAACAGCATCTATCACATGCATTTTTTTCTGGGATTTGATGGCTGACTAATAGCAATTATGATTTACAAATAACATGTACTATCATAATTGTATCATGAGTTTTTGAAGAAAAAAAAATAAAGATAAGTTTAAATTAAATTGGCTGTTTTTTTTATTTATTCAATTCATGATAACCTATAAGAACAACAGTTACTTAGAATATCACAATCATTACTATTTATAAATTTCGCCTTTTTAAAGGTTGTCGCGCTTATTTTCCCCTTTTACAGGGCATGGGTAGTGGGAAAAAATCAAAAAAAAAAATCACTGGCGGTTACATCCCCTGGTATATCAAATGATTCTGTAGCTGCCGATTTGATTGGCTAATACAAAGGTCAATCTTAGATGACCCTCTACAGGATGTGTTCAGATCCAGTTAGCATACTGAATCTGATTTTAATGAGATGTGTTAGAGAGTAGAATAATTCATTTTTAAAAGATAAATTTTGGGTAATGAAGACTGATGTTTGAAATGATTATAGATATGAAACCCATGTGAAGACCTACTAATTCCCCTATTTTGAGGTCTACAGGTAAAATCTTAAGGTCACTGTGACAAAGATTAAGCCTAAAAATTATCAAAGGGCAATGACTTTTGTTCAATGCACTTCTC
>CM037783.1:27462704-27476899 GCA_021229015.1 Solen grandis | reverse complement strand
AATACCCCTGAACATGCTTATGAAGTCTAAAATCAGTATGATGCCTAGTTACGGCAAAATAAGCTTGATAAAACTGTGCATGAAAAACATTAAACTAAAACATATAGTACTGTGCATGCAAAACTTTAACCGAAATATTTAAGTATGAAAAGGGCCATAATTTGTATCAAATTCTAACTAGGTTTTCTGATGCCCATAAACTTTAAAGTCAATGTCATGAATGGAAATGATGATATGAGTGATAGATGCTTGCAAGCAGTACTTAAACTAGATTTACTATTGTATGCAAAACTTTGAAATTATTGTGTCATTTAATTATATAGGTATTACAATTACTGGGTCTAAGACATCATCTTATATATCAAAAGGCATTTTCATCATACATAGGTATATTGAAATAACTGGGCCATTTACTTATATTGATATTGCCATTATTGGGTCAAGAAAAGTAGAGACTTTTTTTATAATATGTATATAGAAAGTATTGGGTCAATGCAATTAGTGGACCAATGAATGGGTGACGACAATAGCTCAGACTATTCTATGAATAGTCAAGCTTTAAATAACTTATGTTGGGCTTCATTAACATTTGGATTGACACCTATTTTTTAAGCCCAAGGGGTCAATGTTGACTTATAGAAATTCTTGGCAGAACACTGATATAGGTAATATTGCAATTATTGGGTCAAAGACAACAAATTATATCTCAAAATGTAGAGGACCCATTAGGTAGAGGGCATTTAATGTCTTCCATGGCATAGCTCTACTGACTTTGTAAGTATTGGTATCATACTGTATCATTTGGTTCTTAATGATATCCAACCCTAATAATAAAGCTCTTTACCAGTCCCATATAGAGAAAAGTCTCCATGCTAAATACACATGTACGTAATTGTGTAAGTTTTTTTTCTTCAAAACCCTTCAATGTTTGAGGATGTTACAGCCCGGACAAGGCCAACTGTTCCATATTTTTACCTTCAACCTCTAAGTGTAACCTTGACCATGAGCTACGGATCTGTGTCATGGGTGCGCACATCTTAAAACCACGCTGGCCAAAAGTTTTCTTTTCAAAACCTTTCTACGTTAGAGTATGTTACAGCTCAGGAAAGGCCTATTATATACCCATATTTACCTTCAACCTCAAAGTTTTACCTTAGAGTTTTGGACCTGGGCCATACACGTGCATGCTGAACAATTGTACTTAAAGTTCTTGTAAAATATCTCAATGCATTAAAGTTATGGTCTGAACTAAGAAAGTTTACATTTTGTCAGCCCACTCACAAATTTCGCCAAACTAATAACAAGGTTTTTCCTTTGAAACCTGTTTAATAATTAATGAATGGCTCACTTCATATTAGAGCAGAAGATGCATATAATGAATGAAAATGGTAAAAGTAAAATTGGTATTCAATACCTTTAACTTCCTCCATGGTACGTCTGGGTCACCATAATCATATCTAAGTTCTTCCCCCAGTGTAATATCCTTCAAGGCAAAGATGCACAGTCTTGGTGTTTCATTTACAACTACTTTTTTTACTTTACAGTTTGCACGGGAAGCTCTTTCATCATTAATCATTCTTCCCAAGCCCTCGGAGTCTGTACCATCAATGCTGAAATAGATTGTAGAAACCATCAGAACTAAGGAATGGTAGAAACAATAATGATAATCAGCATTTAACACTCACAAAAGTCTAAGAGACTCATAAATTTTGCCTCCGACTAAGTGATTCTGGCAGAACGTCAGGCTTCTTGAACCTAGAATTAAATTTAATTCACATCAAGTTTTCTTGATTTTATGGTAAAATGTTGATAATATCTGATTTATGTATTGATTAGTCATATCTATCAGTCGCATATTAAATGCACACATCTTGTAAACAATTCTGTAACTTATAAACAGTGTTTGGGTATAAAATTAAAATATTCCATAAGTGGACAATAATACTAAAGCTTTAAACAAACAACAACAGCAAAAAAAACAAGATTAGTTCACAACACTACTACTAAATGTCTTTCATTGCCGGCTATGATTATTCGATGATGATATGGATGAACAAATAGTTATCTGTTCAAATGTGCCAGTTATATCAGTAACTGGGTAAAGAAAAATCAATGTAACAATTTGCATGGTTTTCCTTTTTTACATTAAAATTTTTGTGACATTTTTAAACAAGAAAGTCAGTAGAACTGACAGATGCTCCCCGAAGAACGTCATTGTTACAAATAAGGCCTTGGTCAATGGGTGGGAGGATATGTTAAGGACCGGAATGAATATCAGTCAACAACATGGTAGTAGGGGCCATAACTCTCTTAAAAATTGAGGAACCAGGTCACGTCGACGATATGCGCATCTCCTCTAGGTAATAAAGCTTCCCATAAAGTTTCGTTGAATTCAAGCCATTAGTTCCTGAGAAATAGCCCGGACAAGAATCATGCAATATGTACTATAGGCCGAAAAGTCAATGGGCCATAACTCTTTGAAAAATTTAGGAACCCGGTCATGCTGAGGATATGCGCATCTCCTCTTGGTAATAAAGCTTCCCATAAAGTTTCGTTGAATTCAAGCCGTTAGTTCCTGAGAAATAGTCCAGACAAGGAAAGTGTGATGGACGAACGGAGGCACGGACGGACGGACGAAGCGGCGACTATATGTGTCACCTTCGGTGAGCATAAAAAGAATTTTTATAAATATTTAAAGGTGACATTTTCTTGTTTAAATGTGACTTTGGAACAAGAGTCCTTTCTATTCCCAATTACTGGTTGGGAAAACAGAGGACCATGTGCCACTTGCTAATTATGTAAATATGTTGATTCAATATCGTTAAAAACAAGCCTATGTCAGTATAGCAAGCAATACTGTCAGGAGTCCCCACTGGTGAAAACCCCCCATGAGAATTTTTGCCAGATAGAAACAATAAAATAATGGAAATGGGTTATGATTCCCACACTGCACTGACCATTCAAGCGTGCATATGGTTGATATTCGTGATACACCTTTGTGTTACAACAAACACTTTTGTCAAGTTTTAAGAAAATCCAAACATAAATATGGAAGTTATAGAGCGGACATTAAAATGAAGCCTATGAATACCAAAGACAATTTCTAACAACTCCTGTGACCTTGACCTTTCAAGCCTGCATATGGTTGTTGCACCAACACATCTTCATGTAATGACAAACACTTTTGTAAAGTTGAATGAAAATCCATCCATAGATATGGAAGTTACAGAGTTGACACATAGATGTAGCCTATAAATACCAAAGAGAATTTCTAACAACTCCACACATTTTTTAAACACTGGACACCTAGTCACAGTCACTGGTGTTGTTAGAAATCTGTTCATAGATATGGAAGTTATAGAGCAGACACAAAGATGTAGCCTATGAACACCAAAGACAATTTCTTACAACTCCTGTGATCTTGACCTTGCATATATTTGATGCGCGCAACACACCCTTTGGTTATGAGGAACACTTCTGTAAAGTTTTGTAAAGGGTATGGACTGGACACGAAAGTGGGACAGACGAACGGACAGACAGGATGTGCGCAAATCTATAGTCCCCAACTGGTTTCACCGGTGGTGACTAATAATTTGAATCAGCACCTTCAGATCAATGGAAATAACTAATAAATGGTTTGGTTATAACATTTTTAAACATCCTGCACATAATAAGATCACACATCATTCTGTAGAAGCTTTGATATGATTGACCCATTCTCAATTACTTTGAGATTTTCTACACAGGTCTGGGTCTCTGTGAAACCTGCTAAGACTCCTGATTAACAATTGGAGTGCAGGGTAAAGGGACTGAAAGTGATGTAGCACTAGTTTGAAGGTTACTGATAGAAGTAGAGCATACACTGAGTTGGAATGTTATAAGACTTAGCCATATAAGTAGTATGTCTGTCCGTATGGAAAGCCATGGCTTTTTTTTACAATTTGTCAATCCAAAGTAGCATTATAGGATTTCATTTTCACAATATATAATTCATATTAAACAAAAATTCCTTTTTATGATTCCATTCGAACCTTGTATTAAACCAACTTTCGTTTTATCAAACCAATTTAACAATAAATTGGACCAAAAGGCAATATATGATATGGAATTGTCATTATATCAATCAACAATTTCAATGAATTGAACCGAATCATCAATGTTTCAATCCTTAGTAGCACTTTAATTTCATTTTGACATTATATTAAATGGAAGATTCCTTTTTATCATATGACATTATGCTCAAACAGCTGCTTCCAGTTTCATATAACAATCACATATTTTCTAATATTTAGCACATTACATATTAGGATTAATTACATCACTCTGTGTCATGCACGTCTATTCTATACACTTGAACTCGAACAGCTGGATTAAATATATTTGATGCACCTTATTTTGATCAAAAAGATGCATTATTAGCTCAACTTTGGTAGAGCTTCATGCAAGAAGCATTACAGGCAAGTTTCATCAAATTTGGCCCAGTAGTTTCAGAGGAGATGCCGTTTGAAACTACTGTTGACGCAGGATGCGGACGGACAGCTGTTAATCCTAAAAGCTCACATGAGCACTACATACTCAGGTGAGCTAAAAATCAATTTCAGTTTTCAATATTTGCATCTATTCATATTCAGAAGAATAATAACCAAATAACCATTATGTAAATATTAAACCTGTCTAATATATATATCGGCAAGACTGAAGCACCTTGAGTCATCCAAGTGTCACTCATTTCAATGTATTATTACTGTTTTTCCAGTAACAATATGTATCTATCAAAAATCAGATAATCAAAAATCAATTGCAAAAACTGTAACAACTTACCACATAGTTCTATTCTTGTGATTGAAAAAGTATTTGAATCCAGTATCAATGGCACAGGTTGGGTCAACATCTGGATCAAGGAGTCTTCCCTTGTATTCCAATATAAACTCTCCTTTCTTTATCAGTTTGGTGGTAAAAACTCCATGACCTGAAATACACAAAACTCAAAAAACTGGTAACATTGCAAGCTGAAAAAGTCAGTCCCATTTTTCATCAAGCAGCTATATTTCCTTTTGCTATGCTAATAGATTCTTTCATGTACAATAAAGAATTACCTATATACAGAAATGTCAACATAATTATACAGTTCTAATGTACTGGTGAATTTGTAATTTAGGCTTTACTTTTTCAGTGTTTTGTTCATTTATAACATTTTTGATATAAATAAATCAAAACAAAATTAAGTTAATACTCAGGTGATGCTTCAATAAAATTTCTGGTAGAATATGTTTCTCCCCTCCAACAGCAACCAGGAATTTGACCATACTGAATATTTTTTAAAGTATATCAAATATCCATTTTCATATAAATGAATACAGCAGTCTTTTTTCTGTCTTTCCGTTAAAATAGAACCAAGATAGTTAACAGCCTGACTTCTCAACAGAAAGATTGCAGGTCCTTTGGAAAAACACATGTTTACCACCATTTTAAAATGGAGGCACTTCCTGTTTAAATGTAATGACCCAACAAATGTCATTTGTAAAGCCCCAATATAATTTGTATAGGTTTTTTTTTTCCGGATGGGTGGGGATGGGGATTTAACATTCCACTGACAGCATTTCAGTCATTTAAAGGCTTTGATGAATGTCTACTTGAGACAGATATAGTGCTGTCGCACTGCAGTATGACACGTCACCAGGTTAACCAGTCCTGGAACAACCCTGTATATATGCTTAGCACCAAGCAGGAGCTATCAGTACCATTTTTAATGAATCTGGTATGTCACAGTCGTGGATTGAACCTATGACATCCCATGTTGATGATGCCAGCGTTGGACACCGTGTTATATAAATGAGATATATACATAATTTTTGTTTTTAAAAGATTTGTTGGGTCTGGCCCAATAGTTTCACATCCCCAGTCATATACACTACTTCTTGACGAAAGTTGACTCAAATGTAAACTATGTATTTTAATTATCATAATAATTTTATTAATAAAAAAAATAAAAGAAAGTATTATTATGTTAATAAGAACAAAAGTTTTCTGCAAATTATAAATGAGTATGTTAATGAAGTCCCATAATAAGCTATTGGGTCTATAAAATAATATATATCTTTATTTTTGGGTCTACAATATACATACATCATATACATATTTTATGTTTAGAAGATTTATTGGGTCTGGCCCAACAATTTGACGCCATATTTCAAAATGCAAAAAAAATGATATGCCTATTCTGATGTGTTTTTCAAATCATATCCAAAGACTAAAATTGTTGAATTACAAGATATAATGAAATTAATGTTTAAGTTGATAAGTTTAATCTTAATTCTATGTGGATTGGTAAACCACATTGACAGTTCCTGGATTGGATCAGTACTTTGTGCCATGTAAGGTCATGAAAAATACTTGTCCATTGCCAGGGTTCAAACCTACAACTTTCAGATCCCAAGTCATGTACACTACCTCTTGACCAAAACTGATGTAAAATGTGTATTTTTATTATAATATTTATAATAAGAATATGTGTCTCTGAGACACTAATGCCCCGCCAGGATATGGTCAAAATCAAATATTTGCTTGTATTTTTAAATGATTATATAATGATGTACATTTGTACAAAGTTTCATGATGATGTGAAGTTACCTTTATAGAAAAAGGAGCATAAACACAGAGGTAAACCTGGGCAGAATAACCAATTCTACCAGGTTACAGCCATAAAATCAAATAATACTTCGGGTAAATAATCTATATCATGATGTACATGTATGTCGAGTTCCAGGAAGATGTGAAGTCATCTTCATAGAAAAAAAAATGCTTAAATGCAAATGCAGAATTATCAACTTTACCATGTTCATTCAACGGTAAATATATAGGTCACACTCATAAATTTGCATAAATAGTGTACCTAGTTTCATGAAGTTGTGAAATCATCTTCATAGAAAAAAACCTTTAACGCAAAGGTAAACCCAAGGCAGAACAATCAATTTTACTACCGTAAACACTCATGTATTGTGCGCACTAATGTATTGTGCGCACTAATGTATAGTGCGCATCCCGAGTTTGAGGTTCAAAACCTTGGAAAAAACCTATTTCCCTTCTATAATGCGCATCCATTCTTCGTACTTCAAGGAGGCCGCCATTTTGTTTAGCCGTGGGTGTTTTGCGGACGTTCGATTGAACTACAGGTAACTAAAGTTCTACTGCTTCTGCAAGTCAGTCATGCGACGATCATTATTCACACCTCTAGTATCCACATTCAATTCGCATTGTTACGTTGAGGTTCATTAAGGCCAATAGTTTGAGTAGTAGTCTTCAAATGTTGACACCTCGTTGTTTGTTTGTCACAGGCCGCTTTCAGTTGGTATTTGAAGTACAGTTATCATAAACCAAACAGTTCTGTCCAAAATGAAACTAACTAGCTAGAATATCGTCTGAATGTGGATACTAACAATAATAAACTGAGAGTATAATCAGAACATAATGCCAATCATGGTTAGTCTCAGTAATGACGATGCGAACATTTCATTCAGCTATAAGAAAGATCAATGATTTGTATCTCCTACCATAGCAACCGGGATCCCATTTTTTTGCCATATTTTCACTATTTCCGTTACTATAGCAACAATTTTAGTCGAAGAACAAAAATAAAATGATGTGCATAATCGACATATTGCCATCTAGTCATATACCAAGTTTCATCAAGTTAGCTTGCTTAGTTATAAAGTTATCGTGGGATCCCATTTTTGCCATATTTTCACTATTTCCATTAACATAGCAACCACAATTTTAGTTGAAGAACAAAAATAAAACAACGTGCATAATCGACACATTGCAATCTAGTCATATACCAAGTTTCATCAAGTTAGCTTGCTTAGTTATAAAGTTATCGCGGGATCCCATTTTTGCCATATTTTCACTATTTCCGTTACCATAGCAACCACAATTTTAGTCGAAGAACAAAAATAAAACGACGTGCATAATCTACACATTGGCATCTAGTCATAAACCAAGTTTCATCAAGTTAGATTGCTTAGTTATTAAGTTATCGCGGGATCCAGATTTGAGCGGACAGACAGACGAACGGACGGACGGACGGAGGGCAAACCTATAGTCCCCTTAGGTGTGAACACCGGTAGGGGACTAATAAAGGTGTTTTAAGGATTATCTTCTGCAAATTTTAAGTTGATATTTTTGTTAATGTATATCACTTTTTAGATTTATTAGAATCATGTTTCTCTGCATCACTGTATTTTAAAATTTAGGAATTACATTAAAAATTTAAAGAGAATTTTACATGTTGTAAAATTACTAATATTTTTTGGCAACAAATTTTAATTCACTCCTTAAATGGAATATATTATGGTATGATGTTTTTCAGATCATGAAGTTGCTGGAGAGTGTGATAGAACCCAACCCCTCTTTCGTCTAATGATGGACCTTAACTAAATGTTGTTGGCTTTGTGTCTGACCGGGGCACCAGTGATGCCATCTCCATCATGTGCCAGCTGCAGAAGTAAGCTCCGCAAACTGGCCACCCTATCTCGCCTTTATCAACCTGGAGAAGGCTTTTGACTGAATATCTAGGAAAGTCTTTAGTGGGCCTTTGGAGGACACAGCAGAACAATGAGGAGTTTGGGGTTGGAGATCAGTCATTCATATGCTTGTGGATGGAACTTGGCTCAATGTTGAAACAAGTTTTTGCTGTCTTGGGGATATGCTGTGTACCAGTCTAGACTGCAAGTTAACCACCATTACTAGATGTACTGCATGGGGGAAGTTTAAGAAACTCCTGTCAATCTTGATGTCCAAGCATGTATCACTCATTAGTGCGAGAGGAAATCGCAGAACCCAGAGAAAACCCAAGTGTCTGGACGGGCAACCACTGTACCATCTTATGTGCACATCACAAGGCCCCAAGTTCTCAAAGATATTGAAAATCATCCACATACTCAGACTTAAGTATGATTACCATGTTCAACTTTGTTCGACTAATAAGCCGTGTCAACAGTGTCTTTTAAGCACATTCTCAGCAAAGTCAAAGGTCATACTCAATTATGCCTAAGTCAGTGTTTGAGAACATTCTGTATTACTCAAACTCAAGCTTTAGCAAGGTTTTTTGAGTACATTTTTTTTTTTGAGAACGCCACTCAAATATCATACTCAGGCTTAAACTCAAATTTCAGCAGATATTTGAATATAAGCCTGAGATTGTACTTAAGTACTTTTTGAGAACACAAATCTAAGAATCAAACACAGGACACACTGGTGAGAAGAGAAATACGTTACAACTACGATATCCAGGCCCTTCACTTCAAAAATGTGCCGTTTTTTATTATGAACTTGTGAAATCATATACACAGTGTTTGATTAGTGCCCCAGCTAGCCTGAAATAGCCAGCACAGCGTGTGCCCTTTTGTCAACAATTTGCCCCTGCCAATGGGCAACAATGCAGGTTTGTCGGTGTAAACAACCAATGACAGTAAGGCCCCCCCCCCAAAAAAAAATCTGTGTTTTGGGCAACCCGACCCGACCCTACCTAGGGAAAACCCACTGACCCTAAAGTTTTAGTGGCCATTTTTTGCGGCCATTTTGGGATTGCCATTTTCCGTAAAATCATTCAACAGCCTTTCATTATTCACAGGAGTTAATCGAGAATTACGAGATAATCCGTGTCGAAAAGGCGCTTTACATGATTTGGTTGTATATTCTGCAAGTATTCACTGTTATGAATGGACTTAAAAAAAAAGTTAAAAAAACTCAATCCCTATCCTACCTACCTATTTTGAGACCTTTGCCCAAAACACCCAATTATTTTTTGCCTAATTATACATTACATTGACGTGCATATTCCATACACAGCAGACACTCGATAATAAAACCCACACATGTATATCATTAAAACCCAATGCATGATTATATTTTTGATAAATATGAGAGAAAGAACTAGCGTGCATAAATCTTACCATTCATTAAATGGTCCCAGATCCTTCTCACCGGAAGTAAACAATAAATGATAATTAGGTCAGTGTTAATTTGTTTACAGATTTGCCAATCACTTAAACATTTAAAAAAGACATGTCATATCAACACATCATAATACTTGCACCTCAGCTCTCAATTAAAAAGTGACAAATGGCAAAGTAGGGACAATTTTCACATCAACATTGTTTTGAGATGTGCTGAAGAGTCACATAATCACTTCACATCACCATACTGTACACAATCTATTAATTGGGGATGAAATGCACCTTAGAACAACAATGTGGCGACGCAACAACAAATTGAGAATTTAAGCATAATTGTTTGAAAAATAAGGAAAAAGTTCCATTGGAGGCTATGTTGGCAACAATTGTGAATATTCAACATTTGTGAACAGGTCCGTGGGACCCTGTATGAAAATTGTGAAGGACTGTTTGTGCTATTATTATATAAGGAAAAATATTGCTGTATAATATTGAAATCTCAATTCAATTTACCTATAAAAAAAAGAAAAAAGTAATTGATAAGGTTATTTTTCCTATTTGTTAATGTTACATGTAAACCTTATAAACTGTAGGTGAGAGAGAGAGAGAGAGAGAGAGAGAGAGAGAGAGAGAGAGAATGCGCTCATTAAAACAAACAAAAAAATGTTTAGACTTTCCTTGTTACAACCCTGTTTGCAGGTCAAAGCAGGTTCCTAACACTGGGTTAATTGGCATTGATTAAAAATTTGATCCTCGTTTATTTAATTTTCTATAATATACAAAATAAATTAAAATAAATTAGGACCCTAATGCATTATCTCTAATTAAAGAGCAACTGTATCTAAAATTACTGATAACTGCTTTGAAACTGAATGTTGTGGGTTCAAATCCATAATTTCTATTTTTCTCATTCATGATTTTTGTATCAAGCATATCAGATACAGAAAGAAACAAGCTACGTTCAAATGAATGCCATGCCCTCATGGGGGGAGGGTGTCAAGGTAATTTGTAGGTCAAGGTCACCTGGCAGGTGCATGCACCGTGAAATTTGGAGGCTGCGGGTGGAAGGACTTCATGTTATGGTCAAGGTTAAAGTTTTGTGACAAACAAACAGACAACAGACCAAAAACAATATACCCAATCTATTGATCCGGGGGCATATAAAGTTTTTTATTTTATTTTTATAAAGTATATATATACGTATTTTATTATTTTAGGGTGATATATCAAGGTAAATTGACATTTGATTTTAGGTACTTGCTTCACATACTGATTCTTCTTTTATTATATTAATTGGCTAGCAATCATTTTCTGATTATTATGGTCATATCTTAGACCTTGCGGTCAAGGATTTCCCACGTGTGGATACTGTTTTTTGTGTTTTTTTGGTGAAGAGACAGCATCAGTAGAGACAGTGGTTGGATACAAGGGAGTCCGGGTGCAATACCCTAGCTCATTTTGCAATAGACCCTTGGTTCTTTTACATCTAGTACCAGTTTTTTATGTCTTTGGTTTGACGCGGTCTCCAGAGGAAGTGCCCCGGCTGGGCTTCAAACCCCAGACCTCCAGAACATAAAGCGGACACTACCTCTGAGCTATTGCGCCGGATTATTTCATTCTAAATGCAGTGGTAAAAAAATCATAATTTTTTTAAATATTTTTTTAACGATAAAATGAGGCAAATTTTGAAGCAAGTCCAATGATTATACTTACAATATGCTTTTAAAGATCCAGTATGTTTATAAACATTGTTAAAACACATTTTGAGCTAAGTGTATATAAAAAAAAAAAAGAAGAAAAAAAAAAGATATGACAAATTTGTCTCTTCTTCTCAGTCTTGTTTCGGTTTCGGTAAAGAATTTACACATTTCATAATAAAAAAAAATGAATTTTGTAATTACGTAGCCATTCAAAATAGAAAAAAATATTGTAACTCTACCTAATATATCATATTTTTCGGTATATTAAAATTAATATTGTTTTTGTGATGCATTAGAGTCCCAAGGCCTTAAAACCCATTCTAACATCACTATCGGCACATTGATTGACTTTGACATTCAGATGCTTGACTGTTGTATATTCAGAAAAACAGAAAGTGTTTGAATGACTTGGATTAAAGCAGATAGGTGACTGCAATTGTCTATCAGCAGGGGTCTGGAAACAGCAGGGGTCTGGGTGGCAAACTTTGTTTCAGTAATTAAGGGGCTTACAATGGGGATTTTCACTATTAGGCACAAATATTAACTCAATCAATGTAATTTCAATGAAAAAACAGCCTTGAAAATTATATGGCCAAGCCAGCTGTGTGTGTGGGGGGGGGGGGGGATGGAGACACAGCCAGCTAAACCTGGTTAATCCAGCAATAAAATCTCTACAGAACTTATGTTCTCTTTATGGCTGGAATAAAGTTTATTCTTACCTTAGAAAACAAGAAAAAGGCCTACAGAGGAAAGAATGATAGATAAATAATTTTACCTACCGATGAATGTGTCAATAAACTTTTTAATATAGATGTTTTCATCTCTATCAAGCAATTCAAGGGTGAATTCCTCTTTCCCTTTTTTTCTTCTGGAACGCCGTGATAGCTACAATTAAAACATGCAAGAGTTGAGTCATCTTTTATAATTCTCAAGAAAACCAAATCAATAATCTTGTATGAACAAACTAAAGGTGGGGAAAAAGTGGGGTCATATTTATTAAGTTTACAATTTTATCAGACTTAAAAATTTGGGTTCTTACTTAAGATTATATTCCATCTTCCTAATCAATGCAATTACCACATAATTAAATATGCACATAAAAAATCATAAATCAAATACATCTATAAATTAAACATTTTTCTGCAGTTTATGATTAAAAGCTAGAACAGAAAGATTCTGATTTGTTACTCATCGGTTGCTGGGATGGGGGATACAGCAACTGGTCTGAGTGCTGTTACTCATCGGTTGCTGGGATGGGGGATACAGCAACTGGTCTGAGTGCTAAAGTTTACTAAGTGTTAATACAATGAACTCATACTGTTGTAAATGTCACTGATTTTTTTTTCAACTTTCACTACACAAGTTATTGGCCTCCCAAGGTTAAAAAAAATTGAGTCCCAATACAGAAAGTAAGCATCTTATTTCAATTTCAATAGTATTTTCAGGAAATGTGAATGCATTGAAATTAGAAACAAATGCATCTATAGCAAAAACATTGTATCTGTCTATGATGCATCACTGTATGTGTAACATTTTCACTCAGTAATTGTGTAATTTATGCCTCCCTATTACAGTAGTACTACTTATATAATTCCATAGTCTTACAAAGAAAACTTTAAAAAAATGTCATCAGTAGTTTCCCTTTCTATACCTGGGTTGCCAAAGGACTTCTGAATTTGGTAGCGAATCACCAGAAGCAAATGTGTCAGGATAGCAAAATGGCAGGCTAAAGGAACAACATATTCCATTAACAAAGCTGACACTTGGAAAAGATGCTTAGTTTACAAAACTTCAAAAGGATATGGAAAAATAAGATAAACAGGTGGCAGGTTTAATGGCATGGTATGTTATATAAGTTCACCATTCTAATTTAGATTTGGGTACTTTAAATCACTTGAGGCAGTATTGACACTTACAATATCCGATTTTTCCAACAGAGTTGTTCAAGATCGGAGACGGTCAGTAAATAGATCTAAGGTGCTGCAATGCAGCAAACGGGGTTCTCTCGATTTTTAAGCCTCTTTATACAGTCAATTATATCATATTATATTATTTGATTCACACTTTAGTATACATATGACACGATTTACCGAGTTCAAACTACCAAATTGTAAGGTTCCGTAATAAAAGTATCCGAACATACCGTCCGATTACCAATAATATACCGGAGCTGTTCGCTAGAGGAATCAAGTGATTGTACGAGTTAATATCTGTCACTCTTTATACATTTCAATTAATTGTTATATTTTATATTACACATGCCCATTGATAAAAAAGGAAATTGATGCAGAACAGGTGGCATAAAAAGCAACTTACATGATCAAGCGAGTTGATCCCGCCTTCCGTCGCCATTTCCTCGCAGATTTTTGCGCAGTAAATCCACTGCGCAGGAATTGCTGCGATCCCGATAGAGTGTTCCAATTGAACCTATGCTAACATTTCATTGGTCAAAATTATATATACCATTATATAAAATAATGCAAAAACGTGGAGTTTGTGGGAGACCAGATTTTTTGGACCCAATATGTAGGTCTATGGTGTAAGT
>CM037783.1:27412604-27462604 GCA_021229015.1 Solen grandis | reverse complement strand
TTCATTGGATTTAACGTCCCACCGACAGTATTTCAGTCATTTGGAGACGATGTCTACTTGAGACAGATATAGTGCTGCCACACTGCAGTATCACGCCGAAGACATGTGACATGATACTACACCCAGTCACTTATCCTAACTCCGGGCCAACCAGTCATGTAACTACACTTATAGTCTGAGTGCCAAGCAAGGGAACTGTACCAGTACCATTTATTACAACTTTGGTATGTCGCGATTGGGGATCGAACCCACGACCTCCCGATTCCTAGGCGGACGCTCTAACCTCTCGGCCACCGGGACCGGTTGCTAGTTATTGAATACGCTATATTGAAAGACGGCAAACTAATTCAAACATATACATATACAATATTCAATATACTCATATATATATTAAAATCTAACCATGCATATGCATGACTTATAGTTACAGGGAATATGACGTATTACCAATATAATGAATGGTTCCTCTATTGTCGACATGTATACAGATTGATACTAAGAGTAAATAATAAATATTCACAATTTGATATGATTTCTGATACATAATTTTAAAAATTATATAAATATCTTAGTGTAATTATGGTCATGGTTATATACACAATGACCAATGAGGGATTTTATGTATTTATTTAATTTGAGAAATAATCTATCTCTACCCATGTTTTGTTGTGTATTTAAACAGAGGTTTGGAGTTCATGTGAGGATTATTATATCACGAGGGCGAGCCCGAGTGATATAATTATTCGCATCTGAACGACCAACGTTTTTTTGCGAATTTACACACAGTTTGTTTCCTTCATTCTATATATAGAGAAAGATGCGAGTCGTGTTAAATTAAAAGTAAACAATATATTTGGTCCTTTAAATCCAACGTTGTATTACAAGACAGGCTTAAGGTAACGTCCCTGTAATGGTCCACTACGTCTTGGACCACTTTACCTCTACTAAGATAACCAAAGTAACCTAGTGAAACATTTGGAAACCTTGGTTATCTCCGTGACAGGTCATGAGGGCCGAAATGTAGCGGAACATTTACAGGGACACTACCTTAAAGCTGATCCTCTTGTCAGTGTTTTAAATGTTCATTATTTTGGATATTGTTTATACATGAATAATGTTTCCCGGAATATTATCAATTTCCTCAATTCAATTATTCTTGTGCATCATTACATGACTTTCTGTGATAAATCGCTTCGTACTGTCATATCGGTGGTATACAGGAGAGCTACCAGTTCCGCTTCCGGTTTTGGTTTCTGCTTGATTGATGTCGCAGTCGCGGATAGGTCTGTCATATATAGAAATCCTGTTTCACCGCGTCGCGTCCCGTTTTTATTAAAAGTTTAATACATTTTCATAGTGTTGGGTAGTGGGGGTATCAATCATGTTCGGTGATTTGCTTAGTTTTATGTCCCACTGACATACTTACAGTCATTTCGAGTCCTTGTTCTCATGAGATATAATGAAGTATCCGTGCGGTATCACGCCGTAAACACATGATATGATAACAATGGGTTACGCAGACGACGATATGCCCGATCTGCAACTGATTTTTATCTACACATTAATCTGCACGAGAAACACGTGCTTATAAAACATGCGCTGGTCGATGTCTTGGCGTGCGTTGATTAGGATATATGTACATGTGAACATCGTGGTTTATGACACTTACACAACTTCATAGCTGACTGTAAGTGAACGGCCTTACCCCATTCAGATAGTTTGCTTTTATCAATGGATCAATGGCTTAGTCTGCAACTATAAAACAAGATTGACCTGAACTGAACAGATCGAATTGAAACAACACTTGATAGAACAAAAGTTTTGTGAGTCCAACACAAATATGTTGAAGTGTTGGCGAAATTTTAATTAACAACTGACACAATCAATGTAATTATAACAATTTAATTTACGAAAGAGAACAATGATGAAAGAGATATGAAATATTGTTAAAACAATCATGCAGATATTTGTCGCTGACTCAGCCCCTCGCCACGTGGCTTCGAATCCCGGCAGGGTCATTCGGATTTTCAGGTGAGAAAGCCTTCCAGCTAGCTTGCGGTAGGTCGGTGGTTCTACCCGGATGCCTCCGTGCATTCGGGCTCTTCCTCCACCTGTAATTAGCTGGACGTCGCTATATGACTGAAATACTGTCGAAGCGACGGTAAACTCAAATAGTCAAGTCAGGTCGAGACAGTAAGCAGATCACCTAGTTCCATCCGAGGGAATTAAAGTCTAAACACTTAAAAAAATAGAATTACATGCAGGTAACTCTACATAATTATTTGAAAGAGTCGTCAACAAGAGGTGACTTAATGTGCAATTCTAAGGATAGCAGAATGATAAAAATTTGAAGGAGAATATTTGTTTTTTTCCTAATTAGACTCGTCAAGTTTTGCTGTAGTCGTTCAAGGAAATTAACTCAAGAATATTGATAAATATGAATGTATGAGTTACTCCCCTTGGTTATCATATTCAATATTTATCATTTTAATACGTTTCATCTCACTACGCATAATCAGATTAACGCTCACTATATTTTATGCTGTTTATCACACAAATGTTTTTATTGTAACTCATGAATATTCATGAACACATTTATGACTGATGAATATATATTTTCTGCACTTTAAATGGCAAATTTATATAAACAAAGGCATTCCCTTTGCCGTGCAGGCTGGATCGATGAAATTTCATATTAGCAAGCAGACTAGATCCTGTTCCAAGGCTCATGGAAGTATTATAATTTAAAGCCCTTGAAAGCACTTTTAAATGTACTTTTTTCTATTATAAAGAGTGCTATACGAATGTGGTATTAGCATTGGAAGATGTTACAAAATAGTTCCACTAAATGGAGATCTATCCCCCAGGTCTCACAAAGGTTACTATTAGATTACTATTAGAATCAATATAAAACTCGTCATGGGTATAAAACATTATGCTCTATCACCCTCTTGGGGATGTGATATTTATTTATTATTCCCAACAAAAGACAACCGCAGGATGATGATGCATACAGTCAGTATGAGGTATGGACTTATGCAAGAGGGATAGTTCATTATGACAATAGGTCCGAACGTGATGTCACCGGGGTGACATAACGGATTACTATACTGCGACGTCAAATTCTCTATTCTGATTGGTAAATAAGCCGTGTACATAACATCACATAACATTATTACAATTTTGCTTGAGCTACAGTATGATATTACATGTTTATGGAATTGTAATGTATTGTTGTTTCCTGTACCCTTGCATTTCGTTTCGTCAAGGGACGGTAATTTTATATGAAATTTTATATGAAATTTTACAGGGAATTTAAAAGGGATTTTATACTGATTAAGATATTATATGATGAAAAAGTTTGTTGCTCTCTTTCCCTCTCTCTCTTTCTGGATTATGTAATGGAATATAATGTAGTATGTCATGCTTCATTGATTTCTCTCTCTCTATTGTACATGAAGCAGTTACAGTAAGTTTGAATAATAACATGTATACAATGTCATGAGCATGTATGTGTAATTTATTATTATGTGATTTATGTGAATATTTCATTGTTAACTATTTATTTTGTAAGCAATTGTTATACTGCCGCCTTGCTGTATGTACCACATGGGTCTTATGACCTTCTGCTTTAATCAAATAAAATCTTGAATCTTGAATCATAACGTCATGTACATTGGGTATATGTATACGACGCGTTTTAAGTATTTATTAACGTAGAAATCGGACTTAACTCCGTTATACAGTTTCCTGACAGGGTACATGACTAATAGTATGTATTCCCGGCTGAGAAAAATCATTTGTCCCTCGCCTAGCGTCTCGGGTGACATGACTTTCCTCAGCCGGGAATAAATAATAATGTACCCTGTCATGAAACTGTATAACTAATATTGTTACCCTCTGACGTCAGAATAAACTATTTAGTAAAAAATATAGTGAGGTTTAATATAATCATTGACAACTATGCCGTTAGCTTTATATACATGATTATTACAGGCCAAATCATTTGTGTGCGTCATGACTAATCGTGTTTACACCGATCCTGATGAACGTGTTACCATCCGCAACAAAACCGGATGGCCGTGAGTTCGATCCCCCGCAATATTTACATATCAACATCGTTACATTGGCACTGGTGTATTTTCATTGCTTTGCTTTATATCCTGGAACATGTCTACAGCATGGATTTGCAGTTTTACACTGAAAAGTCCCCGAATGGCTGAAAACAACAGCAACAACAACATACAACTTACACCACTAGTTTAAATGGTGACTTTTCAGTACCATGCCTCTCTCTCAGAGTTCGAGTTACCAAAGGGCAATTTTATGATGAAGAACAAAAATATGTATAGGCTAATGTTTGTTATCGAGGGTTTAACGAATTTAACCGCTTGAGCCCGGCGCAGCCGAACAACAAACATTAACCTACTTAATGTATGGAATGATGTCCAAGTCCACCTCTACACGCATGCGCACAAAGATTGATCACATGCGCAGAACATATACTAGGTTACAAATTAAACCTTGTGATTTAATAAGTTAAACCGATCGATAATTTTGAGAAGAAAAAAAATAACTGCAATCTCATTGGTCAAAATATAATTCCATAACTTAAGTTTCTGTTAAAACCGATTTTAAATCCTGTTAACCTAATTCGCCCACGGTGTAAACCTTTATACCAGAAGATCATCTCCATCATCATCAGCAGCAGCAGTTGCGAAGAAACACGTATCAGGTTCAATCAATGGTGGCAAATTAGAAGAACTAGGTCGCCGCTTCAGAGCACTTCATCCGTCGGCTTGCCAAGGAAGGTCGCCGACCGTTAATTAAACGTGGGTCCACCATTTTGACCCAAGAGTCTTATAATAGATTATCGAAAAGTGCAATATGAGTATGACGCCAAGTCGTATTCGTGTTATCATCCTTGTGAAATAGTGATATTGTCATTTTAAAAGTATATAACTTTGTGAAAAAATATGGTTCATTTATGAACTGTGCACCTTTTTTATGCCCCCCTTCGAAGAAGAGGGTGTATATTGCTTTGCTCATGTCGGTCGGTCGGTCGGTCCGTAGGTCGGTCCGTCGGTCTGTCGGTAGACCAGACCTTGTCCGAGTGATAACTTAAGTTCTATTTGACCTTTAAGTCTCAAACTTCATGTGGTTGTTGCTCATGATTATTAGATGACCCCTATTGATTTTGGTGTCATTACCTCAAAGGTCAAGGTCACAAGGTCACATGTTGTGTATGTATAATACCAGACCTTGTCCGAGTGATAACTTAAGTTCTATTTGACCTTTAAGTCTCAAACTTCTTGTGGTTGTTGCTCACGATTAGTAGATGACCCCTATCGATTTTGGTGTCATTACCTCAAAGGTCAAGGTCACAAGGTCACATGTTGTGTATGTATAATACCAGACCTTGTCCGAGTGATAACTTAAGTTCTATTTGACCTTTAAGTCTCAAACTTCATGTGGTTGTTGCTTATGATTAGTAGATGACCCCTATCAATTTTGGTGTCAATACCTCAAAGGTCAAGGTCACAAGGTTGCATTTGTATATATGTTTGATGACTTGGCCTTGTTATTACTTAGATCAAGATAACATAATTTATGTTGTAATGTTGTTTTGTTTTAAAGTTTGAGATATTTGAAGGATGATGTATCATTTTCTTTCATTATTGTGGATGTTTGTGCTTATGGCTAGCAAGGCTGATTTGTTAATTTTTATAATAAACCTAGAGCACTAAGTCTTAATGTTTTGTTTGTTTATAACTGACAATGTTCTTTCACTTAAACCTTTGTGGACTTGTGTAAATATTTATCCAGCCCATTTATTTCAGTAAATGTTTAGTTCCACGTTTTAGCACATTATATTTACACAAGTTTGAGATTTTTTGTGACAAGCCAACATTATGAAGGCAAACTCCTTGCATGTCATATAGCTATATACATATTATGGCATATGGGGGGGGGGGGGGGGGGGGGGGGGGGGGGGGGGGGGGGGGGGGGGGGGGGGGGCATATATGTTTCACAAACATTTCTTGTTTATGTATTTAATGTGAAATCAAATCATAAACCGTTTTCGGGAATTCAAAGAACGGTTCTTGCATTAACAAAGCTATGCTAAAAAAAGGAATGGAGAGATGTTTGAGAACTGCAGTTTGTTTGTTGTTGTTGTTTTTTTCGCCAAAAATATGATTATAGAGAAAATCATCATCATCATCATCATCATCATCATCACCAGATTCATCATCATCATCATCAGATTCATTAGAATCATCATTTTACTGATCATCAACATCATAATCGATCATTCATTATTATTTGTACTATTGTTACTACTACCGCTACTGCTATTGTTGTTGCGTGGTTTATCATTACCATTGCCTGTCTGTATTCTATTTTTCTAAGTACATTGATTAGTTAAATAAAGTTCAACCCTCTATCATAATCTCCATCTTAATTAAAGAGTTGCGCGTGCTTATTTGCATTTGATATTAATTTCACCCACACAGGTAAGAACTTTGAACAAATTTGATGAACAAGATGAAATGTCTGGTTTTAGATTAATTTTCTAATGACGAGTTTTAACTATGCCGAGAGGAGGCTCATATTCCGTCATTGAATGATGGATGGTTTGTTACAACATCATCCAACAAAGACTTGTTTTAAAAACCCATTTGCAGACTTGTTCAGTGAAACTTTCTCCAGCTAGTCAGCATCGGTTTAATCAGCCGTTTCCATAGCAACACAGACAGCGTCGCGTGCATTGTATCGTTGTAACTAGGGACTTTAAAGGTGAATTCCATGCAGAGGCAAACTTTGTCATTTGATAGAGCAGGAACCACATGTCAGTATAATTACAGCGTCATCACGGATACTAACTAGAAATAAACAAGTAATTTGTCAATATTTCAATCCTGTCTAGCTCTTTAGCAACCAGTCTCACTTTCTTATCTATCATATTCAATAATTAGTTTTGATGACTTTGATTTAGTAAATGCACATTCCAGCACGCTTGGACTCCCGTGGAAATAGGTAAATTAGTTTTATCCATGAAGCAGTTCACATTTTAATGCTGTCAGTCTCAATAATACATAGCATTAAATCATATTTAAAATATAAAGTAAGGTATGAAATAAATTTTTCTCTAACGAAGTTTGTAAAGAAATGCCTGCTGGTGCTAGATTTATATCAGGTTCCTTTAAGCTAGCGAAAAACGACAACAAGAAAACGCGCCACGTGACAACGTGAAAAAGGACAAGATGACTATAGCATTGCAAGATGACTATAGCATGACAAGACAGCATAACATGACGGGACAACTATAACACGACACGACTATAACACGACAAGACTATAGCATGACAACAACATGACATAGCAAAACGACATGACCACTACAGGACAACTATAATAGGACAAGACAACTATAACACTACAGGACAACTATAATAGGATAAGGCAACTATAACACTACAGGACAACTATAACAGGACAAGGCAACTATAACACTACAGGACAACTATAACAGGACAAGGCAACTATAACACTACAGGACAACTATAACAGGACAAGGCAACTATAACACTACAGGACAACTATAACAGGACAAGACAACTATAACACTACAGGACAACTATAACAGGACAAGACAACTATAACACTACAGGACAACTATAATAGGACAAGACAACTATAACACTACAGGACAACTATAACAGGACAAGACAACTATAACACTACAGGACAACTATAACAGGACAAGGCAACTATATCACTACAGGACAACTATAACAGGACAAGACAACTATAACACTACAGGACAACTATAACAGGACAAGACAACTATAACACTACAGGACAACTATAATAGGACAAGACAACTATAACACTACAGGACAACTATAATAGGACAAGACGACTATAACACTACAGGACAACTATAATAGGACAAGACGACTATAACACTACAGGACAACTATAATAGGACAAGACAACTATAACACTACAGGACAACTATATAGGAAGACACTATAACACTACAGGACAACTATAATAGGACAAGACGACTATAACACTACAGGACAACTATAACAGGACAAGACGACTATAACACTACAGGACAACTATACTAGGACAAGACAACTATAACACTACAGGACAACTATAATAGGACAAGACAACTATAACACTACAGGACAACTATAAACAAAAAGACGACAACAATACGACAAGGTTGATATAACACGACGACTATAACACGACAAGACGATTATAACAGACTATAACATGACAGATGACTTTAACATTCAAGACGATTATAACACGACAGGATGACTATAACACAAGACGATTATAACACGACAAGACGAAAGATTAAAATTTAACACAATAACACCAGAATGGCTATATGGCTATTTCTGGCTGTCTTGCAACTGTGTGGGAATTGGTCGATGTATAGTCAACGATAATACAACGTATACAGTGGATGCTCCTGGCTTTTGACGGAACTTTAACCTCAGAATAAAGACTGTCAACCTTTAGAAACGCTTACACACCCTTCTCGGCTGACCCCTGTCTCATCTGTCCTTGACCTCTGTCTCGGGTTTTGATTGGATGTCGACTCTGTCACAAAGGCTCAGATGTGACACATGCACATTATATGTGTTTTATTCTCTTGCCGCAATTCTTGGTTCTAATGCTTTAACTTTTTAGAATTAATTTGTGCATGTAACTAGGGTTATGGCTTTCTTGAGACAAGGTGAATTTGCGCCGAACTTAGTGAACATTCAAGAGACCCCCGGTACCTCGTGGCAATTGTCTGTTATTTATTTATTTATTTAGTTTTGTCGCTATAGGAGCTTTACTGACTTGTGAAATGAACTACTTGGGTATTTTATTTGGGAACCTAAATTGTAAGTATCGCTTGGTCAAGAATTGGCGCAAGTTTACCAGCGGAAATGAGAAATGATTTAAATAAATAAGAATACGTACTATATTTTAGTGCCTGATTAAAAACTATGGTAACTGTATGTAAATAAAACAAACCGTTACAACAGTTTTCACCATGCCTTTGAATATCCATAATCTTGCAAGCAGTATTGATTTACATTTTACTGACAAAATGATACATTTTCAGGTCAATAACAATATCGTTTTCCCTTTTAATGGAGATAAATAGATAGCAATATCTTGTTTCTAAATTATTGATCTTCCACTGTGTAATAGGAGATAGTACACCATGTTCCATACAGACAATTTCTAAACAATGAGGATTTTATCTTTAGCTTCTTGTAATGTACAATATAATCATGTTTAGTACAGACAATTTCTAAACAATGAGGATTTTATCTTTAGCTTCTTGTAATGTACAATATAATCATGTTTAGTACAGACAATTTCTAATCATTGAGGCTTTTATCTTTAGCTTCTTGTAGTGTTTAGTATAATCATGTTTAGTACAGACAATTTCTAAACATTGAGGATTTTATCTTTTGCTTCTTGTAATGTACAATATAATCATGTTCGTCACATGGCAAAATTGTGTGTTTGATTTACAAATAATAACTACATTTTCCTCATTTTTTCCTGCCTGTTAATGAAACCAACATTATATCGAGAGTACAAACGAACATGTATAATCATCATTATTTTGTCCTCGATGTCCGTCAGTCTGTCTCTGTGCACCATTGTCAGTTCTTTGAAGAAATTGAAAATCGTACTCGCACTCAGAGTTAAGTACTGTGAAAACATTAATTTTCGTGGGACATTGATTTTCGTTGATATCGTGAAAGGTTTTATCCACAAATATTAACTCCCACGAAAATCATTCATTTTATAGACCAAACGTTAATCCATGGATAATTGTACAAATGAACTCCCTTTTAAGTATATGATCAACGAAATTAAACGTCAATGAAATTCAATGATTTTGCTGTACGATTATCATACTCAACTCCGTTAGATCAGAGAGTGGTTTTCATGTATTTTATGTATTTTGAATACAGTCTAAGGAAAGTCGTACTCATTCATGCATGGGATAGTGTTTGAGAACACTCAGTATTACTCAAAATCAAGCGTAAACATGAGTTTTTTAAAGTGTGTTTTTATATGCCCCCACCAAAAATGGTGGGGGTTGGGGGCATATAGATTTGCCTTTGTGCGTACGTCCGTCCGTCCCGAAACTTTGTGACATGCATAACTCAAAAAGCATTTGTACTACAGACTTGATACTTAAGGGATATATTATTTAGGACATGAACTTGTGCACCTTGGTATTTTCATCGAAATGCCGTTGGATTTGACAGAGTTATGGGCCTTTGTTTTCGAAAAATATGGAATTTTACGCTTGTGACGCATCTAACTCTGAAAGTATTTTATTTTGTACTAGACTTGATACTTCATGGATATCTTATTCAGCACATGAACTTGCACACCTGGGTTTTTTCATCGACCCCCCGTTTAAGTTTACAGAGTTATGGGCCTTTGTTTTTGAAAAATATGAAATTTAAGCTTGTGACACATCTAACCCTTAAAAATATTTGTACTTCAGACTTGATACCTCATGGATATATTATTCAGTACATGAACTTGAACACATGGGTATTTTCGTAGAGCTCCCGTTGAAATTGACATAGTTATGGGCCTTTGTTTTTGAAAAATATGGAATTTTATGCTTGTGACGCACTTAACTCTGAAAGTGTTTGTACTACAGACATAATACTTCATGAATATATTATTCAGGACATGAACTTGCACACATGGGTATTTTCGTAGAAGGAGAATATTTGTTTTTTTCCTAATTAGACTCGTCAAGTTTTGCTGTAGTCGTTCAAGGAAATTAACTCAAGAATATTGATAAATTATGAATGTATGAGTTACTCCCCTTGGTTATCATATTCAATATTTATCATTTTAATACGTTAAATCTCACTACGCATAATCAGATTAACGCACACTATATTTTATGCTGTTTATCACACAAATGTTTTTATTGTAACTCATGAATATTCATGAACACATTTATGACTGATGAATATATATTTTCTGCACTTTAAATGGCAAATTTATATAAACAAAGGCATTCCCTTTGCCGTGCAGGCTGGATTGATGAAATTTCATATTAGCAAGCAGATGAGATCCTGTTCCAGGGCTCATGGAAGTATTATAATTTAAAGCCCTTGAACGCACTTTTAAATGTACTTTTTCTATTATAAAGAGTGCTATACGAATGTGGTATTAGTATTGGAAGATGTTACAAAATAATTCCACTAAATGGAGATCTATCTCTCAGGTCTCACAAAGATTAATAAAAATCAATATAAAACATTAACTCGTCATGGGTATAAAACATTATGCTCTATCAACCTCTTGGGGAAGTGATATTTATTTTATTATTCCCAACAAAAGACAACCGCAGGATGATGATGCATAAAGTCAGTATGAGGTATGGACTTATGCAAGAGGGATAGTTCATTATGACAATAGGTCCGAACGTGATGTCACCGGGTTGACATAACGGATTATTATACTGCGACGTCAAATTCTCTATTCTAATTGGTCAGTAAGCCGTGTACATAACGTCATGTACATTGGGTATATATATACGACGCGTTTTAAGTATTTATTAACGCAGAAATCGGACTTAACTTTGCAGTATAATAAATCCGTTATACAGTTTCCTGACAGGGCTGAGAAAAATCATGTCAGCTGTATATACATGATTATTACAGGCCAAATAATTTGTGTGCGTCATGACTAATCTTGTTTACACCGATCCTGATGAGCGTGTTACCATCCGCAACAAAACCGGGTGGCCGTGAGTTCGATCCCCCGCAATATTTACATATCAACATCGTTACATTGGCACTGGTATATTTTCATTGCTTTGCTTTATATCCTGGAACATGTCTACAGCATGGATTTGCAGTCTTACACTGAAAAGTCCCCGAATGGCTGAAAACAACAACATACAACTTACACCACTAGTTTATATGGTGACTTTTCAGTACCATGCCTCTTTCTCAGAGTTCGAGTTACCAAAGGGCACTTTTATGATGAAGAACAAAAATATGTATAGGCTAATGTTTGTTATCGAGGGTTTAACGAATTTAACCGCTTGAGCCCGGCGCAGCCGAACAACAAACATTAACCCACTTAATGTATGGAACGATGTCCAAGTCCACCTCTACACGCATGCGCACAAAGGTTGATCACATGCGCAGAACATATACTAGGTTACAAATTAAACCTTGTGATTTAATAAGTTAAACCGATCGAGAATTTTGAGAAAAAAAAATAACTGCAATCTCATTGGTCAAAATATAATTCCATAAATTAAGTTTCTATTAAAACCGATTTTAAATCCAGTTAACCTAATTCGCCCACGGTGTAAACCTTTATACCAGAAGATCACCTCCATCATCATCAGCAGCAGTTGCGAAGAAACACGTATCAGGTTCAATCAATGGTGGCAAATTAGAAGAACTAGGTCGCCGCTTCAGAGCACTTCATCCGCCGGCTTGCCAAGGAAGGTCGCCGACCGTTAATTAAACGTGGGTCCACCATTTTGACCCAAGAGTCTTATAATAGATTATCAAAAAGTGCAAAATGAGTATGACGCCAAGTCGTACCTTGTGAAATAGTGATATTGTCATTTTAAAAGTATGTAACTTTGTGAAAAAATATGGTTCATTTATGAACTGTGCACCTTTTTTTATGTATTTAATGTGAAATCAAATCATAAACCATTTTCGGGAATTCAAAGAACGGTTCTTGCATTAACAAAGCTATGCTAAAAAAAGGAATGGAGAGATGTTTGAGAACTGCAGTTTTTTTGGGTTTTTTTTTCGCCAAAAGTATGATTATAGAGAAAATCATCATCATCATCATCATCATTATCACCAGATTCATCATCATCATCATCATCATCATCACCAGATTCACCAGATTCATCATCATCAGCATCATCATCATCACCAGATTCATCATCATCATCATCATCATCATCATCAAATTCATTAGACTCATCATTTTACTGATCATCAACATCATAATTGATCATCCATTATTATTTGTACTATTGTTACTACTACCGCTACTACTATTGTTGCTGCATGGTTTATCATTACCATTGCCTGCCTATATTCTATTTTTCTAAGTACATTGATTAGTTAAATAAAGTTCAACCCTCTATCATAATCTCCATCTTAATTAAAGAGTTGCGCGTGCTTATTTGCATTTGATATTAATTTCACCCACACAGGTAAGAACTTTGAACAAATTTGATGAACAAGATGAAATGTCTGGTTTTAGATTAATTTTCTAATGACGAGTTTTAACTATGCCGAGAGGAGGCTCATATTCCGTCATTGAATGATGGATGGTTTGTTACAACATCATCCAACAAAGACTTGTTTTAAAAACCCATTTGCAGACTTGTTCAGTGAAACTTTCTCCAGCTATTCAGCATCGGTTTAATCAGCCGTTTCCATAGCAACACAGACAGCGTCGCGTGCATTGTATCGTTGTAACTAGGGACTTTAAAGGTGTATTCCATGCAGAGGCAAACTTTGTCATTTGATAGAGCAGGAACCACATGTCAGTATAATTACAGCGTCATCGCGGATACCAACTAGAAATAAACAAATAATTTGTCAATGTTTCAATCCTGTCTAGCTCTTTAGCAAACAGTCTCACTTTCTTATCTATCATATTCAATAATTAGTTTTGATGACTTTGATTTAGTAATTGCACATTCCAGCACGCTTGGACTCCCGTGGAAATAGGTAAATTAGTTTTATCCATGAAGTAGTTCACATTTTAATGCTGTCAGTCTCAATAATACATAGCATTAAATCATATTTAAAATATAAAGTAAGGTATGAAATAAATTTTTCTCTAACGAAGTTTGTAAAGAAATGCCTGCTGGTGCTAGATTTATATCAGGTTCCTTTAAGCTAGCGAAAAACGACAACAAGAAAACGCGCCACGTGACAACGTGACTATGCTATAACAAGACAGGACGACTATAACAGGACACGATGACTATAGCATTGCAAGATGACTATAGCATGACAAGACGAGCATAACATGACGGGACGACTATAACACGACACGACTATAACACGACAAGATGACTATAGCATGACAAGATGAGCATAACATGACGGGACGACTATAACACGACACGACTAAAAAAGGCAAGACGACTTTAACACGACAAGACGACTATAACACTACAGGACAACTATAATAGGACAAGACAACTATAACACTACAGGACAAGCAACTATAACACTACAGGACAACTATAATAGGACAAGACAACTATAACACTACAGGACAACTATAATAGGACAAGACAACTATAACACTACAGGACAACTATAACAGGACAAGACAACTATAACACTACAGGACAACTATAACAGGACAAGGCAACTATATCACTACAGGACAACTATAATAGGACAAGACAACTATAACACTACAGGACAACTATAACAGGACAAGACAACTATAACACTACAGGACAACTATAACAGGACAAGACAACTATAACACTACAGGACAACTATAACAGGACAAGACAACAATAACGCTACAGGACAACTATAATAGGACAAGACAACTATAACACTACAGGACAACTATAATAGGACAAGACGACTATAACACACAACACTATAACAGACAAGACGACATAACACTACAGGAAACTTATAGGAAAAGACAACTATAACATTACAGGACAACTATAACAGGACAAGGCAACTATAACACTACAGGACAACTATAATAGGACAAGACAACTATAACACTACAGGACAACTATAACAGGACAAGACAACTATAACACTACAGGACAACTCTAACAGGACAAGACGACTATAACACGACAAGCTGACTATAGCATTACACGATGACTATAGCATGACAAGACGAGCATAACATGACGGGACGACAATAAAATGACACGATTATAACACAACAAAACGATTATAACATGACAAGATGACTTTAACATGTCAAGACGATTATAACACGACAGGATGACTATAACACGACAATCCGACTATAACATGACAAGATGACTTTAACATGTCAAGACGATTATAACACGACAGGATGACTATAACACAAGACGATTATAACACGACAAGACGAATATATTAACAGGACTAGACGATTATAACACGACAAGACCACTTTAACTATAACACGACTTTAACATGACAAGACGACTGTAACACGACAGAATGGCTATATGGCTATTTCTGGCTGTCTTGCAACTGTGTTGGAATTGGTCGATGTATAGTCATCGATAGTACAACGTATACAGTGGATGTTCCGGGCTTTTGACAGAACTTTAACCTCAGAATAAAGACTGTCAACCTCTAGAAACGCTTACACACCCTTCTCGGCTGACCCCTGTCTCATCTGTCCTTGACCTCTGTCTCGGGTTTTGATTGGATGTCGACTCTGTCACAAAGGTTCAGATGTGACACATGCACATTATATGTGTGTTATTCTCTTGCTGCAATTCTTGGTTCTAATGCTTTAGCTTTTTAGAATTAATTTGTGCATGTAACCAGGGTTATGGCTTTCTTGAGACAAGGTGAATTTGCGCCGAACTTAGTGAACATTCCAGAGGCCTCCGGTTCCTCGTGGCAATTGTCTGTTATTTATTTATTATTTTTTTTATTTATTTATTTAGTTAGTTAGTTAGTTTTGTCGCTGTAGGAGCTTTACTGACTTGTGAAATGAACTACTTAGGTATTTTATTTGGGAACCTAAGCTGTAAGTATCGCTTGGGAAGGTTTGTAAAGAATTGGCGCAAGTTTACCAGCGGAAATGAGAAATGATTTAAATAAATAATAAGAATACGTACTATATTTTAGTGCCTGATTAAAAACTATGGTAACTGTATGTAAATAAAACAAACCGTTACAACAGTTTTCACCATGCCTTTGAATATCCATAATCTTGCAAGCAGTATTGATTTACATTTTACTGACAAAATGATACATTTTCAGGTCAATAACAATATCGTTTTCCCTTTTAATGGAGATAAATAGATAGCAATATCTTGTTTCTAAATTATTGATCTTCCACTGTGTAATAGGAGATAGTACACCATGTTCCATACAGACAATTTCTAAACAATGAGGATTTTATCTTTTTTTAACCTTGTAATGAATAATTTCTAAACATTGAGGATTTTATCTTTTGCTTCTTGTAATGTACAATATAATCATGTTTAGTACAGACAATTTCTAAACATTGAGGATTTTATCTTTTGCTTCTTTTAATGTACAATATAATCATGTTCGTCACATGGCAAAATTGTGTGTTTGATGTTTTAAATTTAAAATAATCATCATTATTTTGTCCTCGATGTCCGTCAGTCAGTCTGTCTCTGTGCAACATTGTCAGTTCTTTGAAGAAATTGAAAATCGTACTCGCACTCAGAGTTAAGTACTGTGAAAACATTAATTTTCGTGGGACATTAATTTTCGTTGATATCGTGAAAGGTTTAATCCACAAATATTAACTCCCACGAAAATCATTCATTTTATAGACCAAACGTTAATCCATGGATAATTGTACCAATGAACTCCCTTTTAAGTATATGATCAACGAAATTAAACGTCAATGAAATTCAATGATTTTGCTGTACGATTATCATACTCAACTCCGTTAGATCAGAGAGTGGTTTTCATGTATTTTATGTATTTTGAATACAGTCTAAGGAAAGTCGTACTCATTCATGCATGGGATAGTGCTTGAGAACACTCAGTATTACTCAAAATCAAGCGTAAACATGAGTTTTTTAAAGTGTGTTTTTATATGCCCCCACCAAAAATGGTGGGGGTTGGGGGCATATAGATTTGCCTTTGTGCGTACGTCCGTCCGTCTCGAAACTTTGTGACATGCATAACTCAAAAAGCATTTGTACTACAGACTTAATACTTAATGGATATATTATTTAGGACATGAACTTGTGCACCTTTGTATTTTCATCGAAATACCAGTGAATTTGACAGAGTTATGGGCCTTTGTTTTTGAAAAATATGGAATTATGGAATTTTACGCTTGTGACACATCTAACCCTTAAAAATATTTGTACTACAGACATGATACCTCATGGATTTATTCAGTACATGAACTTGCACACATGGGTATTTTTGTAGAATCCCCCTTTGAAGTTGACATAGTTATGGGCCTTATCATATCACAAGTATCACAAGCGCCTAAAATATATCATAGAACTGCATTAGGAAATAAATTAAAAACTAAGAAATGATGATTGTTAAAGGGTGGCAGTTAGTTTGGAATATGACTTATTTACAGACTAAATGAAACTGTTATAGTGGCTGATTTCTGATATGTTGTGTCTTCGCGATATCACGACACCGCGAAATATACACCTTTTTTCGCCTTCGCGACAAAAACCAGGGCGAAGACACAAGAATTTAACGCGATAACGTTAGTGAACTTTCGTGTCCTTATAAAGCGCGACATTGCGAAAACGCAACATGGCAGAAATCAGCCACAATAGCCTATCTCAAGTCGCAATCTTTTAGCCCAACTGATACTTTATATCATAACTGAGACAAAAGACACCATATAACACCCCGTTACGTAATAGGGGTCCCTGATCAACCAGATGTATGGGAGAGATTGGGGATTGTGGTAGAACATAATGTCTTTCTGACACTTCTGGGGCTCCTTAAAAGGAAAAAAGTAGTCCCATTACAAAACAGTGAAAATTATACACTCAGCGAATTACCATTTTTGATACAATGATATTTCCGTATTATCCACCAAAAAGCAATAAATAAAATATAATTATTATCTATATAACAATATAATTAGTGTCGCCTACAAATTTACATAGTGTTATTTAAGTAAACAAATACAGCCTGCCACTGAGTATATTTGTGTATTACTGGTTGATGCTCTACAGAAATTAGAAACTTCGAGGGTTTTAAATTCTTTAGAACAGCACAGATGGACATCAACGTGATGAAATTACACATAGTGTCCAATGTTTGATATGCACAACGCTGTCTTTACGAGTATTTTATGCAGTCTAAAACGGAGATGTTTGTGGGGAAAAAAATAAGATACATGGTTATGAATTAAATTGATTTATTGTTGATCAATAGGAATAACAACAAAATATCAAGAAATTAGTAATAAATGTTGATCAGTAGCAAAAACAGTGAAATACCAAGAAAAATCGTAAAAAATGTTGATCAGTAGCAAACAATGTGAAATATCAAGAAAATCGTAAACAATTCAAGGGATTTGGACGGATATATGGCGAACGAACTTTCAACAATATGTAAACATTCTTATTTACTTTAAATTTAAGAGACGCTAAACTTCATATAAAGTACACATCATTCATTCGCATACACTACATGACTAGGATACATACCCTGTTAATGAGTATGCAAGAACGTATCACCAGCATGCACTGCAAGGTTGATTGTGCACATACATTGCAAACCGTTGGATTCCAATCTTATCTTGGCGATGACAAACTTTTCCGTAAAGGTAAGTGTCCCATTTTTAATGTCGAAGGTGGATTTTCGCTGGAGCTCGAACTGGGCACTTCGTTCACAACAGACATTGCACGGTCTGCAAAGCGGACCCTCTGAGGCCTCCCCGCGCTGCTATGGGGCTGCGGTTCAGACTCTTGCTCATTGGCCTGAACATATTTAAACACGATGGACGTCTCCAGGATGCTGTGTAGCCCCGTAGAGATGGTGTAGGTCTCTGTGTCGGGCCGGGGCTTGACTCTGTGCGTCCGTCTGAACAGGAGGCGGACACTCTGTCGGAACTTTGCATTGAGTGTCATGATGACGACGGGCGTCGAGACACAGCACAGGAACGAGAGAATGGTCAATAAGTTAAATATCGGGACGACATGCCGACCCCTGACCCCAAACACTGCCAGAACATACAGGGTCTTAGGAAAGCACGTTAGAAGATATACAACTGTGATGGTGATATATGTCCGCATAGCTTTGAAGGTGCTTCGTGAGTAGTTGACGCCTGGCCCGGCGGCTGGCCCCGAGTACATTGCAATGGCAAGTTGAGCGATCGTGATGACCCGGTGGTGTGACCTAGCCTCCACCAGGATTATAATCAAAGTGATGATGATAGCAACAGCAGGGCAAAGTATGCATACCGTTTCCTTAATGGAAATAAACGTACCCGAATTTGCCATATCAAGCATACAAGTTCCGTAAACAGGTGAAAACGCATACCTCCCGACCTGGCAAAGTGGTAGAACAGCAAACACTAAACTGATGGACCAAATGAAGATAATGAGTAAAGAGATGGTGACCTTTGTGATGAAACTGGAGTACTGTAGAGGTTGGCTGACTGCTACGCAACGGTCAACCGAAATTCCCAACATTCCAAATGATTTGGAGGAAGAACTTAACGACGAGGTAAAAGCCATGAATGAACACAAACTGTCTGAAAACCGTGCCTCCGGCTGGTACCAAGTGGTGGCCACGAAAGGCATATCCAGAATTCCTGTCATTAACTCGCTGACAACTATCGACACGAGAATGGCGTTCGTCCGTGTGTGCAGTGAGACTGTCCTTGCGATCACGGTCAGCAAAACGGCGTTGCACGTTGTTGTTGCGATGGACACAGTAGAGGCAAATACACCAAGAAATATCCCCACCACTAGAGACTGCTCTGTCGGTTCGGTCGTGTTCAAATCAGTACGACTAGAATTAAACACATGTTCATCTACAGTCATGTCTTTCAAAAAATACAAAACAATCCAGCTACTGCTAACCGCCGTTGTTCAACATAGTGGCTGTCTTGTGATTCCCGGGTTAATGTGTTCGACTAGTCGGAGTGACGACAAAGTAGCGGCGTCCCTCTGGATTGTAAAATTCTGTATCTAACCAATAATCTCTCGAATCGCTTTTACCTGGCCCCCGGCGGCACTGACTTAAATAGCGTAGCTCTCTCAGAGCCGGGCCGCAGATAAAACATCAATATCTAGTTTATGGTGTTGCAACGTCAGTCTGTCAGTGAAATTAACAGGGGAAACCAACTGTTGAAGATATCATCTAAAACAATTACATTGATCGAGATTTATAATAAGGTCTAAATTCTTTGACGTTTAATGTTTACAACCATATTATGACGTAGTTTATGAAAGGAACGGTAACACACACACACACACACACACACACACACAACAACAACAACAACAACAACAACAACGTTTTATATTGTTTTGTTTAAGTATCAACATGACTGATTTTTATTTATTTCTTTATTTATTTATTTGGCATCAAGGACCCCATCTATTTACTTCGGGGCCATCTTCCGTGGTACCTCTTAATCATCCAGAATTATAAATATAAGTGATAAACTAAAAGCTTATTTAAAAGTCAATTATGGTAAGTTATATTTATAATATTCAACACAGGAACTAATGTACAATAATCACATATTGGTATGAAATAAAATAGCATTGTACAGTCAACTATTTGTTTTGCGGGAGATTTTTGAATTTTAAATAGATGCCCATGAAAGCGTGTTTGTTCCGGTAGGTTTACTTTCAACTGGTGTTAAAGTTTGATTGGACATATTGTCTAGTTGTCACTAATTGAAATCTTGTTCGTCATTCTTTCCTTTCTTCTCTGCTTCACTAATTTTATTACTAATAATTTCTATATGTATTCGCAGGTATTGTGATTTAAAAAAAAACTGTCAGGTTTATTTTCTTTTATATTTTTTATATAAAAAATATCGTTTAAAATATCGTGACTAAATTGTGTCACTTTTTATACACCCGCTTTACAGAAGTTAATTGATCGTCAAGTAATATTCCGTACTCACTTTACACAAGTTTTAACGTACCAAAAGTTCCTTCCAGGGCATTTCAAAAGTATGAAGTGAAAGCTGTTTTTCAGCATATGAAAGGTATAACCTTTTATTACGAAGAGGACAAACTGTATTGGTTAAATATGGTTATATATTTCTCCAAGTCAAACCTTATTTTTCGGCGTAGCTGTATAATTTCGATTTCAACTCGCATCTTAAACCAATCAAATGTACGCTAACAGCGGTAAATAATTCTAAGCTGAATAAAAGGACTCCTGTTATTGGTTAACGCATCGTTATGGACTATAAAATTACTGTAAATAAGGGGTGCAGCTTGTATATATCATTCAGCTTGGTGTTATTACTTTTCTTTTTGATGTAAACATGAAAGTGATTTCAGTAAGTTAAATACAACCCTTTTCCATCAATTGAGGAATGCTACTTTGTGAAAATGATTTAAAACAACAAAAAAGAATCCACCGTGTTATGACATGAAACCCCTTAATTACTATGTATATTGAATTCTTCCAGCCTGCCGAGATGCTCTCATTGCAAATTAATTCGCCAAAACCAAAACAACTAATAACGCTTTTATATCATAATTGTCATTTACAGATATAATCTTTTGTATTACCGTCTATAAATAAGTATATTTCATAGAAAAAATACTGAACTATTTCTAGAGCGTACTAAATTTGTTGTGCGTCGGTCTTTCGCGCGCTTTTCCTCGGAATGTTCTAGAAGACTGGAAATCTCGTTTTTCTTTCATCCTACGCCGAATATCTTTTTTAAAGATATTTCTTGTTTATTTTTAAATCATGGTTGCAAAAAAAAATGAAGCAAGCAACTCGAGGACTTTTTTAGGGCTAAGTTCAATTTAGGATATTTATCGGGATAACACCAAGTCGTAATTTAAACCTACGCTCACCTGCTAGACTGACACCCAATTTGCGGTAGACTTAACAGAGCACCAGCACGTCATCAAAAAAGCTTAAATGGCCGATGAAATGGCCGATAAATGGCGGACTTTGATATCATGTGACTTCAGTCTGGATCCCGTCTCATCGTAAGAATCATGAAGCACACATAATACTGAGAGGACAAACATCTCGTCTGGTGGGCAAGTAGCGAGGAACGACTATAAATGTTAGGAAGGAACAATAAAGTCAAGGTGGGATACAGGGGAAATTAACTACTTAAAGTGAAAATTCTAGTAAAAGTTACGAAAAATGATTCTGTCAATTTTTTGAAACACTTTTCAGTTTCACACACAAACTCAAGAGAGCTATAACCTGGAACTTTCATCCATGTACTATGGACTTCTTCAGCAGACTTTAACCATCAGTGTGATAAGGATTACATAGGAGAAACTGAAAGAACTTTAATGCACGGTTCTCAAAGCACAGGAGATCAAGCTCGAGCATAAGTGACGTGTCACTCGACCCTTCTTGGTTTGAAAGTGGTGTGTGTGTGTAGGGGGGGGGGGGGGATGGAACGCCAAATCCACATAATCTTGTCCCTACTGAGATTTTAAGCATTAAATGAGACACAGTTGCAAGATTACCTGCCGCCCTTCAATCAATATGGAAGTAGTTGGGTGAGATCGATAGAGGAAATATCAACGGAACATGATGCAACCTGTCATCTTTAGAGACAGCAAGTTTGTATTAAGGCTAATGGTCGGCACGAGGTTATCAATGACGTTTCTCCATCGTCGCTGATTAGGGTAATACGGTCAAGTTAATGGGAAATATTTGTACAAATGGACTCTTAAATGATGTCGTAGTGATTAATTTCGCGTGCTTTCCTGTTCTCTGAAAGGTCACAGTTTGTGAAGTTCAAATTTATTGTCAGAAAGGAAAGCTAATACTTCATAGATAGCACTACAGTACTCTCTATACATATCACATTGGTCTTGAACTAGTTTCTTTTTACTAATCTCTCTTGACGGATGGGTCAGTATTTTACATCCGGGAAGTTCATGAAAGGTCCTTTCTTCACTGGGTTTGAACCTATAATTTTAATTTCTACAGACTGGTAAAAAAAAAAAAAAATAAAAATAAAATCAAGATGTCTTGGTCAATGCTAAATGGTCAATTGGCAATGTAGAAACCTGGAGGTATTTATTATTATTATTATTTATTGAGTTTGACATCCAATCGATAGAATATCAGTCATTTGAAGACATATATGTAGTATCACGCCGTGATACCACATCCCGTCACATTATCCTGACACCAAGCCATCTAATATTGGAACTACCCTGTATATTTCTGAGCGCCAAACAGGTGACTATCGGTACTATTCTAACAATTTGGATATGCCGCTGTCAGAAACATGAAGGTTTTTCGTTCGACACATTCTTTTCCAAAAAAAACTACTTTCTATGGTGGCTGCTTTCTGTCATGTCGTGTGGCGAGATTTCAGGAAAAAAAACGAAAAAAAATATTTCGACTTTTCCTAGTCCTTTCACACCGAAATCTTGCCTCCAAATTTCGACTCTCACACTTTTCGTCCCGCCAAAAGTGAATATTTTGTCTAATATTTCGAAAACCCACACGACATGGCAGAAATCAGCCACCATAACTTTCCGTTTATTCAGGGGAATATTAGATTTCAATATTTACCTCATTGCGCATGACAATATATTATTAAGCTCTGAAACGAGCAGTTTACACATTTATGAACATCACTTTACACTTGACTTTGAACAGTCAGATTATCAATCTCCCATATAGCTCACACCAAATGGGACCGCCTCGCAGTCTGTTTGCAGCAGTGATAAGGGAAAAAAAGTTCCATTTGTGTTCTCCCGACCGACCCCTCTTTTTTAACGACCGACCCTAAAGTTGTTTTTTATCTTTCCGCCTTTAAAAAAATATTTCCCTTTTTTACCTATCGTTTCATGTAAAAAAAATAAATAAATAAATAAAAAATAAATAATCAAAAAAATAAAATCCCGACCTACCGACCCCCTTTTTTATTTGCTGGAGACCAGCCTTAGTACACTAACAACAAGGGTGGATTTATTTTTTTCACTTATTTGATTTAAAATTTGAGTATTTCATATCAAATATAATCAGTTTTATTTCATTTAAATAGCATTCATGGTGATAAATCGGGTAAATGATGGAAGCAAACATCTGCGAATAGTATGTTTCTTTATCAATGAGGGTAAAACAATGGGACACTAATGTCAACAATACCGATGAACCGAACACAATCATTCTTAAAGGTAAACAGCAGAACCAAGAAAATGTGCCAGACACACCGATTGTCCCGGAAACTAACTGGACCACCTGCCCTTGGTTACCCTGTATCCGGATGTGCCTACACAGAAAATAGTGACCCTATTTAATGCTGAATTAAGGTGAGTTTTTGACTGAAAGACATGCAATAAAGGATTAAATTCTATAGAACACAGTTAAAATAGTCATAAAATGCCCAATTTGGAGGCCTTATTGCACAACAACCTTAAAAGTTGAGCATTACTGAGAGGGGAATTTTTGAGAAAATTGGTGTGAAATGGCCGACCGGTGCACTAAATTCATACGTATGTTATTTAACCTTAAATAGGTCAAAAAGTAGTCGGTGACCCCATGTTTAAAATGTACAGAATTATTTCTCTTGAATAGATCTATCTAATGAGGGTAAGTTTGGATGTCAATTTCCCTTACAGAAATTGTCATTTGCATATATGCTTATATAGAACATATAGTAAAATTAATTGTGGTCTTAGTCCAACTGTCAGACATAGTTTGTGTGTATCTTAGTTTCAACGATAAAGAAGAAAAGGCCAAAGCTGTACTAAAATGCATCTGTTTGTAGTTATTGTTGATGATGTTGTTTTATCGAAGTTCGTGTTAAATGTTTTTGTTGGGGCCTACGTGGCCGAGAGGGTAAAGTCGCTGATTTTAACACTCACTCAGCCCCTCACCGCGTGGTTTTGAATCCCGACAGGGTCATTCGGATTTTCATGTGAGGAAGCCTTCCAGCTGGCTTGCGGTAGGTCGGTGGTTCTACCCAGATGCCTCCGTGCATTTGGTGTCTTCCTCCACCTGTAATAAGCTGGACGTCGCTGTATGACTGAAATAGTGCAAACTCAAACTCAAGTCAAATGTTTTTGTTGTTGTTTTTATGGATATACTTTACTTCGTAGCTTAAAAATAAAGGCTATGATGTTTATCACAAATAATCTGAAATGCATTGTTTTAGGTTACATGTATATGAAAACTCCGGGAGCTATATTTAGGTACTCGCAATTTTAGAATGTAATCTGTTACTTTTACACACCTTTACACTATTTTTTCACCCTGTTTTCAAGCTTCCGTCTCAGGTCTATGTTTTTAATTCAAATGGTTTTTTTTAAATTTTTTCTATTTAAAGTAAAAAAAAAACAGACGATAATGTAACCATTGCATGAGATAAAATGAATTGCATGTTATGGATTGTGTTTTAATATTTCTAGAATTACGATCTTTTTTTCTATCTCTCCTTATAATGAAAGATACTCAGGAAGGTTACCATGGAAATGGCAAATTAGCATAAAAATGACACCCTATCTTATTTCAGTGTTTGTGTTTATCACATTTTTTTCAAGTGATTGATTAATTTGAAGGGAATGAAAAACAACAGATTAAAAAGATTCCTCCTTTTTGCCAGTGAATAGATATCAAAGACAACGCCTCAGAAGCCACCGTGTAACTTTTGCGTTTTTTTCTTTCTATTCTTTTGATCATGCTACCCTTTAAAAAAAATAAATAATCAAAATGAAATCTATTTCTGTTCGAAATAAAATACTTGCCTGAGGATATTTAAACCATTTAATCGTAAAAGGTGAACTTTAACAAAGTGTGTCCTTTGATTTCTTCCATCACTTTTTAACAGAAATGAAAAAAAACCGTTGCCATGGAAATAAAAACGTAGCAATTTTTTCGATTTTCAAAGTCGTGGCAACAGTACATGTAAATGCTATGCAACCATTTCGATCATGATCGTCAAACATATATTATTATAAATATTGGCTTACTTTTGATACAAAGTTTACTGCTAAATAAAGATTATCCGTCTAGCATCAAATTGTAATAACTTGTACCTAAAATAGTTGAAATTACGTTATAGCGATTCTAACATTAAAGTTTACTTGTTTATTCAAAAAAGACTTCCATTTTCTATATTAGAACAAATATCCGTTGACGTAAAGGCAATGGAATTTAAGTATGTAGGTGTGGTTAAAATACTAGATGAAAGAATCGAATTGTATATGGTTGCTAGGCAACAATGTCAAATATAAAACATTGTTAGCCAGAAAATAACCAGGTTGAGCCTGAGTTTGATGTCTTACAACGTAATAACATATAAGAGTAAGCGTAATATAATACTAAACTACGGTATCGCAGATATAAATAGTCTCTACACAATAAATTATTCAGAAATGATCACTGTACATAAAAAATAGATTAAAATTGTGAAACTCGAGTGGTGTGTCATTTCCTGTAAAATCATTCATTTTCGCTGACATTAAATATCGTTGACTATGTACCTATGGGAATTTTGTGGGTACATTTATTCGTGGATCTATATCTAGAAAACGTGAGGTCTATATAAGAGACAAGTTTTCGTTGGGATTAAAATTCGTGGATAAAACCCTCCACAAAATGATGAATATTAGTGTCCTACGAAAATTAATGATTTCACAGTAGGTGGAATTCTCCATATTGATAGATAAAGACGATGATTATTTTGTGTGCTTATCCGGTGGGGTGGGGTAACTTGACATGACTATTTGTCGCTTCGACAGTACTTCAGTCATATAGCAACGTCCAGCTAATTACATGTGGAGGAAGACCCCGAATGCACGGAGGGATTCGGATAGAACCACCGACCTACCGCAAGCCAGCTGGAGGGTTTCCTCACATGAAAAATTCGAATGACCCTGCCGGGATTCGAACCAACGCGGTGACGGGCTGAGTAAGTGTTAAAGGGTTGGGTGAGAGGTGCGTGTGTGTGTTACAATCCACCAATTCCAGAGGGGACTGTAACTTCTTCTTTACTTTACTCTTCCTTTTTTTTATCTTCCACGGGGTCCAGACCCCGGATTCCCCACCTCTGGATCCGGGAATGAATTTATACATAATTAGGTACATAATTTAGTAATACATAAAGTTGAAAAATCTATGGAATTCACCTTGCCTTTTAGGGTTAACAGCGTCGTGGTCCAGCGTTAACCAGACTGAGGTTCTTAAGGTTGGTTGTTCAATTCCCGGTAGGGGCAAATATTTTCTTCCTGGTCGCAAAATACTTAAGTTGTAAGAATTTGTTTCCCTATCGTTTCACTTACTCCTTACACTATTTTCAAATCTATTTTATAGATTCTTGTTAGTAGCCCCATAGCCCAATATTGAATTTATTTATTATTTGTAGACTGTTTTATGTATGTTCCATTTGATAAGTTTAGGCTTAAATATGGATTACTTTACTTTTTATACGCCGCCGAAGGCGGTCGTTTATTGGAGTCATCTTCTCCGTCTGTACGTCCATTTCTTGTGAACGCAACTCCTCCTTTGTTTCTGAATAAATCTTTTCAAAACTTGATCAATGTCATAACTATAATGGGTAGATGTGCATGAATTGGCGATTTTCCGGTTCAGTGATTTTTAAAAGATTTATGTCCCTTGAAACTTAGTCTCTGTAGTTGATTGATATTGCAGCCTTGTGAACGCAACTCCTCCTACATTTCTGAATGAATCTTTTCAAAACTTGATCAGTGGCATTACTATAATGGGTAGATGTGCATGAAGTGGCGATTTTTCGGTTCATTGATTTTAACAAGATTTGTGTCCCTTGAAACTTAGTCTCTGTAGCTGATTGATATTGCAGCCTTGTGAACGCAACTCCTCCTACATTTCTGAATGAATCTTTTCAAAACTTGGTCAATGTCATTACTATAATGGGTAGATGTGCATGAAGTGGCGATTTTCCGGTTCATTGATTTTGCAAGATTTTTGTCCCTTGAAACTTAGTCTCTTTAGCTGATTGATATTTCAGCCTTGTTAATAACATTCCTTGTATGTTTCTGACCTAATCTTTTCAAAACTTGGGCAATGCATTACTATACTGGGTAGATATGCACAAAGCAGGATTTTGATGTTCATCAATATTTGCAATAGTTATGCCTTTCTAAACAAGGTCTCTTGAAAATAGGTAAAAGTGCATAAAGCAGGGATTTTCTGGTACAGTGATATTTGCAAGTTATGCGGATAAAAAAAGATTCATATTAATACTGCTATTTGACCTACTTTCATATTGGAAGCCTTTTTAGGGTTCTATCTCTGTTTATAGGTATCCTATTTTCTTCCTGACTGAAATATTTTGTTAAATGGGACATTAAGCTCCAAATATCCAAGCCAATACTCTGCTGTTTCTTTTCCATTTAATGAGTTTTACCATTCAGTAATTATAATGGTAGTTTTGTGAATGTTTTTTTTTGGTTTTAAAGATTCCAATGTAGTTTTGTTCCATGAAATTACCATATTTAAGATCGGCCATTTTGATAGAGACTTCAGCGGTAATTCTGTGATTTTTATTCTCCATGAAGTTACCTCAGTCTCAGGCCCCTGTCTTTTCATCATCTTTAGTGATTGCCTCACTTAGAGAAAAGTATATATGTATTCGCGAATATACTGCTCTTTCAGCTAAATTAATTGGTCTCACAGCCTTCATTATGAGCTTATGCTTACAGAAATGTTAAAAGCAATAATTAAAAGGACCCTCTTGGTCTTTATATTTTGTGGCGGCGTATATTGTGGCAGCACTGGCACTCTTGTTTAAGTATGCAGAGCCGGATTCATGAGTTAAGGTAGGGGTGGGGCTATATTAAAAAAATGTAGGCAATGACAATGCAAGCTGCTTGCCGCTTTGCTCGAGCGTGAGAAGGATGTGGTTTCGATTGGATTTGGGATCCCCGAGAACTCCCCTGCATTTTTTTTAAATTTATGTATGGTCGGGGAATTTTAGAGGGGGCACGTGTCGGGTATGTCCCCCCCCCGCAACTGAATCCGCCAGTGGTATGTGCCGGTCTAGCTGATAGAATACCTCTCTCGTTTGTTTTTTTGTTTTTGTTTTTTTTCCTTTGAGTTTCATGCCACGCATATTTTTCAAGATTTCTTTTTGTCTTATACAATCTGAAATGTGTATATTCCATTACGACAGGAAACATATTTTCATCTGATGGTGGTTTCTTTTAAATAAAAACACCCGGATGTTATACTGCCGATAAACAGCAGCTGTAAACATTTCCAATAAAATGACAGCCCCTAGTGTGTGGGTGTGTGGGTGTGGGTGAGTGTGTGTGGTTGTGTGGGTGTGTGTTGGAGTGTGTGTGTGTGGGGGGGGGGCAATAAAATGGGGTGGGGTATGCCTTGAGCTGGCAAGACCTTTACGTCACTTCCGGCATAAACCGTAATCGCTATCCAAACCTTTACCCCTGACTCAAAAATTGAAACATGCAAAGAGATGTACGAGATTTCTACCTCACAAACAAAAGCACACACACCTCATACCTCACTATGACGGTTTGTACCGCGGTTTGTATATGCAAAGTGCTATCATACCGAGGAATCGTTTCCGAGGTATACGTTTTTGTACCTCGGTATATAAATCAACTTTAAAACTAGCAATTATTTCAACCCATAACCAAACTTAACTTATCCTAACCCAAATCCTTACCCTTAGCCAAACACAAAAACTGAAAAAAAAAAACGAGGTACGAATTTTCTACCCCTCAACATATTGTTTACACCCCCGCCACACACACCCACACTCACACACACACACGCACACTTTTTTTTTTTAAATATATCATATCTCTTATGCATCTTTTGGAAAATAATTAATACTTGTCGGTAGTTCCTGTGTAAACTGTGGCATGTATTATTATGTGGAGTCAAGAAAAATGGAATCATCAACTACAAAGACAATGTAGCATTTGACGACGCTGACACGGAAATGCAATTACAGCATGTACAATGTACATCAATTAGCCTGTGTTCCATCCATTTTGAACAAAGTTGTTAAGGAAAACTGACGTGTGTTATACGACTCGTGTCTTCATTTTATTGATGGATGTATTGGTGTATGACACAAAATGCCGCTGAATGTCAAGGACAATCAACGCACTGCTCTGATCATGCAATTTAAATACTTGAGAAGAGATTAGTTTGTTTGGTTTAACGTCTCACCGACAGTATTTAAGTCATTTGGAGACGATGTCTACTTTAGACAGTTATAGTGCTGCCACACTGCAGTATCACGCCGTAGACATGTAGCATAATATCACACCCAGTCACATTATCATGACACCTGGCCAACCAGTCCTGGATCTACCCTTATATGCCGAGCGACAAGAAAGGCAAGGACGTGCCCGGGCTTACACGTGCTTACAATTGATTTGAAAAATCGAAAATTTAAAAACGCCAAAAAAACGCTATAAAAATCGCCGCCTTACCAGGGTAAGGCATATATTTGTCTTCATAATTAAATACAGAGAAATCTATTTTGAACGGATTGGTCTAGAGCGATGTTACAAAAATCATATCTATAAAGACAAAATCAAGAGCACAAACAAGCTAAATTACCGGCAACACTAAGGTATAAAAATATACTTACGGTACGATATTTCTTGATCAACTCATTTTCCCCTGTCTCATTCATGTGTTCTAATAGTAATTAAAAATAGATTCAATTGATTCTCCTGTTAACACCATTTTAAGGAATCATGGCAAATGGTTACACATGGCTGAGATCGGATGCAAGGACTAGGGCAATGTTCTGTAACATCTGCATGAAGGCTTAGATATAAATTATTTTATTTCTGCCATGATTCATGAAGAATGAAAACGTATATGTAGGCACGAACAGTGTTAAGATAAGACCTTTATATTATTAACAAGAAAAACAGTTTAAATACTTGATAAAAAGATGATAACTTCAAACATTTGACATATGGGATCAATTTCAAAATATTTTTAAATACACAATTTCAGAAGATATCAACTTACTTTAAAAAATGTTGTCATTTATTATATAAGCACTGAAACATCTTTATTAATGTTATACATGCATACATGAGTCCTTAACTTGTGTTAAAATATTCGCGTTTTGGCTATATTATTGGCTAATAAAATGGCTCATGAAAAGAAAAAAAAGCCTCAAAGTTTTCAAATTTGGCTCATCTACTGGCTCTAACAAATCATAGCGCTGAAGGCACTGGTGTGTCTCAAGCGAAAGTGGGTTTGTCGGGCTGTAGCTTAAAAATGCCGTTCGAGACTTTACCAATCTGCCGTGTAACTTAAATCATAAAGTGGCATTACTAACGTGCGTATTAAAACATAATACCGTTTAAGTCAGATCTTTGAAGAACTATGATAAAAGGTGGCATTCAAATAGGTCCTTTTCAAAACATGGATAAATGAACGATAAAAATAGAACCATATAATTCAGATGCAGATATGATTATAATATTATTATAAAATAATAATAAATCAAGTTTTTCAGTTGAAATAATGAATGATGATTTAACAATAATTATACATTTTTTTTCTCTTCTATCATATTTTGCTATACACTTCTGAGATTGAACTCACGCGGAGTGATACTGAAAGTAGTGGCAGACGGAGTCATTACCACTGCGCCACTTTGGAGCCTTCTTGTTAAAGGATTTATAATACCTATTACCTTCATCTAAGTTGTGAGAACTTGTGGTCAGACCCTTTTGTCATTTGTATATCTGCAGTATATTGATATCGTTTTGTTTATTTTGTAAATATTTTGACAATAAAATATGTTTAAACTAAACTATAACACCTATAAAAGTATTTACTAAAATGATAATTGTAATTGGTTTTGAAGAAAGAAAAAAAAGCATCATAAAATGCTGCTATATAGGGCATACCGTTAAAAACGTTTTTTTTTCGGCGTAGCTGTATAATTTCGATTTCAACTCGCATCTTAAACCAATCAAATGTACGCTAACAGCGGTAAATAATTCTAAGCTGAATAAAAGGACCCCTGTTATTGGTTAACGCATCGTTATGGACTATAAAATTACTGTAAATTATGGGTGCAGCTTGTATATATCATTCAGCTTGGTGTTATTACTTTTCTTTTTGGTGTAAACATGAAAGTGATTTCAGTAAGTTAAATACAATCCTTTTCCATCAATTGAGGAATGCTACTTTGTGAAAATGATTTAAAACAACATAAAAGAATCCACCGTGTTATGACATGAAACCCCTTAATTACTATGTATATTGAATTCTTCCAGCCTGCCGAGATGCTCTCATTGAAAATTAATTCGCCAAAACCAAAACAACTAATAACGCTTTTATATCATAATTGTCATATGCAATTAACAAGCCTATTTACAGATATAATTTTTTGTATTACCGTCTATAAATAAGTATATTTCATAGAAAAAATACTGAACTATTTCTAGAGCGTACTAAATTTGTTGTGCGTCGGTCTTTCGCGCGCTTTTCCTCGGAATGTTCTAGAAGACTGGAAATCTCGTTTTTCTTTCATCCTACGCCGAATATCTTTTTTAAAGATATTTCTTGTTTCTAATGCTGGTGACCCTCTTTTTTATTTCATATTTTAGTAGAACAGATAATATGCTATCAATAAACAAAGGGTCATTACATTCCTAAATGTTTTGGGGAAAATGATGAAACTGTCGCAATATATAGCACACGCCTCGGAAATTGAAACTGAAATTTCTTTATTCATTTTAAACAATTTAGAAAATCTGTAACACTGTCCTTTGTCTATTAATAAAACGACCCCCTTTCGACGGAAAATTATAAATACCAAAATAAGGTTTATTTTGAAAACACCGAGTTAGCTATTTGTATTTTGTTGAGTTTCTGGGAGGTAAAATAACTGTATATAACATATTTCAGTGAAATAATAAATGTTCAAAGAAATACAGTTATTTTCATTAAAAGACTAATAAATCTAAATATAGAACCAATTTAATACCCGTTCGAAAGATATTACATTAGGGCATATAAAGTGTGCATTATGTGAGACGGAAGTCAGGCCCAAGTATCTGCACATGCAGTCTTACCCTAACGCCTTGTGCGAACTCAATCGGCCTTTACCGTTGTACGGTTTAGGTCTCAACTGAAGCATGATCCTGGTCGTGGGCTCTCATGCGCAGGGTTCACCTTTCTACTTTCTTTCTTACTATTATTACAATTCTGTCTTCGCCCATCTTAAATTTCTTCGTTATATGGAGTTCTGTTTCACTCTTCTTTCCTATCTCCGACATTGGCTCTTTCTTCAACATAAAGCCACAGTCACTGTATTCGTCTCTTACACTTCTCCCCCTTTCAAAGTATCTTCCTCTATTTAGCCCTTGCACTTCTTTTCCAGTAAAAAGCTCTTCTTTCATTTTTTTTTCAATCCTCCACTTTAGTAGAAATAGCGCATGAAATGCAGAAGAGACTGAGAAATAATTTGAAGAAAGAGGGAAGATTTGGAAACGGAACTCTTTATAAAAGACACTATATAATAAGAAAAATAAGAATGAATAAAAAAGAAAGGTGAAACCTTTGCATGAGAGCCCATGACCAGGATCACACCGTACAACGGTAAAGGCCGGTTGAGTCCGCACTCAGCAAACGTTAGAGAAAGTCTCCATTATGCAGACACTTACTTGAGGCCTTAATTTTATCTCCAATAATCCACACTCAATATTCCTTACTTGTAATAACTTAAGACTGGGTATCATATTGGTTCTTTATTTAGATCTTTTAGTCTTTTAAATGAAAACTGTATATCTTTGAGCATTTATTATTTCGTTGAATTATGTTACATACAAATTTATTTTACCTTCCAGACGCAAATACAAATATGTAACTCAGTATTTTCAAAATAGAGCTTATATTGGTATTTATTTTTTTTCTAACGAAATCGAATCGAGCCCAGTGATATTGGTAAAACATCATATGTAATGAAACGAAATGAATTTGGGGTTAACTATGGAAACAGCTGTTATTAAACACCCTGCTAAAACACACCTTTATTTTGAAAATATCGTACAGATCACAGACATATGCAGCATATACGGCGAATATGTCTATGTACAGACAAATATAATTTGGTTTAATCTATTTTCTTTCTACTGTTTAAACATTCAGATTTTTCTTAATTTTTCAATGAATACTTTTTAGGAACTTACCTACGAGATAAAAGCTTAAAAACAATAGGTCACCATTTTTTTTTTTTTTTTTTTTTTTTTTTTTAATAGGCATTTTAAGTTGTGTGTGTTGTGTGTTTGTGTGTGTACGATAATTGCTCTCAGTCCATATACCGAGGTAGTGTTATCCTAGAATGCATTCATTGGTTTGAATTACTGCGCGTTTTTATAATATTTCATTATAATATTATTATTTTACAGGGTTTTTTTGTATACCACTTACCCTCTAAAATTTCCTACGGCGTTCAAGGAGCATTTTTACCCGGAAGAGCATGTCCCCGGTCCCACCCTAGCCATGGTGTGTATACCCAAATTGGGTCCAGGCATGTTTTTACCGTATCATAATCATGATTTATATCATCAGCAGTTTGTAGCAGACTTGTTGTGGCTGAGATATTGTATGTATTGAAGAATATCAAAAACATGTACGAGTGTATATATAAGGAAATGGTGGAGTTTGCTCTCTTAAAGTTCTGGAACTTTAATGCATAATATCAAGAATTGCAAAAAGAACATTTTTATAAGGAACTGAGTAAATTATACAGAAGCAAAACTTAAGAAAAATTACTGTATCCTTCTGTTTACTTAATTTTAGTTAGGGATGTATTTATTTTAACAATATATGTTATGGATGATCAAACACTAAACAAACACTGAATTGCCTGTATGAACAGAAAATATGGTTAAAGTCTTAAGTGTGAAGATTTGTACAAGAAAATAGCTCTATCGTACCGTAGCGACATGTTTTTAAGGTAATCCATCCATCATTGAATTATAATCATGGTCCTTCAAGTGCTTAAAAAGACGAAATCTTCTACTTACTTGGACTTAAAGGTTCAACGTCTATAAAGGCTTGCATTTACTATAAAATTCCTACGATAACTTGATGGATCATGATCATGATCATTATATAATAATGGATCGATAACCTTAAAAGATCTAGTAATGGTTACAGTATGCCATTCCTTCTTATAAAAATCTTGTTCCAAACCACCTACATCTGATTAAGGTAGGCTTCATGGTTCATGTTCTGTTCTGTTCTGTTCTGGTAACGTACCTGAAGGTTGTCCCAGGGCAAACTCCACACAGTGATCTGCAACTGTAAGGGGAGGTAACTACTGCGTGGAGTTAGGTCCCAGAGATAGAGCCCTGTTGAGGGCAAGAATGGATGGAGTAACTTCCCCTCTACACACTAATACTTTAATGTTCTGTGAATAGATGAACTTTTTACACAGGATTTGTTGTATTGGGGTTAACCGTCGCTGCTATAGTATTTCAATCATATAGCGACGTCCAGCTAATTACAGGTGGAGGAAGACCCCGAGTACACAGAGGTACCCGGGTAGAACCACCGACCTACCGCAAGCCAGCTGGAAGGCTTCCTCACATAAAAAATCCGAAGTCCCTACCGGGATTCGAACCCACAGCGGTGAATGGGCTGAGAGATTTGTAGTCCACGACTGTAACCGCTCGGCCACGGCGGCCCCGTTATTTTTTTATTATTTTTTACACAGGAATTGAAATAAATTAATGGTACATCCTTGAATCCTGTATATCATTACATTTTAAATGAAGTTTATAATGTATATTTTTTATGGATATCTGCGAACATCGTAATGAGATCAATATATAGTGTAACGTTCTATATACAAGCGACCTGAATTTTTCAGCACTCCACAATTATCATTTTATATATAAAAAATCGATCATTAGCAATTGTTATTATGTGACACTTTTAACATTTTCTCTAAACAGCTTTAATAGAAACTTTCACGAGGTAACGTGATAGTTCGATATTTATCGAAACCACAAAACAATGCACATTTCTGTCTGTATAGTGCGCTGTAAAAAAGAAGAAAAAAATCGCAATAAAAGCACACTAGTGCGTATTATTCAATAGCTTTATATTTTCTTAAACTGTTGAATTTTTAAAACTAACAATTAAAATTAAATGTATGGAGATAGGGTGAATAACAATCAAGTTCTTGGATTTATGAAGAAATAATACGTGCATATCGTAAACAAGAAATGACTTAAAGTAATATTATCTACATGTTTGTATGAATATCCCGAGCTATATACATTGGAACTCGTTTCAAAAAAGTCCATAAAATAACCTAATTTGTGAGTACTTGGTTCAAATTCAATTAAACCTATAGCCAAGCACTCACGTAAACCACAATAACTCCTCGTAATGGTTAGGTCACTGCTCAGGGGAAGTAACTGCTGCAGGGTGTAATCACGGCTTCATTTCCTGAAGCATTACTAACATTGACCTGACTTGGTACGCTGGCCAAGGTTCAGTAACGGTGAATGTAATTTTCGATTCATACCATACTTAATCAGTGATTAATCCAAGTAAGAAACAATGATGCATCAGAAACTGTGACTCACCAGATCTGAAGTTGTTTCTTCATACTGAATGCAACAAAGCCATTACATGGGCATGCTTGGACGATTTTAAATCTTACGCCAAATATAAGCAGAGATGTTGCCAATGAGATTAGATTTGGGTTTCCCATTGAAAGATTTGATGCAAATATTGCCTCCTTAAAATATATCTTAGCGGAAATAGGTTATTTTGTAAATCAGTAACATAATGCAAAAAGCTTTTTTTCTCTACAAACTGTGCGCTCTGTCGTAACGTCAAGCTAACTTGGTTAAGCGAGTTTTGTTACATTCAACGGGGAAAATGTTTCTTTAGATGATAACAAATTATGTGATATAATTCGAATGAAATGAAATACACATATGTTATTATTTCATTATGTGATTTAATAATATTGATTCAATCTTTCTCACACCGTCCTCGGTGAAGGAGTGATTCGAGCGTCCACCTAGGGATCGGGAGGTCATGGGTTCGATCCCCGGTCGCGAAATCGTAAAAATGGCACTGACCTAGCTCCCATGCAAGGGTAGTTCCAGCACACTGTTTGACCCGGTGTCAGGAAATGCGACTTGGTGTGGTATCAAGTCTTGTGATACTGCAGTGTGGCAGCACTATATCTGCCTCAAGTAGACATAGTCTCCAAATGACTGAAATACTGTCGGCGGGATGTTAAACCCAATAAACAACCCAATAAACAAACAAACAAACAATCGTGACCTCATTAAAACTGCCAAATTTACTGCTGAGTCACTTATACGGGATTACTCAACCAGTTCTTTGATGAATAAATTGTGTTTGTATGGTCATTTATTCAATCGTATAATACAAACATTCCTGAAGCGTATAATAGTCGTTTTTGTGGTGTAAGTTTTACTATAATTATAGTCTACATATCAAATGACGTTCAGCTATGAATATCGTATTTAACAGATTTGCTGTAACGATATACAAGTCATTCTTTGTGATATATGACAGCATATAAGAATTTGGCATTGCAGACATATCAAGTGATAAAACATCGTAACAAGATGAAAAGGACTTGTGAATGAAACATATATGTATTTAAACACACCTATCATATTAGAAGTATCACTTGATATAAGAAAGAAAAAAAAGGTCGACAGGAGCGTCAAATGTACTGGTAGAATGTCTCACAAGCTTAGGGAGGATACAAGATACAATGCTTGTCTGACAGATGTCATCTCTCATCTCGCGAGAACTACCCCGTTATCAGTGTGTCACGTGTCACGTGTCAGCCACAGAACATACTCCCCGCCACCACCGATTTGTTTTTAATGACATGCCGTGGGTAACGTTTCCGATGTTCATTTGGTTTTATTTCATTCTATTAACACTTACTCACTCCGACCAGGCATTATTCCAGTTCAGTTAGACTTTCCCAGTTTCATTCATTAAACCACAGACTTATACACAACTTATCTTGTTCCTGTATACGCAATGGTTTTGCAATCAGCATTCATAAATATTTAGGTTGTTTCATCTCTTCTAAATTTATTTCATAATTACGCAACTGTAGATGTAAATTACATGGTGCAAAAGGGAACACCTCTTGTGAACATTCCTTATTGACAAGAAATTGATTATTTATCTTTCATTACTGTATCCATAACTACGAGTATTTTTCGATTGGAATAAAAAAAAATCAAAATTTTTATATTAAGCTAGAATATTACACATTTATAATTTTTATTATCATCATTTGTGCTTAGCTTAAGCCTCTTATTAAGAGGAATGAACTAAATATTTGAATATACATTCTCGCCCTAAATGTATTTAAGACTTGGGATCATAAAGTCTTTTCCATTACAAATATTCTATTCAGATCTATTTTTTTTTCTTATCCATTTGTTAAGTAATTTATTCTCAAATCTTAAAAACAAAAGGCTCACATTGTGCAATATAGAAGGTATTATCATAAGACATCATGCTTCAACACATTAAATATAACATAAAGGCCGAATTATATCACTCCGCGTCACGTGCGCGTATTCTATATTTGCATATTGTGTTGAACTCAAACAGCTAGATTTAAAATATGATTGATGCAACTAATTTGATAAAAAAAATGCATTTTTCATAAATACACATGTTTAGTCGTTATTTTCATATATTATTTGAAATAGAAATTCGTTCACAGTTCGTTCTCTCATGTTTTGACTTGATTTTTGTTGTACTGAGTCTAGGTCATTTGATAAAAAGAATCTGACGTAATTTGCCATTTCATATCAAATTTACTAAACTCCTTCATCGGAAAATGTCATTAAGCTCGCCAGAGGCGAACGATTCATGTCAGATCCTATATTATATTTATTCAGCTATGAGGATATGCGGTTGTCGAAATTGATCTAGCTCGTTTTTCACCAACCACTTGTTTTCGCTAATTTCACCCTTAATGCTTCTCTAATGAATACCCAAATACATGTATGATCTCATTTCTTAACAAAATATCATTAGTTATAAGGTAATAATGTGTCAACATAGCGATGCACTTGAATAATTCAATAAACAGGAATGGTGCCATGCTTTTTGACCAAATTTAAGAATGATTTTTTTTATTGTCAAAGACGTTACGTGAACGCTTACTGTGAAATCATTAATTTTCGTGGGACACTAGTTTTCGTCGATTTCGTGGAGGGTTTTATACCCGAATATTAATCCCCTCGAAAACTTGTCTCTGATATAGACCCCACGTTTTCTAGAACATAGATCCACGAATAAATGTATTCACAAAATTCCATCAGGAACATTTCGACAAAATTAAATGTCAGCGAAAATAAATTACTTAAATTAAATTTAATCAATTAAAAATAAAGCCCATTAACCGTTTTCTGAATCATGGCAGTCCGGTTAATGTTCAGTACTTTTATTTGATGGTAAAGTCAAACTTAAAAAAAGATGTATTTTTTTCCTTTTGATACAAACATTTCATCTGACCCTGAACGACATCAGATATGTTTTTTTTTGTGTTTTTTTTTTGGCTTTCTTATTGTGTGTGTCTTTTTTTTGATCACGGAAAATAAATAACATAATGATCACGTGTACAAATGCCAATGCCAAGACGAATAAGTTTAACATACAGTCAAACCTGTCTTAAAAGGCCAGTCAAGGGAACAATAGAAAGTAACAGTAGAGATGGCCGCTAAATAAAGGTAAAACATATACCAAAATGCTAATTTGGTAATAATGAAATTGACCGCTAAATGCAGATCGGCCGCTTAACACAGGTTACCGCTAATACAGGTTCAACTGTATATTTCAAACACAGTAACATTGAGATACTCGGAGGACAGATAGGGAAACGATGATAAGACAAATAATTTTAAATTGAAGTAGTTTAAACGCTTTCTTAAGTCTAAGTTTCATGACGTGGGCACGTTCACCGACTTCACAGATTTTACACCTGGTCATCGGGCTTCTAGTATCTATCCATCGATTTCTCTAGGAAGTCTTTCACCCCGCTTATGGAAACCCACTTTATGGCGACTTTAAATTTTACCGCCGGCGAGGTAAACAATGCGGGGTAAATTTCTTGCTCAAAGAAATTATCAGTGTTCCTGGCAGGATTCGAACGCTGGATATCTCGAGCCCGTGTCCTACCACTGGACCACTGCTCTCCATATGGTCAAACACACACACACACACGCACACACACACAAATATACCGCGAAGATGCACGATGCTCGGGAAACTGATCTTCGGAATTTTGCATTTTTACAGTTCTCTACTTGCATTATAAGTAAAAATATGCGTTCCAAGTGAAAATGTACTGGCGGAGATTACTTGGCACACACGATAATTGATCGTAATTGCAGTCATCCTTTGTGTATTCCATTGTTATAAATCCAAGATATTGAAGTATCAGAATCCAATGAGTAACAGACTGATAAACAACTTACATATGTAGGACTGTTTTGAGTGCATTCCATTGTTTAAAGTCATTTCTTTATGCAAGATTATGTATATGAATACATATTTTAATATTAACACACACAAAAAGGCAAGTCTCTTTTTACATATTAATTTAGATATTTGTTTGCAAACTATGCTGAAATCGAAGGTATGTATATGTTTTGCACAACGTCTTAAAATTTATCAAATTTTGTTTCTGTATAGAATAATGTAGCCATGCCCATACAGAGTTTTGGAAAACCTCCATTTGAATGACACCACCGAACATGACGTGTTCATGATTTAAGTAATCCATCTATCATTAAATCATAATCATGGTCCTTCAAGTGCTAAAAAAGACTACAGTGCAGATGCAAGCAACCATTGACTTGGATTTAAAGCCCCTCTTGCTCTAAGCCTGAAAAGGCTTGTATTAGTTAAATCATATTTTATTTGTAAATAGCATGTAGATGATATATTTTTATTACAAAATACAGGAGAATACAAAAATGATTAGCACTGGAAGCGAAAATCTTATTGCATTTCCAAAGGCTTGTATTTACTGCATTACTGCCATAATCACTTGCTGGACCATGATCACAATGTAATGATGGAAGGATTACCTTAAGCTGCTTCTAAATAACACCAGGAAGACAGTGAGCACGATATTTTATTTTAGAAACCTTAGAGTAGATATAACTTTAAATGTTTGTGCCAAAATGGCGTGTAATGGGTACACTTCTTTGTGTTAGCCCTGGCGGAGTTTTGTGTGGATAAAATCATGATTAGCTTTCACCTTACTGGTGACTCTAGCTTAATTATGCAATTACCCTAGGATGAAACTTGGCTCCGCCTCAGTCTCAAGTTGTGTATATGTGTCTGTCTGTCTGTAATGCGTACATTACCTAAAGTCAACTAAATAATACTGATATAAGTAACATAAACCGAACGAAAAAGTCATGATTACTCAACTTTAATAAATAATAGCAAAAGCAATGTAAAAAATAAAAAAATATAAATAAAATGTAAGTAATTCTTAAGTGAAACACATTTTAAGTATATTTTTAAATAAATTAAAATACACCATAAAAGTTTTAAAATCATGTATAAAGGAAGTAAGCATACAAAAAAAAAAAAATTTTACTTATAAAAAAAATTTAATTTAAATTTTGCATTCTAATTAGCTACAGAGGGAAAAAAAAACAGCATTAGCTTTATATCTGTCTTAAGTAGACATCGTTTCCAAATAAATGACGTTAAACCCAATAAACAAACAAGCAGAAAAACACAGTAAAATAAGACGTTATTGTTTTAAAATCTGTTCCAGTCTGAATTTCTTCTGCAAACATCACAGAGCACTGGTTAATAAATTCACAGGATGGTATATATATAGATTTGTTATTTATAAAACGACTGATATTTTTGTGTATTGAGGTTCAAGTGGCCGGTTTGATCCAGGATGTCTATAAACTACTCAAGGAAAGGCCGTTTTGCCTATCCCGTGTTCCTCGAAGTAAGATATCAGTCCATCACCTGCAAATATTTAACAGAGTCTTAGTAAAAATACACCAGACGAATGGAATAAAGCCATTCAGCCATACTGTAAAATCATAAATTTTCGCTGACATTAAATTTCGTTGATTATGTATCTAAGGGAATTTCTTTGGTACATTTATTCGTGGATCTCTGGTCTAGAAAACGTGAGGTCTATATAAGAGACAATTTTTCGTGGGAATTAATATTCGTAGACAAAACCCACCACGAAATCGACAAAAATTAGTGTCCCACGAAAATTAATGATTTCACAGTTTTCAAGTTCATCATCCTTCAGCATGAAACATAGCATCTACAAAATCTTTACCTGACTCTCAGCAATATTGTATAAACATGTAAATATGACAAAATAATAATAAAAATATAACTTACTAACTTGACAATTCATTGATCTATACGCTCGGTACATATAATGTTATTGTATTGTTGTATTGGGGTTTACCGTCGCTGCGATAGTATTTCAATCATATAGCGACGTCCAGCTAATTACAGGTGGAGGAAGACCCCGAGTACACAGAGGTTACCGGGTAGAACCACCGACCTACCACAAGCCAGCTGGAAGGCTTCTTCACATGAAAAATCCGAAGTCCCTACCGGGATTCGAACCCACAGCGGTGAGGAGCTGAGAGATTTGTAGTCCACGACTGTAACCGCTCGGCCACGGCGGCCCCTTCTGTACATATGATATGTTCCAACCTCAACACAAAGTTACCTCCCTTGTAAGCGACAGGACTCATCTAAAGCTCACTACTGCCATAAAACGTTTCACAGCACACATAAAATTATCTGATCGGCGGAGTAAAAGCGCACCGTCTTTCAGTGAAACAAACTATAATCTACTTCAGATAAATTAAAATAAGTTATCAAATACTGAACGCTTTTATCACAATTTGGTAAAAATGAAGTAAATGTTTCAGCAAGTTGTAATCTCAACAAACAATGGTGCGTAACCTTTTTTTCGAGAGTACAGGAATATCTACCAATAATAATCGTTGAAATACTCAACCGGCACTGTCTAACATCATCATCCTTAAGTAGGTCAAAAGCTACTAAAAGGGTTGTTACAATCAACGACTGAAGGAGAAGGGAAATGAAGGAACTTTTGTCGGTGCTATTGTTGTTTTATGGTCATTATTTATTGGAAAGGTTTTGACTTTTCTCTCACATTTAAAGCATTTCGAAAATTCATAAAAATGGAATTATGCAATACTGTTTGGGAATATTCAGTTTTTTTATGATGAAATGATATACCTATTACGAAAAGAGTCATATTTTATAAACATTGATTACTGTACTGATTAATCTTTTTGAATGCCCATTTCAGTGATCGAGTTAGAGGGTTCGGCCCGTATCTAAGAGATCGTAAATTGGATTTCCGGCCGCGAAATGCCTGGTGTTCAACACATGAAAGTAGTTCCAGGACTGGTTTGCCCAATGCTCAGGATAACATGACTGGGTGTAGTCACATCCCACTTGTCTACACTGTGATACACAGATCTGTATCTGTATCATGTACATTTAAATGACTGAAATACTGCCAATGGGGTGTTAATTAAACACAAGCAAGCCAGCAGATTCAGAAAATTTCCAGAATCTTCCGTATGGTTTCTGGCGAATATCGCTTATGACGTCATAGTGCTTTAAGAAATAGTTCCACTCACCGTTGTAATCGTAAAGTTCAGAGACCAGGATGTAAAGAGTGCTGCCCGCCATGTCGTCACACAAGGCTTTCACAATTTCTCGGACAAAAAGCAATGTCCTGTCGTCTGTATGTACACCTAGATAAGCATACAGGAATGTAAATAAATGATTTGAAATCCACATTTGGACTATATATAAGTTTACTATGTAAGCTACATTCTCAAATTCCACAAACCATTCTTATCGCCAATTAATACTAAAAATACTTAGAGGCGAATTCCTTAAGGTTTGTTGCTCTAATAAAAATAACCAAATGTTTAATATCTTAGGATTTTTTTTTAATTATTACGGTTATAATACATGTAATATTGATCATATTCTTGAATATATCGTATGGAATATTTGTTTGTTTTTTTTATAAAAGAGACAAGAAAAATGGAATTCGCCCTAGTGTATTGAAGAATTACTTAGCACTAAGTATGGTCGGTCGAATTCGAGCCTGGTCAATTTTGTCAGACAGATAATATGACAAAATCAACAGCGTAAATAAAAATGAAATTTTTCTACAAATGTACAGCAAATGCGTGACTTTCATCATCTTCTGACATTTACGCGTATCTATTCCGCTGGATCTTCATTGTATTCATGAATAGTAATGAGATTGAATGAGGTAATCTGATTGGTACCTTGCCTTGAACTGTTGGAAGCTTTTGTCCAATCAGGATCGAGTCTACCGACGATACTTAGCGTTAAGTGGTTGGCCGTTATCAAACTAGCGGATACATTATAGACATGTGCAATCCGTTTATTTTTTTTTCTTAGTGCATATATTCGTTTCTGTTGCGGTCTTACTGACTCGTTCGTAAAAGTAGTGGTCAGGAGGGTGGTGTAGTTCATAACGGCGATGAAGGGAAGGGTGTAAATGACGTCACACAAAACATGAATGTAAATTAAGATGGCGACGATCATAGACGAATGATACCTATTGGGAAAACACTTACTTTAAAAAAGATATATTTTTGTAGTTCCTGTATGTAAAATAAAGAAAAGTATATCAAAATGTTACATTATTGTAGGGTTATTTAGTGACACAGTTTAAAATGAGCCAAGCTTATTCCTTTAAATCATCTTAAACACATTCCATCTTTCCTGTCCTACAAATCAGTCAAGTACATGATTAAAATGTCATCAATAATTACTTTAAAAACTAACAATATTTGTTTAGAAATGAAATATTTGGGCATTTTATTAAAGAAACAACAATGATGAAATTAACCAAAAGGTATTGAAGTACTGATAAGCGCTAAATACTATGGATGGAATTAGAGCCCGATTGTTTGTCCTATCGGAGTTCACGATACAAGACACACCGTTTTTTATTCGTTCCAATATATTTTTACAGATAATGTATTGCATTATTATTCCTCATATTGTGCTATATGGAGTGGGATGACCCCGACACACACACACACACACACACACACACACACACACACACACACACCTATTGACGAGCAAAAATAAATGCGGAGACCCTAATTATAGGTATCTGAAAAAAATCATACAATCGAGTTGACCTACAGCAGATACTCAGGGTAATCGAAAGCAAACTTCAACTTACCATGGGGACTGCACATTGAATGTAGCAAAGCTTTCTGGAAGTGATCACGGCTGTGCTTGGCACACAAATGATGGGTAAACTGGGCCACAGTCCTGTAAAATCTGAAGACGCAGTTCATCTCAGAAGGATCAATGATAGCTGTGATAATGGGTGTAGAGACAAGCTGGAGATGGGAAGTGTTGGGATTTTTTTTTTTTTTTTTTTTTTTTTGAGAGAGAGAGAGAGAAAGAGGGAATCACAAGCCTGCTGGAGTATATCTTACAGTAAAGCACTAATACGTTTAGTTTTATTCTTACGATTCTGGATAAAGATATATGTTAACTAAAAACCCTCCATGGGACGTACTGACTATATGTTGTTTTTAAAAACGTTATAAAACCTATCAACCGTAGGTTGCAAGCACGTGTCGACAATCTCTAATTTAACCCCCATTTAACAATTTCGACATTGTTTTGAAATGGAAAACAGTTTTAATTGTGGGGTCATGATCATCATTCACGGTATATGATAAGATATATCTTCTCTCGTGAAATATTTCTCTGTCATGTGATATATTACAGTTAAAAAAAAAGTCTCAATATTTCATACTCATTCCAAAGATAAAGGAGTATCAACACACTATCGGTTCTACTTATTTAAAACAGACAGCTCTGTAACCTGTTCAAGTCTAGTTAAAGAAAGTCTAGCTTATTCCCCTTTAAAACTGTGATGAATATGTCAGTGCATGGTAACATATGTTTACTATACAAACGATGTTAAAGATAAACAAAACATTTTAAAATATGTCTATTACGTCAAGAATTTATGAACATTTGTAAATATTGAACCCTTCTCTCTGTCGCCATTAGTTATAAGCGGAAATATGTCTCAATTATTTTATCAAAAATCTAAATACTTCGTGTATATAAACATTTAGGACATTGAAACAAGTGACATTCATTTCCCGATCCCAACTTATAGCGTTACTTTTATTTCCTTAAGATTTACAGTCATTTATTATTTCACATATGGACATGGCTCCCGGTTTGTAGGTTTGATATCTATTGGGTCATTATATTTTCACGGAACCAAAGGCAGATTACTGGCCCGGTGTTCACGAAAATAAATATGTGTGAGATATCCATGCTTAAGCTAAATTCATGGCCATGAAACTCTAATGGGATCGGAGTGTGACATTTAAGTTTAAGCCTTAAATCGTACTTATACATTTTCGAGAACGCGGGGTCTGGTCCCACCATGGCACCGTGATATGAGGCTTGATAAAATCCCAATTGACTTGAATAGAAATTTCAGAGCTGTGTATAATCCCTTCGCACTCGTACTGGAGTGTATCAACTACCAGACGTATATTATTTATTACTCCCGCTGAAATATGATATTGATATGCACCAAGTCGTCTGCGTTATGCATTCTTGTCATGATATTATGTTGATAATATTCTAATAAGCAAATACCTATGTAAAAGGTGAAACAGGTAGGTTAGACACTCTGATTTTTGACATCCAGTGTTGACAAACAATCGGAGAGTCTCTTTCACAGGATGCAACGAGTACAAGGGGCGATAACTACGTTATCATATTTTTGGGGGGTGTGGGTTAACTTAAAGATTATACCTACTTGAGACAGATATACGGTATTATAATGACGCGCACTGCATGGCACACACGACCAGGCCAACCTGTCCTGGAACTATCCTAAATTTCATGCTGTGTGCAAAGCAAAATATTAGTAATATCTTTTCGATATTTGTGTCGAACTGGGGTGGGGGCCTAATCACTATAATATACACTTTTGCAGCTTATAAATCACAAAAGACCTCGATCCATATACCATCAATATACTGTCTAATGAGCAAGAACAAAATATAGGAGATATGAAATACTTACTTGTTCCCGTCCTTCGTGTGTCGGGATTCAGATTCGGATACCAGTCCACTGATGATTAACAGGATACATAGTAACTGTGACGTCACGACGAGGTGATTCCTGGGAAACATGGCGACCATTTTGATATTGTAGAAATGTGCGCAGGATGTCTGTAAATCTGGCACTATTGTTCAGGATCTGAAAACAAATGTAAGCATCTCAAGTCATTAAAGCGTCATGAAACTTTAGTCCCCGGAAGCCTTCGGTAATGTCCGTAAGCCTTCGGTAATGTCCGTAAGCCAATGGAACATTTGAATTATTCCATGTATTAAGAAAGTAGTATTAGTAGTAAAATAGAAGCAGTAAGAGTAGCACGAGGTATAAATAAGGACAATAAAAAGTGTTACAAATTACATTTAGGCGCGTCAGACAAAACACAACGGTATTTTGTTTGTTACTAGTTAATTGGTATACCTGAATTTCTGTTTATTCATGATTAATTTATCTTAGAGTTACGACTTTTTTAAATGTCCTTTTATATCAATATTATGACGGATGAATGGCGTAAAACAGATAATTCAGAAATGTACTACTGACTAAATTGTATAAATAAAATGCATATTTCTGATAGTATATACATGTCGGTTCCTGTACATAAAAGCTTATTCATATTAATTAAGTATAGATGATAAAATAGAGAATAAACCATCAAAACAATTATTATAAAGTATAATCTGAGAGCCGACGACATCAAAATATTTCATAAAACAAAACAAAAAACAACGAAAAAACAATTTATATATATTAATTATATATGCCATCATCATCACCAAGAACAGCAAAAAAAATAAAATAAATAAATAAATAAAATAAAATAATAAAAAATGAATAAACAAGAATAATTATAAAAAAAAAAAATAAAAAATGACAGTGTTTTTTGTTTTTTTTAAAGAAAGAAAATATTTTCGGATGCATACATATGGATACCTGTTTTATACAGCGCTGATGGGATCTGTCTAATTAAGACCCAGTGAGGATATAGCAGTATTTATAGGCTTGCGACGGATACCTCCCCCACAGACAATACAAAGTTTTCTCATCATCCCAGCCGCAAATATGTTACAACAGACTATCTACCACACCAGGCTACGGAGCAGACGTTATTGTCAAACCTATCACCTATCCGGCTATCTTCCGTTTTCTATAAAAGGGTTTTCCTTTTCTCACGATTTTTTCCCCGCAGTATTATATTCTAACCGACACATTCATCGATATCCAGGATATGCTGCTGTTACAGATTCTCACTCACTCTCCCTCTCTCCTCTCTCTCTCTCTCTCTCTCTTACTGGATAAGCATGCATGCATACTTATACGAATTTTAAGGAAGAATTAATTATGACTTAAGAATTGAAAATCGTTAAGACAGTTAAGACGGGATGTGTGACCTTATACTGGTTTTGTGTCGTAAATCATTTAAAGCTACATAGTTTGGTGATCATATAAAGGAAAAAAGGAAAACAAAAATGTTCGTTATGATTTAAGATTTGTCCTCCAGCATCATTACTCAACTAAATAGCTCATTCAGTCTGATGTCTAACAAGACCTCGCGTACAGCTTGCTGCATCTTAAACGTCCCAGATATAGAGGGTTATCGTAAAACTCACTAGTGGAGTCAGATAACCGGTAGTGACGTCATTGGTGATAAAGAAAGTGGCGGGATGACGATGGAACCGGGCCCATATGTTAATATCTATCATCGCGGCCATTCGTCATTTCAATAAGAACAAGCCAAGTGCTAGAACTGTGGCGCTCCATTTTTTTTTCACACTGATATCGTCGTTTATTCAAGGACCTGTAAGTCGGCTATTGCGAAATTCATAAAAATAAAGAATAAAAGGAATTATGATCAAGTGGGCTGTAGTCTTGTGGTGACGTATCCGAGTGAGGATCCGAAGGGTTTGGGTTCGGGGTTTGAACCTCGTTTGGGCAGGGATTATTCTTGGCAATCCTAAGTTACTGGTTCAACACAGGATCCGCGTCGAGTGAAATTAGAATGAGTTGTAAGAATTCGTAGAAGAACTCGAAGTAGAATAAATAAGTTTAAACGGAAATGAGGATCAGCGCTATTTATGAGAAAATTAGACGTGAAGGGCAATGGGTAAAACATTGTATTGGTATAATACAGAACCAGTCAAGTTATAGGTAATCCATCCATAAATCCATCTATAATTTAATTGTGATCATGGCCCATCACGTGATCGTGTGAATTTTAAAGAAAATGCAAGCCTTTATAGACTTAGAGAAAATAAGCATAGTAACAATATAACTCCATGTCACGTCTGCATTGAAGTCATTTTAAGCATTTGAAGGACCATGATTATAATTTAATGATGGGTGGATTAAATTAAAATAAATCAAGTCAATGAAACCTGCAAGCATGATATTGCATTCATAAAAGGTACCATTGAAAAAAAATTACTTTAAAATTAATACTAAATTGACTAGCACTGAAACAAGGGATGCGTGGATAATATTGTCAATTGTATATGACATCATCACCAAGAACAGCAAAAAAAAAAAAAAAAATAAAAAAAAATAAAAAAAATAGCAGGATGAAAATGAAAACATGAAAACTAGTACTTATTTTTTTGCCATGTTATAAGTGGAGTTTGGAGTGGTGGTAAAGAAAAAAAAAACAATATTACCACTACGCAATAAATGACACATTGATAATTAAGAAACTTCTCCCTGTTTTGCAAAAGTATTAAGAATATAGTTCCGAGACATTCATACGAAAATCACTTCATGACACATTGAAGCCTTTCAGCTGGTTGCGGTAGGTCGGTGGTTCTACCCGGATGCCTCCGTGCATTCAGGGTCTTCCTCCAC
>CM037783.1:27361298-27411298 GCA_021229015.1 Solen grandis | reverse complement strand
ATGCGAACAGCATAAAACCAGATCAGGTTTTATGCTGTTCGCTGCTCCTCAGTGGTCTGGAAATGAGGATTTTGTAATTAAATTTGGTAAGGTTTAACCGTGGTTTTCTGCAGATCAGGCTTTATATGGTACCTATTGAGTGCGTCAGAATGAGTCTATATGAGGGAAAGGGTTAATACACAGCTACGCCAATTAAGATTAGTTATCTCCCTCAGTTCATTACTCCCCGAGTTGCAGTAGGTTAGATGTAATCTTATTTCATAATTAGTGTTTAATTATGATATTCACCGCATAAATAAACTATTGTAAATTCTGGTTCTCGTCAACTAATGAGAAAATAACACAGTGCCGGGATCAAGATGTACGTGTATGCAATATTAAGAATAGGGAATCAGAATGTCCGACTAGTATTAACTGTTCTAAATTATTAGATATGGTTTAGAATTTGAAACCTTTTGGGCTTATTTTAAAGGAAATTCATTCCAGTGCCTACCTAGACCAGTATCAATAAAATCAGTAAAAAAAAGATTTAGGTAAAAGAGGGCAAATTTTAACTCTGCATGAACAGTAAAATTATTTCGTAGAGGTTTGATTTCTTAAATACAAGAGGAGCGTATGAAATAGAAACTTTACAGGAGTTTTAAGATTGATTTTAAAATTCAAAGCTTATGATTTCGTTCATTTTATTCATTCTTTTTTTTTTCCAGGCATTCATTTGGTATCGCTACATTCTAGTGTTTCAAAAAGATATCAAACTGTTTCCCGACTAAATAGTCTGTTCAGCTAAAATAGTGTTAATGTAATGAAATAATATTTTATAGCGCTGTAAAAATAACAAGGTTAATTACTTCCGAGGATTGCCAGTAAGATGGCGTTTGTTGTACATACGAGTATATATTGTCACTTTATATCAAATTTTATTACACGTTGTTTTATTTTGTTGTATTGGGGTTTACCGTCGCTGCGATAGTATTTCAATCATATAGCGACGTCCAGCTAATTACAAGTGGAGGAAGACCCGAATACACAGAGGTATCCGGGTAGAGCCACCGACCTACCGCAAGCCAGCTGGAAGGCTTCCTCATATGAAAAATCCGAAGTCCCTACCGGGACTCGAACCCACAGCGGTGAGGGGCTGAGAGATTTGTAGTCCACGACTGTAAACGCTCGGCCACGGCGGCCCCTTTATTACACGTATTCACCAAAGTGTTATTTTTATGAACGAGTGTTAGCAGATTTGATATTGAATGATTATTCATGTCAAATTCTGATTACCATATGACTCAAACTCAATAAACTGCGATTATAACAACAGAACGAAAACATAAATGAGCGCACTGTGAACGAATCAAACTTTTTTAATCTTACACATCGATAACAGTTTCAAACAAGAGCCGAAAACAGTTTTGTGTGTATTTCACTTACATTATCAACATAACAATAGATTTTCTATATTTTCAATCAAAGTTTGTTGCATCAAAAACATGTAATCCAGCTGTACTCATGCTCGTACCGCGTAGTAATAATTAGGCCTATATATTATTATATAACGTGTTAAGTAGTGATCATAAAAAACCGGAAACAGTTGTTTATGTTTATTGTCAATCCTATATATTATTATGCAACGTGTTCAGTAGTGATCATAAAAAACCGGAAACAGTTGTTTATGTATATTGTCTATTGTTAAATAATCATTAACCAGAAGCTACCGATATTGTAATAAGAATTTTTAGACTATAACACGTGGTTGTGTTTTTGTCGTTTGTTACTGTTAAACATAAAATTGAATATTAGGTACTGCGTTCGTTAAGTTTAATTTTTTTTATAAAATATCATGAATTTCAATACTTTGCCTTTAATTGTAAAATATTCCAATAGTAAACAAATATGTTATACTTTTCTGTTATGTAATTGTACGCTTCTGATTTGCGATATGACTTTATACCTTGTTTATGTCAGGAAAGCAAACATATACCAAACATAAATAGACAAAATATTCGAGAAATTCAATAGAAATAGAATAGTCGATGGAGAATGAGTCCATTCCCCTCTGACGTCTTCTGGCTTTCTTTGAGGACCACTGCACTTCTATAGAGAGAAAATATATTGTTCTAATTTGCAGAGGGGAAAAACTTGAGATGTGATATTGATGCACAGAGCGATGTGCATTATCATCCACTATAAGTTGTGATCAATGAAATGTGTGTAGCTCTGTCCGATATACGAGATCATAGAACGAGAATATCTAAGTTATTAAACAATCGATCAAGTAGTCACCATGTAATCTTTTCGGAACTACAATGCAGTATCATCCAGAAGCTGACTTTTCTCTTGTCATGGTCCCCCGTTTCCATTGATCTGCTCGTCAGCGGTAAGTACGAAATAGTGGACTTAAATCAATGTTTCCCTACTGTGATAGTGGTGTAATGGAATGGACGGAGATTATCTTCATTAACTGGTTATCGGACACTTGTGACGGGAAACAATGTTTGCGGAGCTCTTATTGGACACGCTAAACCCGGCTGCCTTCATCTCCGACGCCATTATCTGGTAGATCTCCGTAAATTGCTTTCAGCCGTTAAAAGAACATCTTCATGTGTTTCCGCTTCACGATCCGAGATCGCTTACAAACAAATCATCGTCTTTTTCCGTCAAGCTCCATGATATTAGAGACAGATTAGTACCGCGTTGCTTTGAATTCCGATTTTGTCTATATTGTGCAATATCGGATAGAGACATTTGATAGAAATGGGGAAGGGCGTATCCATCAAACGCTGAAGACATGCGGCATGAATGACGAAGAAGAAATAAAACGATCAAAGACAAGGTCCAATATTGACAAGTATGGCTTAGAAGACAAACATATGTATATAAGAGAACAAACGGTTATGTTGGATTCTTGCAAAAACGGGGAAGAAATAGGATACATTTTCTTATAAAAATTGGTAATACAAAAAATGCTACACAGACAATCCTGCCTTAAGTGTCAATGAAACACGAGAAATTGACTGCTTAACAGTTGGCCGCTAAATGAATGTTTAACATTTTCGTGACATTAAAATTGACCGTTAAATGCAGATTGACCGCTTAAGACAGTGTATACTGTATATAAGTATTTCTAATTCAGTATGTAGATTCAATACTTAACACTATGAATTGAAATTCATGTACTTCAATATGGTAGGATGAAGAAATTGAAAGAAATTTTTTGATTAAAGCTTTTATTTTTTGATGCTTCCCTATATAAACTTTGTTAAAATCATTTGGCGACGGTGACACGCATAATAGCAATATAAACAATAACTCTATTCCTGATCTAAAGTAAGATTCGTTGAGAATGATTAATTTGGGTTATGAGAAATTCTTTCCAAAACTGCATTTAAACGATACTATTTTCATGTTAAATTCCAAATAAATACGATCAATCTAAGATGTGTTCAGTAGTAATTATTCATTACAACATTCAATGCAACGAGAACTTAAAGGATTTTTTGTAGATTCTCCAGAATGCAAGTTTATTGGAAATATGTATAAAACAGCCTTTGGGATGAGGCACATTACGGCAGTGGTGTTGCGAGCTATATCATCCGATGCATATCAATGAATAAATATCGTAATGATGGATAACAAGACGAGAGCTGTAGACATAGAATTCCCTGAAGTGTGTCTCTTCCTTTTGAGGAGAAGTGTTGAGCTGAAACATTACAGTCACCAGAGCATTAGCCCTGCGTGTCTATCAGTATTGGTGCAAAGAATTTAATGGGGAATCATAATGGTGAACAGGTCTTCATCGCAGATGTGTAACTCGAAGTTTTCATGCTTCTTCTGTCGAATCAGATGTGTAACTCGTAGTGTTCAAGCTTCTTCTGTCGCATCAGATGTGTAACTCGTAGTGTTCATGCTTCTTCTGTCGCATCAGATGCGTTAAAAGAAGCATGGGAGTAACATTTGGGGGTATCTGACGTCTGATAGTTTGTATCATACTAATTAACTAATTACCTCTTATGATTACAAACATGTATTAGATGAATAATCTGAATCATTAAAATACATTGCTATAGATTAAGGTATTTCGTATTTTCCATTTAGTCCATCTGTAGGATTAAATTTAAACTTTAGTATTTAGCCTATTTGGTATACTATCAGGAGTGACATTTATAACTTATGTCGTATATATATCAAGACAATGATTTCTATTGTATTCAGTATATCATCTATAGTATCGGGTCAACCATCTAGTATTTAAGATGAACCGTCAAAAGGTTTAGGTGAATTATTTATGGTATCAAGTTAATCACCTATAGTATATATAATTTATCCAAACTATTAGATATAGCATCCCTATTATGAAATACTGCATATTCAGCTTAGCTATCAGCAATAGCAATAAATGTTACTGTGTATTTTTTTTATTCCATAAGTGCACCTTCTTAAGTAATAGGCACAACAGCTACAACATAAGGTGTTTGAGTTATAGCCTTTAGTGTATCAGTGTGTGTTGGTGTGTCTTTTGTAGTATCAGATGTCTACTGTAGTATTAGATGCATAATATGTACATTTCATTTCAACAGATGTTGTGTCGTTAAGTGCTTATCTGTAGCATCGCATATATCACCCTTATCTTCAAGTACATCATCCGAGGCAAAAGAAACATTATATACCGCATTAAAGGCATAATCAGTTGCATCATATAAAATCATTTGTTTTGTATCATGTTTCACCAGTGCAGTAATTTGCGTGACGTGAATAGCTTCATTACCAACTAAATACTTTAATTGGTACATGTCTGGGAGAGATATGGGTATGAAAGCATTGCAGGGAGTCTGCAAGAGTATACTCAAAGTCTACAAATGAATTACGGTTTGCAAGCATCATTCAAATGAAACATTCCAAGGTAAAAACTTAGCACATTATGATTTAAAGCTCAAGATGTCTTCTTAATCTGGGGAAATTATTAGTTAAGGATAAACATTTCTTTGAGCTCAAAGTAATAAACACATTGTTATAACGAGAAAACAAACAAACAAATAGAAAGAGGGAGGATTGGAAAAGATGATAACGAAGAAGAAGAAACAAAAGATATGTACGCAAAAATACAGACATGAAGGTTTTTGACATCAATAATACTGCAAAAAAGCGAATATTTCTCCTTCATTTCTTTTAAAGTTACTAGTAAAAGCAACTTCACAAAGGCTGCAAAGTTAAGTAACACTTTATTCATTGTTTATACCTTCAATAACTTTTGGAATGCCATTCGTGTATTTAAGAAAATAAAAATCACAAACGTTTCTCTGCTGTTCACTTTCTTTCTGGTTATATACCAATTAGTGGTATGCCCTCACACAATATCTCGTTCGCACGTGACGTCTTCATAGAGACCATCCGATTTGCGTCCCAATTTTGCCAAGAGCGGAAACAAACAGAAAAGCCAAGTAAAATGCTAGGTTACTGTCACTAACGGCTTTTAAGCAATCACAAGAAGCAGATAGCCATTCTCAAGAAGAAAAGTATTTTGAAAATGTATGTCTGCGGGAATTGGCATTCGAGAAGACCTAATTACTGAGTGATTCGTATCTGCTCTTTTACGGAGTTAATTTGATCTCGATGATGGATCGTAATAGACTAGCAGACAGAGAGCTTACACCCAAACGCGAGTAATTGTAATAGCCCATGAAAAGCTGATACTGGTGAGGACGGCAAGGCCGTGAGTTATCACTGACAAATACTAGGAGTGGCTGGAACTTCTTGCCGTGGGAGATTCCACTAGTTTCACCGCACAGGGACAAATTAGGGGTTTAACTGCTTGCATGACGCCAAATTTGGAACTATTTTAAACATACAATTAAATCTTTTCTTAGTTATTCAGAAACCTTTTAAATTCTATAAATGTTAATTTAAACTATTTTTTAAAAGTTTACAGACGCAAAAAATTAGACTTATGCAATTGGGAATTCAAGAGTTTTCTGCATGCTTATGCAGATGAACCTGTATAAACGACCACCTGTATTAAGCGGTCAACCTGGATTTAGCGGTCAATCTTTATATTACCAAACTATAGCATTTTTTTATATATTTAACCGTCATTCAGCGGGCGATATGAAATATTTCCCATCGTCTCTGGAAGGAAGGGGAAGAAAAGGCACAATTTATATAAAATTGATGCAAGACTAATGATATTACCATCCTGGTGAGTTACAAAGATACACAAGCAGAAAAATTAGAGCAATATCTCCCACCATTCTGAGAAAAAAAAATCAATTATTTCATATCATACAAGTGTAAAGCAATGTATTTTTCTACCCCTCAAAGTTTTAAACTGTTCACTATGACATGATATTTTTTAACCAATCGCAAAAAGACCATACTAGTAAATTACTACGCTACCATTTAGAAATAGTTTTAAAATTAACGTTTCATCCATGATATTACTTTCATGTTGTTGTTTTTTCAATATAATTTATATATGTTCTTTTAAAGTTTAAGACACACAAGATAGTGTTAGCATTATAAAAAAAAAGACACCGTGTCAAAAGCAGCTGCATATGGAATGAACCTTGTTTATTGCCAATAAACAGGTGCCATTCGAGCGGTAACGCCGGCACGTGAAGGCTATTACACACAACTCCATCTTCTTGCAACGTCTGTGTGAAGAAAGATGGTCCATTCATTACAAGTTCCATTCATGTCGACGCTTGACACATCTGCATAGTAATTTAACAGTTCGCATGTACTTTTGGATGTGAAAATGCTGGTTGAAATATATTACTTTTTTAAGGGCAAGTTCAGAGAAAAATGCAGTAGATATAGCAGTAGATATAACTTTGGGAAAAACTACATGACCACGTGATTTCAATTTAACAATACTAGCTGTATGTATGTGTTGGTTTATCATGAATCCTTTTATGGACACATGGGCATATTATTCTCAGCATTGTTAAGAATCTTGCCTGATAGCAAAACATACAAAATGGTATTGACGGTTTCCTTGAAGAAGCTTCTTTAGCTTAGTCTTTAAAATTTCTTTTCTAAATACGTAGTGTCTACCGCTTTGGCAAAATAAAGCATAAAGAAAGGTTACCTGCTTCATAAAATTACGCAAACTGATCAATCAAAAGGTCAGATTAGTCCATTGAAAAACAAAGGGAATAATCAGCCCTCTTGTTAGATGCAGATGAGTCTTTCTGACTTTCAGTGGAAGATTGATATCTGATTTATTTTGCACATACGTATTTTTTTCGTCGTGTGTGTGTGCGTGTGTGTTTCTTTTGTGTGTGTGCCTTTGTTTGTGTGCGTTTACTTTTTTAGAGGGGAAGGGGGGGGGGGGCGGTTCGAAGCTTAGTGAAACAGAATGTTAGGAGAGTTGTCTGCTTTTAATTGGCAATAATGGATAGCCAAGAACCATAATGATAAACATGACTTTATCTATTACTTAAATGAACTCTCATATAACTATAAGAACAAGCAAAAGGTACATACCTCATAACCCGTTTTCTCGGGGCTAACCCGGGCTCCTATCCGGTCCAGGCAGAGCAATACAAGAAAAAATGCTATAAATCCGAAGGCTAAATAGGCACTCATGAGTTTCCATAACGAACTCGGATGCTCGTTGGTATCTGAAACCGAAAATAGAATGTCATGTTTATGTCAAACTTTATGAAGAACACAAACCCTACACGACTGTCTGAAAACAAGAGGGTCGTAATGGCCCTAGGTCGCTCACCTGAAAACCAGGTATTAGTGGGAGGGGAAAAAAAACAGCAAATATCTTATGATATTGTGGAAAATGGGCTCTGCCCTCTGCCAGTAAGTGAGTACTTAAGGACAAGAAGAATTTTCAAATTTGTACTATAAACCTATAAGGAAAATGGGCTCTGCCCCCCCCCCCCCCCCCCCCCCCCCCCCCCCCCCCCCCCCCCCCCCTGGCGGCCATGTTTTTCAATGGATCAAAATAATTTGAACAATCTTGGTAGAGAGTGACCTAAGGAACATTTGTGCCAAATAACTTTGAAATCCAGCCAGTACTTTTGGAGGAGAAGATTTTTGAAAAATTTGTTCTATATTCATATAAGGTAAACGGGCTCCGCCCCCTGGCAGCCAGTAATTTTGGAGAATATTTTCAAAATTTTCATAGGTTTTTACTTTCCGTTGCCATGGCAACCTTAGTTCTGCATGGACTCAAATTCTTTGAACAACTATGAAAGGGTTTCACCCAAGGAACATACCTGTGAAGTGTCTTTAAGATTGGCCCAGTGGTTTAGGAGGAGATGTCGTTTTAAGTTAAATGTTGACGACGGACACCGGACGCCGGACATTCATCGGTCACAATAGCTCACATTGAGCACGTTGTGCTCAGGTGAGCTAAAAATGTACAAAAAACAAACAAAAACGTTTTAATCAAACATTTAGCCAATCAAACATTAAGCCAATCAAAAATTGTACATTTTTATAAATACATGTATATCTTATTTAAAAGTTTAAAATTTGATTTTGATTTTCAACTAAAAATCAAAAAGTTCTCCCTTATCTATCGCTCAATGATGTAAAGACTTGTTTGTACTTTTTACATGTTTTATTGATGATATTTAACGATATTCAAATTATTTAGAATAGCACAGAACATTAGTTTTAATTACATCATTACGTGATGTTCGTAAAAAAACAAACTATAGGCTTCAATTAATGCAATACAGGGTGGGTAGTGTTAGGAAATTAATGAATCATTCTAATTATGTACAAATATCACAATAAATAGCTTTAGCTTAAATATTGAATACCATTTTTTTAACTATATATCTTTTAGCTTTTTATCAATTTGTTGATGTGTTTGCTTGCTTGGATTTATCGTATAGGAATACATACACGTTCATTGATTGCCATGAAATATATAATGTTAAAAGTTGTTGTTGAAGTGAGAAAAAGTCCGTGTTTGTTTCCAGGCATTGCACCGAATGACCATTTTCGTTTATACGGTAAAAATACGGAAATTACAGTCATTTTAAATTATATCCAGATTTTTTATTTTTTGTCATTTTAAAATTGCACTTTAGCGGAAAATGTTTATTTGTCTAAAATTATGAAAGAATATTATTAAGTTAAAACATATTTTGGACATTGTTCCGCGTTCCCAAATAGTCTTAGACTAAGAAGTAATTTAACAATTTAATACTCTATCAAATTTGAAGGAAATATCAACTTAGAGGAAAATAGCTCTTTAAGGATTTTCGTGCATGTAGGGGCCTAAATGTCCTTGAAATTTTTAGAAATCATGATTTAAATCTACAATCCGTCTGATACTGTTTTGCTTATTACTTTTAATGGATTTTATGACTAGCAAGAAACGTTCCGTCATTTTAAGCATTATGCGTTACTCTATACCAAATGTAAATGATAAACGGGGCGGTCTGCACAAGGTAACATTAAAGGCATACGCGCACAATGCAGTTATTTTCTATGAAGACTAAGAAGGGAAATAAATTAGCCATGAGAATTTTCTGGAATTACTTAAGAAATTAATTGAAGGGGGAAAATGGGGGTAACCGCTCTACTTTTTTAGTTATCTGTACCTGAAAGTGAGGGGTTTTATGTCTTTTGTGTCATTTTCAAGGGCAGATAACTCAAAATCAAGCTCATCGATACTTTTTTTATTTTCGTGTATGCGAGTATAGTATAAAATGCATAGAATTTCTAAAACTTTTACACAGTGACAGAAAATACAGTTCTAAACATCGAGTTGAAATTGAATAAAGTGTTGCTAGCCCATAATATGAGTTATATGCCCTTGAAAAATAACATAAAGAGCAAAAAAGCTCACTTTCAGGGGCAGATAACTCAAAAAGTAGAGCGGTGACCTACATTTTCTACCTTAACTTAGTTTCTAATGTAATTCTTTATAATCAAAGTTTTAGAAAATTCTCATGGCTAGTTTTAATTTTCCTTCTTAGTCTCTATAGAAAATAAGCTACATTGTGCGCGTATGCCTTTAAGACAACTTAAAGTCTAAGTTTCATGCCGAGGGCACCTTCAGCGACTTAACAGCTTTTACCCCTGGTCATCGGCCTACTTATTTCAATATATCGATCTTCCAGGTGATTTTTTTCACTTCATTTATGGCAACCCACATTAGGGTGGCACAGAATTATACCTTCTTCCTAGGAACCCATTTACACCTGGTTGAAGTGAAACAATGCGAGGTAAATTTCTTGCTCAAGGAATTAAGCAGTGTCCTTTGGCAAGACTCGGACCCGGGGCCTCTCGACTCCGAAGCGCGTGTCCTACCCTTGGACCACTGCTCCCCGTTTATCAGGTAAATCTTGTTCAAAGTGACACGCAAGTCGGAAACGATCAGTTTGTGAAGGCGATATGCAATTACTAACACTGATTTTGACGACCACTATGACAATGTATTACAAGACAATTCATTGACATTATATTCTGTTTAGGGGCGCCTGTCGAATTCAGAAAAACCGATAAAGTGTCCACTTGTGAAGCCATCAGAACTGGCAAAAGCCAACTTGTGTTGCCTGGGATCCCATTTGCCTGCGTGTTGTGTAGTTAATTTTACGAAAAAATATGAAATATCAATTATACTAATTCCGCATCCCTCTCTCTCTTTCCTGCGTAGCTATCTAACCTCAATTTTGACCTACTTAAGGATCCCGTGCCGATTGAGTATTCAAACGATTTGATTTTGCATTGACATATATATAATCTTATACTAGCAAAATACGCACCATTGTTTGTTAAGATTACAACTTGTTGAAACAAATACTATGTATTCACGAAATTACATAAAGTAACTTGATTAAATTACAGTTTGTTTAATGAATATTGTTTTATCAAAAGACTTCTCTTCAGTACACATTGAGGCCTGTTTCGGGCCGAACATTATAAAAATCTGCACAAACGAACAGTTTACAGTTTGTGTCACCGCCTCCGTATGTCTGAACGACGGTTATATAGTCTGCAGATGTGTCTCAGAAACGCTTCGCAGCTCACGTTACTGTTCTTCTCTCCGTTACCTAAATCACTGTTTGTGGCGCACATATTTTTTTTTCAAAAGACATTTCTTGATTATATAAATAAATATATCATGAAAAATAGTATTGAACTGAAAAAGTTCATATTATATAAATGAAATGATCTTAATGCAAAATTGAGCCAAGGATAGCACTCCTTTTATCAGATTATTAGCAATCATTTTGCCTTATCTACTTGCACAGTTTTTCAAAGAATGAATTCAGAGTATTCGTTACTGTCGCTGCATCGTGAAAAAAACACACAAGAAAAAACAGTGAACAAAAGAAAGAACTTGTTAAATACATGACAAAACATGTGGATGTATTTTTTTCTTTTGGTGTGTGTGTTGGTGTTGTTTTTCCTTTTTTATTGTTGTTATCGGTGTTTTATTTGTTTGTTGTTCTTGTTGTTTTTGTTGTTGTTTTCATGAGAGAATACAATTGTAATAGATAAACACCTTGATAAGAAATAACAGATCTACTGCCTACACGTACATGTCTGCTTGTACCCACGGACTGCTTGTACCCACGGACTGCTTGTACCCACGGACTTGTTTATATTTAGTTCAGATTCGTTCTACTGTTTTACTTGATTGATTTGATTGGGTTTACCATCCCACCAACAGTCCACTAAAGACAAATTCAGTGTTGCTATCTCAATAATTATACAAAAGACACACACGAGTGTTTAAAAGTACATCCGTTGGAGCATACCTTTAGGTAAAACCTGTGGTTTGCGCAACACTCAAGAATTCGCCCCCATTTGAGATTTCTCATTTTCTAATTTGCATTAGAATTTAATCTAAGAAATTTCATGAATATGAATGCTGAATTCATTCAGTATAGTGATATCATGATATTGATCCTAGGTCGTGATTTATTTCGGAGCAAGTAAGGCACATCAGTTTATAAGGTCTTCTTAAGAACATTCGTCAAGAAAAGAAAAACGCACGGTCTCCATTGAAATCTTTGGAAGAATGTATGTATTATTTTTTAATTAGTTTTGTCTCCATTGGGGATGCTCCATTTTAATATATGGTAATGACTCAAATGTAGGGGCATGATCTTTGCTGCGTAATTATTCTGTAATCATTTGCAATGTGTAATTGTCTTTTATTTTCAGTAAAAAAAAAGATAAATTATTTACCCGGTACATTGTTAAGAAACGTGAAATTTCGGGGTTTACATCTTTAAATTGCTTGAAATCTGATAGCACCGGCTTGTCACGCTTTTAGGGCGATCAAGCAGAGGAACGAACAATTCATCACAGAAGAGTCCAAACTATGAGAAATGCAGAGGATGTAAGATGTTGGACTTATCCCAAAAGCGGGGAATTTTCTAAAGGCGATGAAACCAAAATCACGAAAGGGTTATGAAAATAAAGTATATGGGATAAAGCATTGTCGAAACAATAAAATGTCGTCTGTTAGTTATTGCAGCGTCGATATATTTTACAACCGAAACACGTGAAACAGAATTTTAAAAACAACAACAATTATACTTGACGCGACGCGACGAGACGCAATGTGCGTGGTTCCAATAAAGTCCCCGTTTCCATGAAGGGAAACAAATTTTAATGCCCCTTTGTCTTTTTTTATTATCTTATAGGCTACTTGAACTAGTGAAAATTCCTCTCGCTTTACTTTGCACGAATTTATACTTAGATACTTAGAGATTATTTCATTATTCTTGTATGAGAAAAATGCCTAAATATTCCGTTTCATTACATATACTTTCAGTTAGTAAGATTATAAATTATTCCAATTTGCCATTTGCTTTAAAATATTTCGTGAAAAAAGAACGGAACACGGTTCCAACCTTGTCTAAGATAAGGGTATATTTCATCAGTTTTGTGTTCCTTATAAAATTACCTAAATATTCCATTTTATAACAAATACTATTAGTAGGACAAATCATTATACCAAAAATTGTCCATTATTGTTCGGAATATTAAGAATTGAGATTTTAATATTATTACTTAGCGCTAAATATGGAACCCGAGCCAGATCATAGAGGACACCATGAAAAGACCTATGCAAACAGCATAAAACCAGATCAGCCTGCGAGTAACTCGCAGGCTGATCAGGTTTTATGCTGTTCGCTGCTCCTCAGTGGTCTGGAAATGAGGATTTTGTAATTAAATTTGGCAAGGTTTAACTGGTTTTCTGCAGATCAGGCTTTATGTGGTACCTATTGAGTGCGTCAAAATGAGTCTATATGAGGGAAAGGGTTAAAAGAGATTCTTAAATTCTGCAGGGTTAAACAATGTAGGATGACCTGTATTCAACATCAACTATGGTCGTACGGTACTGAGCAACCATTCCGTTTTAAATAGTAAGTGCTAAGAATATGACGAAAGTTCACTACCTTCTGAAAGAAAGCATAGCGCATGGAGAACGTACTTTAGTAAAATTAACAGCCACCTGGTCTAAGGGGGCGTTTCCTCTTGTCCTTAAGCCTGGTCTCTTAGGACAGGTTCGACTGCAAAACCTTTACTTTAAGGGAACAACATTTTATGCAATGTTATAACCGGGTGTGAGTTTAGGTAACAGTGTAACATTCCAAGGTATTGAGGAAAGAAAATTCTGTTCATGTATCATCTATCATTAACAATATTTTTGTTATTTATAAATCTTTTAAATTAATGACGATTTTATTTTCACAAAAATGATAGATAATATATTGTAAAATCATTTATTTTCTTGACATTAAATATCGGGGAATCTGGGATTAAAATAATTGTGTTGGTACATATATTCGTGGAACCATGTTCTAGGAACATGAGGTCTATGAAATAAACAGTTTTCGTGGGAATAAATATTCGTTGAAAAAACTCATCCAGGAAATCAACGAAAATTAGTCATCCACGAAAATGAATGAGTCTACAGTACTACTCAAAATTTGCCAAGGATAATCAATTATTGTACAAAGTTTGCTCACTTTGTAGATATGGATCATAAATCATATTAAAAAGTCGGGAGAAATCTTACAGATTTGTAGATATGAACAAAAATATATAAAAAAGGAAGTCACATTACAACTTGAAAGTACGCCTTTATAACTAGTTTAAACCCCGCCATGACATTTGCATATCTTATAATTTTCCAATAAATCACAGTCGAATTCGTATATTAAATTTGCATAGCAATAAGGGTGACAATTTTATGGAGAACAATCCAGAATTATTAGGTGAAATATATACAGTCTATCACATTTAAAGACACTTTCAGGACAAAAACCTGATTTGGACCGATTTCTACCATGTGTTCTTTTCCACAATTTGAAAATCAGACCAATTAATCTTTAAGACCAAATGACAAAAAAATATAAGAATCTCAACATAAGTTGACTTAATAATCCGACTATCACTACGACGTCCGTATGGGGTCTTAGTATTGATGCTTATTGTGGTCTACATGAGACCGGTATGGTGGTCCTCTCTGCGGTGTCATACCATTAGCAACACTTACTCGTACCGAAACAGTGCTGGGACTACCTTTATGCGGGCAAACTCCGTGCACCGGTTACGTCACGCTACGCTACTATAACCACTGCCGCCACACAAGTCACGTGATGATAGTTGAAACCATGCGACCAACACTCATAATTTTATAAATTAATGTTACTTGATTTGATTTTTTTAAACTTTTCTCATAATCACGAATGCTATTTTCGTGAAACCTGACGAAACTAATATGATATATTCAAGACTAAAGTCAAAAGTGATAAAAGTAAATCCGGCCTATATCAGCCGAAATCTATTTGTGGTGAGAATGGTTATCGACAACTGTAAGGGGAGGTAACTACTGCGGCGGGGTTTTTTATTCCGGGAGCGCAATGCACGAAGGATATATACCATTACAATTTTAAAGAATTTGGCATGTGGCATTTGGCATCGAACCTATAACCTCCTGATAATTGGACAGATACTCTTAAGCACTTAACCAGCAGGACCGGTGAGAATTTCTTTCAGAAATAACAAGAAAATGAAGCCATATTTTAAGCCATATTTTTGTTAGACCATAGACTTTCAAGAATTTCGTCATTTGACTTCAGTCAGCACAAATTTGTGACACTACACACATGCTAAAGAATTCAAATTCTTCTTTCTTTGTATGGAAGAACAAAACTTGTCTTGCTATCGACCACGACAGAACAATAAAATTTAATAAAGACGGGAGGTTAATATCATTTATAAAGTCGACGTCAGTGAGGAGCACTCCATTGGGAAGTCAGGTCAATAAAAGAAAGTGAAACAAAGGTCGGTAAATAGAACACAACAAGAGCTGAAAAGGGACTGAAACTAGAGAACTGCCAATGGCATTTGATGTTAAATCAAATTTTTAACAAATCACGTTTTAACACCCATAATTAAAAAGTGAGCACATGCGCAACAGGTGCATCCGGGTAGAACCACCGACCTACCACAAGCCAGCTGAAACAGGAATATATGACATAATTTGTGACGAATGTGTTCTATGACGATTATTGATTTGACATACACATTCGTAAAAATCTGTAACAAATGTGATCGTTTACGAATCTTGTCTAACACACTTGATCTCAAAGGTCGGTTGTATTCTGCAGGCGGTCAATTATACAGAGTGGTTTCATAATATATGGGATTGTTAATACAGATTGGCTACATGATACAGGTGACCAGTTCCATAGGTTGGCTGCATAATCTAGATGACTGATCACATAAGTTTAACTGTGTCAAATACCTTAGGGTACAGAGGCATTGTGATTATTTATAATTTTACTACAGTAACTACTGTTCATTGTGGCCATACCACGTGGTAAATGACGTCATTTTAAGCTTTCGCAAAATGCATAGTTTGCATTGGTTCAGGGGGAAAACAGCTGTAAGTTTTTCTCTTTTTTAATTATTATTAATTTGAATTGTGTATATTGCATGCGAAGCCCTACACATAGGTCCAGTTGATTCTTTCGTCAGATGTTTAGTGTTTGCTAACATTCGGGAAACTCTCCCGTGATCGTGAAATTGTGTTTGCTAACACGTAAAGCACATCGCTAATAATGTTTTTACCGATGACGTAAGAATCATCAGGGCTTTTGTGTAGTGCACAATTTATTTTCCGCTTCGCATGTGCTATATCCCATTAAAATTGGTGAAGAAATAATTTTCTTTTTCGAATAAAGGCTTGTGATAGCTTAAAATGACATCATATAAAACGTGGTTTCACTGCTCGCACATAAAAATCGCCCAATGGGCACTGGGCAATATTCATAAAATCCAAATTTGAAGTTTTGTGAATCATGGGTTTGTGGGAACGTATGCGTATTTTTTATATGAATCGGGTCTACATCCACGTAAATATTAACAGTACGCGGTCATATTTTATTAATTTCATATCATGTTCAAATATGATTAGATAATGAAACCTTTTCAAAATGTAATTAAATGGTTTTAGCATAGTTCATGTGATTTTATATATTTATTCATTGATAACATACTGAAGTAGAAAAGGATGCATGCAAATAGAAAAAAAAGTCCTAGATGATAAAAAAAGAAAATAGTATGTCCCAATGGGTGTGACTACGGATTTAGAAAGAAAGCAGAAAGAAACACCGCCATGTTTAGGTAGTTGATGTATATGGCCCTGGTAAGTGGGAAACGCTGTCTTTAAGACCCGTGTTGACGACATTTGATGTATGCTCAAATAAGACTCCCCTCCGGAATGAAGAGAATCGTCGACAAGATTACCCCAGCGAGATTGGCAAATGATGCAAGCCCCTGTCAATGTCGCCTTTCTAAATTAAATGAAATTTAACGCTTCTCGCCATCGACAACGGTCGATCACGACAGGAACGCGAGTAATTCTAACGTCACGTAAAAGGCCGAGGTGCTATCGGGCTAATTTCAAACGCCGCATCCCTTTTAAGTTATGGCAATAAATCTCCTAAGTGTTGATCTGTTTACGCCTTCATTTTGAAGCGAGATCTTGCATAACACAAAATATTCATATCTGTTTCATATTACCAAATCAAGAACACTTATTTCATCTAGAGCAGTCATATTGCTGAAGTTAAGGTAATTCATCCATCATTAAATTGTGATCATAGTCCATCAAGTGATTGTAGGAATTTTATAGTAAATGCAAACTTTTATAGACTTAAAAGTCAAGTCAATGGTTGCTTGCATCTGGCACTGAAGTCTTTTTTTTTCAGCATTTGAAAGTCCATGACGAAAATTTAATGATGGGTTATCTTAAAGATGATATAGAACCAATATTACACAGATTCATATATTTAAAGCAGCTCGTTCAAAGATGATCTTTGACTAAGAATTAGACTTAAACAACATGTTTGTATTAGTATATCAATTCCAGTCTACAGACGCATGGTCACCCGATGCAACCATTCGTAATGTAAAAAATGGGTGGTTTTCTCATCACAAGTAATACCGTCACTGGCGGTATTGAAACTATATTTAGAAATATGAAACCTATATTTAGATTTTCATTTGCCGTCACACGGTTGATCACATTTATCCTTCGTGCATGCTCTTAGTTTAAAGGCTGAACTTAAGAAATCGCTGCCAAGAACTGGTGAAGACGCCATGCTGCAAAACGTATAACGTGGTGCCGCAAGCATAATTGCTTCGGGGATACTAAACTTTATATTTAACCGATTTCGCCTAAGTTGCGTTAACTAAAACAACGTTTTCCCGTGCAATTTGACGTACATTTGCCGAGTTTATTTTTCACTAACTTTAAAGAGGTAAAGTAGAAAATTATTTTTTCTTAATTTCTACGGATCATCTGTGAACGAGTTGCTTTGAACAAATAATGTGAAAATGCAAAATTAGAACATTGTTGTTTTTCGAATGCAAAACTAAGAACATGCAAACAAATATAATTTGATATATTTCAAGTAGTGAAAAATCATGATAGAACATGAATAGTTCTAGTGAATAGAATATGTTTGTTGGAAAATAAGAAACAGTGTTAGGATTTCAATGATTCTGCATTTTGGATGTTATTTTTTTTCCAAAGTTTGGAAAACTCATGCAATAATATGCTGATATAAACAAATTTTATTTATCAGTGGCAATATTGCAGATGTTGTAAGTGCAAAACTAAATAAAGAAAGCATGACCGAGAAAGCCATTGTAAACGTGTTTGTATTTTATTTACCGTAACACTAACCGCTAGCAGATTCAAAGGGGTTGTGTGTGTGTGTGGGGGGGGGGGTCCAACTAGAACTGCACCCTTCTAATGGGCCGGACAAGCGGTAAGTCGTTGCATTTACACTGCCTATTGTTTTAATGTAGCGCAGTCCAACCAGAACTGAACATAAGAACCCTTCTAATGGCTCAGACCAGCCTCAAGCGTTGCATTGTTACTGACTACATTTTTTAATGTAGCCTCCTCCCACCAACTCTTGAATTTGTGTAACCGGTTCTGGTAACATCAATGAATGTATGTTTGGCAAACATATACGTAAACATTGCAGATGCCATTGCTCACTTAATGGTCTAGCAATCAAAACGGCACCACGCCGAACAAAACTTAGTTAACTTCTTCTGATAGACTTTGAAAGTACGGTACACAATACGGGCCGGGTACAAAGGGGAATAATTGTCGATCGCGGTGTTCAGATGCAGAGTTACTGAGGCGCCGTTATTGAATTAGGGCCACTCAGAAGGAACGGGAGTATTATTTAGTGAAATTTAGCTCCGGTAGTGGGGAGTCCCTCTGGACGGCTGTCAGACGTAGCCGGCATGATTAATCGTACAATAAAAACTGGGAGAGGGGTATTATGGTAGCAAGGGGAGAAGGAATGACGCAGCCTTTAAATATGCTTATCGGACAATTTTCTTGTCTACTCAACGTCTTTCCCCCAAGCGTACTTGTGCTTGGTATTTAAAGCATCTCGCTCGTTCATAGATGATCATTGACTAAAACTCTGTGTGTGTATTATCTCTGTCAATATCGTACTACAGACGCATGATCACCAAATATAACTTTCTGTAATTGTAAAAAGGTGTGTGGTTTCTCAATCACAGGCGAAAACGTTACGCACGGTACTAAACCTGTAAAGCCTATATTTAGATATTCTTATGACGTGCGCCGTCACATGACTGATCACATTCACTCTTTGCGCATGCACCCACTTAACTGACTGAAAAAATAATAACACTTGCGAATTCGCTACCTGGAATTGGTGAAGAACCCATGGTGCGCAATTTGTCACGTGGTACTGCAAGCACATGCTTCGGGGATATAGTATTCTATATTTAACCAGAATTCCCCGAAATGCGTTACGCAAAATAGCGTGCGACCTGCACTTCCCGAGTTTGTTTGTCTGGAAACAAAGGCTTAACCAACTTAAACGAGAGAGAGACAGACAGAGCAGAAAAAATCTGCAAATCAACTGTGAACGAGCTGCTTTAAGCTGTGTTAATTGAACTGTACCAATTGACGAACTCCTACAATTTTTTCGTTTAAATGTATGATATGTCAAAATATATTTTGAAGATATTAGAGGTGTGTACATGCTGGAAACAATTTAAGTCTTTTGTATATAAAATGGCGCAAGTTGCTGTTGTGTTAAAGTTTTGAGGTTCTTATTTCAACATCTTCGATCAGTTAACAGCGGTCATTGACACTAATCCTCTGTTCCTCGATAACCCAGTATTGAAAATATTGCTTTTGCAAGCTGCTATGATGCATCTTTAGTATAAGAAGTGAGCTATTCTGGAATGATCGCAAAGATTGTGACGGAACTTGAACAAGAAATCTTCATATTTTACCAACTACACGACCGTGACCAGCGGAAAGCATGTAAACACCATGGCAGTGTCAGTGGAGTGCACGTAAACATCCCGACAGTTTTAGCGGAGTGCACGTAAACATCCTGACAGTTTTAGCGGAGTGCACGTAAACATCCCGGCAGTATCAGCGGACTGCACGTGAACTCCTCGGCAGTTTCAGCGGAGATCACCGACGCAACATTAGTGGAGCGTACGTAACTTTTCCCCAACTCCTGCCAACATGTGCCTAAAAATTCCAACATTTCCTACAGTTTATTTCTGCATGCTATTTCTAAAAATTACAACATTTCCTACAGTTTATTTCTGCATGCTATTTCTAAAAATTACAACATTTCTAACAATTTATTTCTGCATGCTTTTTCTAAAAATTCCAACATTTCCAACACTTTATTTCTGCATGCGTTTTCGCAATATAAATGATCTGACATGCCTCTGTCTTTTAATTTTTACAAGTCAAGTATAAAATACAATATATCATATATAACTCTTACGCAGCGAATAAAAATATAGACCAATCCACTCCGAAATGAGACGTAAACCTACGAAAATCAACGAGCACTTCCCGACCATCTAATCTACATGCTGGTGTACACTTCCACACATTGTTCAGTAGGAAATAAACATAGATCTAAGATTTTTTTCTAAGTCTCTGATTGGTCAATTTAAATCAGTGAATTATAACGGGTATTGTCGTTCCTCTGATGAAATGTTCATACATATGTTCATAAACGTGCCGGGAAATAACTTAAATCAGCAGTCATATGGTCTCTTTTTTTAAATCACTTGTCAGAAGGCCGAAGTCTGCGTCAAGTACTTTAAGTGTATTTCTTTCATTTAATTAAAATAAAACTTGCATTCAAATATTCATTTTAACTTCATTTTAACGTGATTCCTCGGGAAATGGTTGTATGGTATATAAGTTAAAAGTGTTATAATGTTTTATGAAGGAAAAAATAAAAGAAAAAAAAAACGCTAAGAAATTGTATAAATGAAATCTAAAGCATCGATTCTGAATAACAACGTGGGACATAAATCAAAGAACAGTTGAAAGCATGCAACTTTCTACAGACATTTAGATATTTAAACTGCGGTATGTTCCTTGACATAAACATAGGGCGGGTTACAAAATATTATTGATAACGCCTGAAAGACGGACAGTTCTAGAGACATAAAACGTTTGCTTTTAACTCAGTGGCATACAGTGGTATAATTTAAATAATTCCAGGGTACAAAGGGGACGTACACTAAAAGATCGATAGTTTTATTACCACAAAAACTTGGCACTCTATGTATTTGACCGATTTTGTAAAATGTTTTTTTTTACTGAGTCTTTGGGGAAAAAAATGGCCGCTGATATTAATAATGATGAAAATATGTATGATGAAATGAAATCTATGACAAAAATGCTGTTCTTATCATAACTGTTACTACTGTTGGACGGTCATATGACTGAGTAATAAGAGTAATGGAGGTCATGGGTTTAAACCTCGGCCGCAACATCCAAAAATTGTTCCAGTTTATCAGTGTTGCCATACCACGTGGTATATGACGTCATTTTAAGCTATCGCAAGCAGTGATTTGCCTCGATTCGAAAAAGAAAAATGCTGAAATTATTTCATTTCTTTACCATCTTAATGGGATATGGCGTATGCGAAGCGGAAATCTGTGCAAAACACAAAAGCCCTAATGATTATTTTGTCAGATGTACAGTTTTTCCTAACATTCGGGAAAACATTATTAGCGATGTGCTTTACGTGTTAGCAAACTAAACAAAAACTCGGGTTTTCCAGAATGTTAGAAAAAACTATACATCTGACAAAAGAATCATTGCGACCTATACGTATGGCAAATTTTCCGCTTCTCATGAGCTATATACCATAATAAATTGACTAAAAAATAAAATATTTACAGCAATTTTTTCCTCTGAATCGATGCAAAATATTCTTTTCGCAATAGCTTAAAATGACGTCATTTACCACGTGGTATGGCCACACTGATTGATAGCACATTGCTCATTAGACACTCAACATATGAGGATAGTCTCAGGACTGGGTGGCCTGATGACAGGATAATGCAACTGAGCCACGTTTCTACTTAGTGTACGATACATATATCAGTATAGACAATCTCATGTAGACAAAATCCAAATATGACTATAATACTTTTGGAGGTATATTTCAATTCTTTTTATATCCATACAAAAGAAAAGAATCGAAAAAGGAAGTGGGTGCTCATAAGATGTTTAGATTAGCTTACGATTTTATTTTTAAATAAGAAAATGAAAAGTTTAAAAGCATTAAGTGAATTATCGACGTATTTTGATTTGCAAAGTTAAATTTCCACAACATATCAGCGAACATGATTGTGACATTATAATGAAAACCACGATTAATCATATTTCCGAAAGTATTGTTCCTTTGCAGAACCTATAATATTCGAAATTCTAGAACTATTTTACACATAAAGTCTCGGAAGTTTAGGAACAATTAGACATCCCGATACCATATCATGCTGTTCGAAATCTTGCCTCTATGTTGATCCGCTTTACATCACAACAAAACATCAGATGACTTCAAGAGGGATTGATCTTTAGAGATTTGTCTTACATGCAACATAATATTACACGGGGTAATTTAATTACTACTGCAAGCACTTAAAATATTGCATTATTCCCCCATCGTGGCCATATATATTTCAACGCAATATCAAAACTCAGCAAATCTACGGGAAAAAAACCGCTTGATTTGTCGTTGATCCAGCTTCTAGAAAAGATGGAAGATTTCAACGAGATCAGGAAATGTCACGATAAAATAGAGATTTGCGTGTTGAAAGTATTACTTGTGTGACGAACCCCTGATTAAAGACTATAAACATCTGGGCAGCTTATTTAGACTAAGGCAAAATGGTGGGGCCAATTTTCAAGCCATGGTATTTATTACAGATCTTAGCACTGTCGTTTGAGGATCAATATGAACATGTTACGGGACTCAGTTTAGCCGGGAGCGATGAAGATACGACTAAACCAGACTCCATGGCCACCGAGGGATAAAACCTCGACACACAGAGTGAGGCCATATGCTTCCAAATAAATAAGTCGTCTGGAGGTGCAGTTTACAATGTACATGTCCTGCTGCTCATGCTGGGGGTATTTTAACATAATATAATTTCTTGCTTAAGTTTCTTTTTTTGTTGTGTTGTTATTGTTGTTTTTTTCAAAATAACAATGATCAGCTTTCTTATATTATTGTTTATGTTTTATTCTATTTACACCCCCCCCCCCCCCCCCAATTTCTTAATACAATAATGCTAAAGGAAAGTACAGATGAACAATTCTGATATTATGAAGGGAGCTGTGGATTATGACAGAATTTGTTTGGTCAAACCTACTTTTTTTTCTCCCATCATTACCATCGCATGATTATCCGTGTTTGCAATTACGAGCTGTTTTTAATTCTGCATTTATTCACTCTCTTTTGATCGATTTCTTTTCTATGCACATAGAGCTATATTATTCCTCTGGCCTATAGACGATCCTAGCGATCCATTATGGAACAAAGGAGCTTTGTATGACTACATGCATCACTTACAGCAAGTAATTTACACAGGCACCATGAAGCTGTGAATGACTACCTCCATCACTTACAGTAAGTAATGTACACAAGGACCATGAAGCTTTGTATGACTACCTCCATCACTTACAGTAAGTAATGTACACAGGGAACAAGAAGCTTTGTTAGACTACCTCATCCCTTACAGTAAGTAATGAACACAGGGACCATGAAGCTTTGTATGACTACCTCCATCACTTACACCAAGTAATGAACACAGGGACCATGAAGCTTTCTATGACTACACCAAGTAATGTACACACATCAAGAAGCTTTATAGACTACCTCCATCACTTACAGTAAGTTATGTACACAGGGACCATGAAGCTTTATATGACTACCTCCATCTCTTACAGTAAGTTATGTACACAGTGACCATGAAGCTTTATATGACTACCTCCATTTCTTACAGTAAGTTATGTACACAGTGACCATGAAGCTTTATATGACTACCTCCATCCCTTACACCAAGTAATGTACACAGGGACCATGAAGCTTTATATGACTACCTCCATCTCTTACAGTAAGTAATGTACACAGTGACCATGAAGCTTTATATGACTACCTCCATCTCTTACAGTAAGTTATGTACACAGTGACCATGAAGCTTTATATGACTACCTCCATCCCTTACACCAAGTAATGAACACAGGGACCATGAAGCTTTATATGACTACCTCCATCTCTTACAGTAAGTTATGTACACAGTGACCATGAAGCTTTATATGACTACCTCCATCTCTTACAGTAAGTTATGTACACAGGGACCATGAAGCTTTATATGACTACCTCCATCTCTTACAGTAAGTAATGTACACAGGGATCATGAGGCTTTATATGACTACCTCCATCTCTTACAGTAAGTTATGTACACAGTGACCATGAAGCTTTATATGACTACCTCCATCTCTTACAGTAAGTTATGTACACAGTGACCATGAAGCTTTATATGACTACCTCCATCTCTTACAGTAAGTTATGTACACAGTGACCATGAAGCTTTATATGACTACCTCCATCTCTTACAGTAAGTTATGTACACAGTGACCATGAAGCTTTATATGACTACCTCCATCTCTTACACCAAGTAATGAACACAGGGACCATGAAGCTTTATATGACTACCTCCATCCCTTACACCAAGTAATGAACACAGGGACCATGAAGCTTTATATGACTACCTCCATCTCTAACAGTAAGTTATGTACACAGGGACCATGAAGCTTTATATGACTACCTCCATTTCTTACAGTAAGTTATGTACACAGTGACCATGAAGCTTTATATGACTTCCTCCATCTCTTACAGTAAGTAATGTACGCAGGGACCATGAAGCTTTATATGACTACCTCCATCACTTACAGTAAGTAATGTACACAGGGACCATGAAGCTTTATATGACTACCTCCATCACTTACAGTAAGTAATGTACACAGGGATCAAGAGGCTTTGTATGATAACCCCTATCATATACATTTAGTGGGATTTCGCCATTTTGGTCGCGCTTTGGACCTGCATCCCTGCAGCCTATTTCGGTTAACCTCCACGTTCAATCTATTTTTTTGGTGTCTCTCAAACACCACATATTAGATGTTCACATGATGTGATAACTTTATTTATTTGAGGGAACAAAGAAATTATTTGGAAGGAACTGTGAATTATTTTGAGGGAATTGTGAATTATTTTGTTTGTTTGTTAGGTTTAACGTCGCATTGACAGTAGTTCAGTGATTTGGAGACAGTGACAGACATAGTGCTGCCACGCTGGTGTAGGTGTCTAACCTCACTTTTGATCTATTTAGTGGTGATGACGAACGACAGCGTCGAATGAGAATTTTACCGATTTTTATCCTATTTCTATACTCACGAAAGAAAGTTACGCACCATTTATTGCTGAGACGGAAACTAGCCTAAACAAACTTCGTGTTCACGAAATTATATTAATATATTCCGACAGAATTACAGTTTCTTTGATAAATATAAAATTGTTTTATAAAAACTTTTCTCATTGATGCACATTGAGACATGTTTTAGGCCGAACGTTATAAACATCTGCAGTATACTATGGTCTGATTTGCGGAAAGACGGTGCGCATTTCCTCCGACGATTGCGGTGGAGAGGACACTTTTATAACTTTCTTGATGAAATGCTTCACAGATAATGATCCGTACGTCATATAACCGTTCTTCCCTTTTCATTACTTTAATCCCAATTATCGCCGCGTATTTTATAAAAAGATATTTCTTGTTATTAAAAGGCAGGATGGTAAATGAGTTACCAGTCAAAGGAAATCAATATTTTTTTGCCTCGTTTCAATATGTTGTATTGTTCCAAAATATCTATCCAATAAATGTGTAAAATTATTTTGACGACATAGCATTACATCTGCCTACCTTTCTCTTTTGCACCCGTGGTTGAGTGGCTAGAGTCGATGGCTTGTATATTTCGTAGACTTACATTAATAGAAGGTTGACAGGTTCATGTTACTTATTTTACGCGAAAATTTTTAAAAGAGTTTTTTTTTTTTTTTGCTTTTGATGAAAGTCACAAAAGATGTTTCGTTTCATCTATGCGCAGCTGTTTTATCTTCATTTCAGAACAGAAACCGGCTAATATTAACACCAATCAATCAATCACAATCTTTAATTTGTTGTTTTGGGAAAAATTAAATACATAGCTGACGTCATCATCTTTAAAATATTTATTCGGCGTGGGTGGATTATCACAAATGAACAGAAACCAGCGTAAAATTAACACCAATCAACCATCCAACCAAGCAATCAATCATTTTTTTATTGTCTTTCAATTGAAAGATAAACAACATAACTGACGTCATTAAAGAAATATCTTTTAAAAATACATTCGGCGTTAATGAAATGATAAAATATGAATGATGTACATATAAAATAAAATATCTAAAACTGACTGATCAAGTAATTTGAACTCATAACGATAATCACCCTGTAGTAGACGCACTTCTTAGACAAAAAGTATACTGCACACAATTAATCATGATATTTGGCTCAAATTTTACCATTATATATAATTTCAATTTTAACTTATTTATTCTACGTCGATTTGGAAACAAGTTCTTACAAATTATACTAATCCCTCTCGACGGTTCCTGGGTTGGACCAGTACTTTGCGCCTGGGAAGGTCGTGAAGAATTCTTGCCTCCAACGGGGTTCGAAACCACAACCATTCGGATGCGTAATCGGATACGTTACCACTGGACCACGGCGCCCATCATATTTCATATTTTAACTTACAACTATAGTTCTAAAGTTTGTTTAGTTGTTATTTTTCTAACCTTTGATAGATACATACATGTTAACAACACTAAAATCGGAAACAATGAATACATGATAACTTTTACAAACACCTCAAATGGTTGGAATCCCACCATAATTTTTTTTTCTCTACTGAAGTAATGGCTAACACTCATTTTCTGCTTATAATGGCCATCAAAATACCACCAATATACATAAAGTAATGGACATAAATGTGCATAAAACGTTTTTCTCATCGGTGTATATATACATCATACACAACAAATGACATGATGGTATTTCTGCATTACACATTTGTTTGATCTGTTAAGTAGGTAGAAAAGAAATATGTGAAGCAGTTATGAAGAGAAAAAAACACGTTCTATTTACATTAATGTACATTAATTTGATGTACGTTAATGTATGTATATCTATATTGCTATATTCACAGAAGCGCATATTTACATCATAGAAAAGTCTCTGTAATTGTATCATGTTCTTTCTATCAAAGTTGGCAATTGATTGATTGATTGATTGATTGATTGATTGATTGATTGATTGATTGATTGATTGATTGATTGATTGATTGATTGATTGATTATCATTATCATTATTATTGCAAAAGAACGTTTCCCATATTAATCACAATCCACAGGATAAAAATGGAGGTCCCCGTTAAAGCATGAATAAATAAAAGATTAACGTGCATAAACGTATCTCATGAGGAATAGAAATAATCAACTGAAAATAAAATCAATTTGTATGTTTCCCCATTATTTCGTTTTACAAATGTAAAAAAAACCTGGTACAGTATACTGAAAAGATAAGCTTCAGAATATAATTTCTATCACAAATGCACACATGTTTGAAACATTATTATATATAAGGCAAAATGTATTATTAAAGTTAATGTTTTAAAATGATTATATCTTATTCAATAAAGTTTGGAGCCTTATGGAAATGTGATTAACAACAATTATAACATTACCCATAGGCTATTTGATAAACGTTTCCGTTTCGTTGGAAAAAAAAAACTTTATTTTGATAACACTGGTTTAATTATTTGCTTTTTCAACTTTTGAAGGAATTTTTCTATGTAAATATTATAAGTCAAAGAAATAATAAATCATAAAGAAATATGATTTTCTCATTCTTATATTAAAATATCTAAAAATAGATACAACTTATTCCCGTGCCAAAGTCATCACAAGTAAAACATAATGTGTACATTATAAAGAAAATGCAATATTTCACGGAATGTCTGCACAATGCGAACTATGCATTGTTAAAATGTCAGTTAGGTGCGAACTCATCCGCTTTACTGTTGTACAGTTTAGGTCTCAATCAAAGCATGATCCTGGTCGTAGGCTCTCATGCACGGTTTTCATTTTACTATTTTTTTTTTCTATCAAGATTTTACCTCACTCTTCTCTGCCTTTAATACCTAACAATCCCATTCACTCCCGAATTTCTATTCCTCACACTTTATATATATCCTGAGATCTCTTCTTTTGTTAATATACCCTTTCACACCATACCTGTTCTCCTTTTTTCTCTTCTTCATTGTTCTTCCTATAATATTACCTACTCATTCCTTTTCCTTTCTCTCTTTTCTTCACCAGGGATGAGAATCACGTGACCTTTGTTTAGATAAAGTAGTGAAATAAAATGGCGACAGAGTGCGTTTTTTCCTGAAGATTGCGTCATTTGCTTCATTAACGTACAATTTTCGATTAATTCAAGAGCCTATGTTCTAGAGTACCTTTCTCCGAGCAGTTAAGCACCATTTTTATTGCATCAATTCTTGTAGTTTCATAAATACTCTGCAGAAAGGTGCGAATTAACAGACATTTTTTCATCTGAATCCTTGGCAAAGTATTATATTGACCCCTAAATTCCAAAGTAGGTCTTTTAATCCTAATGTTCATGTTAGCATCTTTTTATGAAATATTGTAACAGCTCTGAAATATGTTTTAAGTTATTGTTGCTATAGAAAGCAAAAATAAGTAAATTTGCACAAAAAAAAGGTAAAGTAGGCTAGGAAAACTTTAAGGATAAAGTAGGCTAACATTTTCAGCTAATGCTTTGCAATGAAAAACTTTTTGTTATAACATAGGTTGGAATGTCAATATTCAAATTATTATTATTTTTATCATTATTATTTTGCAGTGGAGAAAATCACATTCTATTTCATTGTAAAAGACAATTGTGTTGTCATTATTTTTTCGAATGGTAATTTAATGTACAAAAAATAAAGTAAAATAAAAAAAAAAACACATATAAAAAACGGTATACATTCTAGTCTATAAAGGGGAGTGTTAGACTTAGAAAAACTACCAAGCATAAAATGCGGAAAAGAAATGAGAAGTAGCACTGAGTACAATATTCATATTCGTTGTCATGACAATGTTGCACCTTGTAAATGCTGTAGACAGCCGACACATTCATTACATTAATATTCGGATAAAGTATGGCATTCAAATCACGATTAACACTTATTTACACGACATATATCGTTTGCTGTATCACAGTAGACGTTTTCTTTGGATATAATGTAAATGAATCAACTGACAGGTCATAAAGGAGCATCAATGTCCTTTCTTATACCAAAACGAATACAATTTGTTACAGAAACAAATGATCTTCGTTTGAAAAGTATTTTGTTTGTATTTCATATTGATGTATGGCTCAGTAAATTAAGTAATTATCCATGGCAAAGTTAATTTACATATGACAAAATAGCCGTTCAATAAATCGAGCTGTCAAAATTCAAAATGCTTTTTATATCTGTAATTTCTTCGATGCAATACGCACGGTGAAACAAAAGGGGTGAAGTGTCTACAGTGTAGCTCCTGCTTTGGATATTAGAACAACACACGTGGTGCGGTCTCTGGTGTGTGTCATTTGTGGCAGGAGATATTCTATAAATATAAAATAAAGATCCATTTTGTGGGAAACATTTTTAAAATGTCACTACAAGGACCATCTGGACTTTCATGCCGGTAAGAGAACCCAATGTGTGGTTTGTGGAAAGTCCTACACATTTGCTTCTGGGTTGTCCCGACCCAAAGAAAGGTGCAAAAAATGAACACATTTTCAAGACGAGTGCTTCTGATAAGATCTGGCCACTCGTCCATTGGTCTGCGTCGTGAATTGATTTCATTTCGAACATGGCCTTCTTTTTTTCTCTCCTCATAACGAATTTTTATGAAGCTGAATCTGCTTGTCCTAATATTAACATCTAGCTGAAATTGCTAGACTTTTTCATTTTTTAACGACCATTGACAATAATTTAATGACACTTCGCTATTAATAAGAGACGCATATATGTTTTCCGCATGTTCAAGTTTAGTGACTACAACGTTTCAAGAAATATAAAATACTTTCCTAGTTAGTGCATGTTATCATTTTCTAAAATAACACCGAATATGCTTTGACATTTTTTAAATTAATTTATATGTTGAATAAAATATTCTTTGCATTTTAAGCAGACCAGTCACACAGTGACCACATATTAATGTTTGTAAGCCCTATTCATTTTCTTGGGAGCATTTTCGAGTAATTCCTATCGCACTCATGACCGCGTTCAGTTTAGTTGATATTTCTCCAAGTCCGGTAAGTTAAACGTATGATATCTGTCCGGAAAGAAACATCAATTTATTATAACTGTTTAAAGTTGCTCATGAAAAAAATCCCATGTGCAAATTTAGTAGTATCAAAAAGAGGAAAAAGGTTAAAATGAAAAAGCTTATGTTATTTTCCACCATCTTTAGTCGTTAAATGATTCGTTATATTTCTCATATACAGTGTATTGGGCTATTTATTATTTCCTTCAATTTAGGTAGAAATACTCAAAATTTGCTGCTGTTTGAAACCCAAGCAATGGCAATGTAACTGTCTAGTATATCTTATAGTCAAGGTTTTTTAATGACATATTACAATTTCCTTTAAGACATCAAAGTGATGCACTCAGTTTGTAAGTATATTTGGCACAGTCATAGTTGCACTTTCCTTTCAGGACATACACGTTTCTGTTTCATAGGATAATATATAACTATCTCGTTTCCTTGAGTTTGTCAACAAATCAGATTGCTTGTTACAATATCACATATCCTCTACTGATCAGGGTGATGATAAATACAAGGGGAAGTAACTTTTCTTTTTTCTATTCTTACGCATGGCTGACTTGTTCCTTCATTAATAAAGTTGTTCCTTTGTGTTAATAACTCGTTTACTCGATTAATTAACTCAATATCTCAACCTGTTAAGTCGTTCCCCAAATTATTCGCCATTCCCTCGAGATGATTAGTCTTTAGTAAAAAAACAAAACAAAAAAAAAAACAAAAAAAAAAACTGTGCCACAATTAATTAGATGGTATTTTAATCGTTTAAATATTTTGCAAAAAGTCTATGCAACTTATTTCGCCAAAGCATGCATTGTCCTTCCTTATTGCACCGTTACATTAAGCCTCTTGAAAACAGAGCTGAATATATTTCAACGTCAAGGTCAGAGTATCTTCGAGTGATCTAATCAGACTCGCCCAGACGGATTGATCTTACGTCTCGGACCAAAAATGCTTTATTTATCACTTGCGCGATATTGTCGAAGAATTGCAATGGAATTAGTTGTGTACCGAGAATTCACAAAATGACAAAACAAAGCTCACAAAATGTTTAATGTATCAAGATGTGAGGGAAATTAATGTTTCATTCATTTATTTTTTTCTTTCATCAAAAGAATTGATTTTCTGAAATGAAATTGCAAGACTCTTATGTAAGCGTTATTTATTGATATCAGTATAATTGTTTTATACTGGACGACTGCATATAAGCACAGTCCATTCTTTTGATTTAATATGACGTTTAAATAATGTGATGTTTTGATCGAGATGACACAGAGTGAGCAATCCATAACACAGAGGTAGTATTGCCCCAGTTCAGTACAATACTGGTAAGATATTTGGATTCGGGTTATCAAATTGATTGTGATCTTCCAATGCGAAAAGCATCTATACTATCCAGGAAGCGTCAAATAGTTTATATCACGAGATAAAAATGTGTTATCAAACCCACATGAAAACTGTGAGTGCAGTTTGCCCATTTGTCCTATTTAACCCACTTAGTTTGTAATGAATAGGCTACAGAATTCCGTCCATTTATCCTACTTACTCTCGGTCTCTAATTTAAATAGGCTATGTAAATTAGACCACATAACCTATGTATGAAATAGGCTACAGCGTTTAGTTCATTTATCCTATTGACTCTTTCTAATTTAAATAGGCTATGTAAATTAGACCACATAACCTATGTATGAAATAGGCTACAGCGTTTAGTTCGTTTATCCTATTTACTCTTTCTAATTTAAATAGGCTATGTAAATTAGACCACATAACCTATGTATGAAATAGGCTACAGCGTTTAGTTCGTTTATCCTATTTACTCTTTCTAATTTAAATAGGCTATGTAAATTAGACCGCTTAGCCTATTTAGCCTATGTATGAAATAGGCCACAACATTCGGTTTTTATCCTTTTTACCCTTTCTTTTAATTTGGAAAAAAAACCCTGTCCATTTAGCCTATCTGACTTTTAAAATTTTCTTTTAATACAAGAAAATAGGATAAATCGGCTATAAAGGATATCATGAAGAAAAGATTATTTCACATAGCATGCAGCCATATATTAAATGACAAATTGTTTATGTTTTCATTCATTTGGATACTATTACTTCTTGAGACAGATACCACACCAAGTTACATTATCCTGACACCAGGTAAACCAGTCCTTGATCTTTTCGACTTTGGTATATCACGTTCGGGTATCAAACCCAGGACCTCCCGATCTGGGACGGAGGCTCCAATCAAATTGCCACCGGGACCTGATAAAATATTGCAATGGTAGGCTGAAGTAGTACGCAACTCAGGATATCATTTTTCATTTTCTCTCAGTAAAATTTTAATCGATCTTACACTAAAACATGTTTTAAATATTATTAGTTAAAACTTATCAATATTTCCCGTCGATTGGAAAAAAAGTCAGACAACTTGTACTAATCCCTCTCGATTGTTCCTAGGCTGGACCATTACTTTGCGCCTGGGAAAATCCAAAAAGAATCCTCGCCCCCGACAGGGTTCAAACCAATAACCTTCGCAGTCACGTATCGTATCACTTGACTATACTTAGGTAATCCATCCATTAATTGTGATCCTGGTCTATCAAGTGATCGTTGGAATTTATGGTCATAGACTTTAACCAAAATAACTCCAAAATCAACGGATGCCTGCATTTGAACTGAAATCTTATTAAGCACTTGAAGGGCCATGATTATAATTCAATAATGGATGGATTACCTTAATTTTATTTCAGTACATTTACTTACACTTGTGATTACAAGTTTAAAACAATTACTAGCCTTTGTAACAAATATACGTCAAATATGCAACCTGGAATAGTCTAGAAAAATAATTTGAGAACCTTCCCCATAAAAGTATTCCAAGGAGTTTTATATCCAATATACAAACACACATATCAAGGTTTATCAAAGACTTAGTGAACACTGTAACAAACAAAACAAGTGTACTCATAATTTAAAGTGTTCTCGATTAAGGACATTCACTTTCAGCCAAAGATATAAACTGAAACACATGGCATTCTCAAATACCATAAACATCAAAGGGCTAGATATAACAGCTCATAAATGCATTTGCTTTTCCTGAATTTTCGAGAATGAAAACATATGATTTTACTCTGGATAAATAATGAGAATACGTTTTGGTTTTCACTTACACGAGCTTCTAACTGAAATTCTATCAAGCTATACTAGACGAAACTTATAAGTACTCCGACTAAAGTTTTGTCTATAGCATTTGTTGTATTCAAAATAACAGATTTTTGGTTTTCTATAGCTTTCCACGAAAATTGGTTTAACCGAGTTGATTATGCATCAAAATTTTTCTAGCAGACAACAGATTGAGCCAATGCACATTTTAATATTCACTGGGCATATGTTTTGGAAAATATGTCTTCTCTACAAGTTTGAAATCGGAGTACTTACAAGTTTCGTTAAGTGTATCTCTAAATACTGCCAACTCCTCGGTCGAGTGTGATAGAAACTTCTCCAGTCGTATAAAATGTTAATTTTTCAGTAAACGATTTCTAGATTTCATGATAAAAAATCTGACTATTTATGACGTCATAACTATATATCAGTCGGCTTTACTTATCATGTGTGTTTGTTTAGGTTAAATGACATTCCGAAACGATATCAGTCATTCGGGGAGACAGATATAGTGCTGCCTCACTGCATATCACGCCATAAACCAAGTTGCACCGGGTCAACCAGTCCGGGATCTAACCTGAGGGCTAAACACAAGAAAGACATACCGGTACAATTTAAATAACTTTGGTATGTCGCGGTCGAGGATCGAACCAACAACCTCCTAGTGACATTAGTAATCTTAGTAGTAGTAGTAGTAGTAGTAGTAGTAGTAGTAGTAATAGTAGTAGAGGCATCGAACCTGAGTTATCAAGATAGAGTCTATAATTTCTCCAGAAATTCCTGTAAAAATATATTTTTAGATTCTATCCTATACATAGCGCAAATAACAGGACCATTAAGAGTGTTATCTCTTTCAGATTTTATTTAGTTTTTCCTTTTCTTTTTGTTCTTGGAGTGGGTTAATATAACGCTTTCAAGTATAGAATAGAGCCTTTTAAGACATTTCTACCGACATAATATTGCCGAAGTGAGCGCAGGCTTCTATTATCTGGAGAAATGTCTTAATAAATTCTACCCGACTTAGACGGTGAAACACTTGATTTTGTCAAATAGATTGATTTATTTTGTACATTGTGGAATAAAAAAGAAAAAAAATCGAGGACAAATTTGAATTTTCAGAGCGTCTGTTTGGCACATATTTGGGACGACTTCTAACGCATAATCCCAGATACATTTACCTACGGAAGTAGCAACGCTCAAAAATACTCACAAAGAAAGCAAATGAGAATGGCTTATATAGTTATTAATGCCAGGGTCGAAACATGAGAAAATGACTGTGAAAGGCTACTTATAAGCCAATAGTTTACTACCACGACTTTCTGCTTGAAATCAAATCTCCCTCATTTGCATTGATTTAATTTAATGCTTCCCCTCTTACTGTTGCTATCTCATCTCCTACTTCATATTCTCAGTAACTGGAACTACTTTCATCTAGGCCTCGCCAATTACAATCAAATTACTGCGCGAGCTCCTCTATATCTCGCATGGACACATCATTAATCCAGGTAGTGAAAATTAATTTTTGCTAGAAACTCCCATTTATTATTCACAATTCAAAACATTAGAGAAGAGATTAAAATCTAAATAAATGTGTCTCTTGCTCGATAAACATAACATATACTACGATAAAGAGCATCTGATGCGACAAGCTATTGACCTATTTCCAGCATTTTTTTATTCCTTCAATGGATTTTTTATTATATTAAACTTTATTTATTTTACATCGATTACGAAACAAGTTGTCATAACTTATATTCATCACTCTCGATGGCTCTGGTGGCAGCGTATATGGTCATTATTGTGGGAGGAAACCAGCCCGGAGAAAACCCACGTGTCTGGACGGGCAACCACTATACCCTCTCAGGTACGTGACCAGGAATCGAACCCGGGACGCAACGGTGAGAAGCGAGGCGCGTTACCACTACGCTATCCAGGCACAAGGGATTTGCCACAGTGTTTCCTGAACATGCAAAATAATAGATTTCTCAAGGCTCATCCAGTAACAAGTACACTTTTATCTTCTTAATGAATGAATACTTGCGAAGTATACTATATCCTAAAAATAAGTGTGTTAAAATAATATTTTTTGTTTACTGTTTAAGACACAAGTGTAAAATTTGCAGCTGAAGAACTTGTCCAAATATAAGGTTGTTGGAAGCAGTTAACCCTTTCCCTCATATAGACTCATTTGACGCACTCAATAGGTATCACATAAAGCCTGATCTGCAGAAAATTACAGTTAAACCTTACCAAATTTAATTATAAAGTCCTCATTTCCAGACCACTGAGGAGCACGAACAGCATAAAACCTGATCAGCTTGCGAGTTACTCGCAGGCTGAACTGGTTTTATGCTGTTCGCATAGGTCTTTTCATGGTTTCGTCTATGAGGGAAAGGGTTAAGATAATCCATTAACACTGAATTGCAATAATTGTCCACAAAAGATCAAGGGAATGTTATGGTAAATGCAAGCTTTTATATACTTAGAGCAAAATAGCTTATAACTCCTAGTCAGCTTTCAAGCCTTTGAAGGATCATGGTTCTAATTTTATGATGGATAGATTACCTGAACTTGACGTTAGTGTAGGACTTCACCCATTAAAAGGCATTAACGCCAACACAAAATACACATAACTGACATTTTTGTCATGGGAAATTATTTCGTATGGCATACGTTCAAGCGCGTGATTATTTTATTTTTAATATTTCTGTTCTCTGATATCATATAATAATAAGAAACCATTGTTTTTCGTTGACATTAAATTTCGTTGAATTTGTAACATAGTAAATTCCGTTGCAATATGATTTCGTGGATATACATTACAAAGCACACAATGCGCTGAGAAATTGTAGACAGGATTCACATTATGAAATATCTATAACATGTAATTCTAGTTCCAGAGTTTAAATGGCACCAAAAAACTCTACACATTTTCCTGTAACTCTGGTCAGCTGAACCCACTCTTTGTTTCATGAAAACCCCGATGGCAGTTTGTCAGCGCATTGAGTGCTTTGATTTGTTTCATAATGACCTGAAGATATGTTCCAATAATAACTTATATACCTCAGGAGGTCATGACCTCTTCAGCATTAGTAAATCAGCAGTCTGATGTACACAATACTCTACTGAGTGCGCAGTGATGTACGGTGAAATTGGCTATGGTAATTAAATTAGTAATGCCTTCTTTGGGTTTCCCGCTACGTTAAACGAGTGTTGTGTTTTTTTTTTAAGTATACCTCTTGGCGTCCCCCGCATGGGACTTACACCTTACTGCGATGTTCAACGTTATTGACTTCGCTTCATCATAGAACTTAAATGATGTTTCACTTGGATAAAGCTTACAAAATACATGTGTTGCTTGTATCCACTTGTATCTCAAAAAAATGTGGTGCGAATCTGTGCGTTTCCACACTTTCTTTAAAAATAAATATACGCTATTTCCAAAAGAAAGTGTGCACTTTGTTTTCTGTGAATTTTAATCGACGTTTTTTTCCTGAAAGCCTATAGATTTTATACCAAAATTAAGATCATTTACATTTAATATGGTGGACATTTTAAATTTTGATTTGCGGACGGTTTAAATGTTTTTTAAACGAGAAAGTATAGGGTGATAAAAGTTGAAAAGTTACCCTGAGAATCAGAGTGTGTTCAGTTTGGCTATTACGCTGTATAATTGCAATCCTGATATTCACTTTAGTCAGTAGCCCATCCCTGCTATTGATGCAAGTGGCAATGCATCCTCGCATAGACCTTACATTATGTCTAATAACGACCCCATGAGTGTTATTCCATTCCTGACATAGGGCGTTTGTAAGGTTTCTAAGATGTTAAAGTTGCCCCTTGATCGCACCCTTCTACCAAAGTAATCCCAGATGTGTTTAATCGGATTCATATCCGGTTAGACCATAGGCCAGGGTAGAACATTAACCTCATTTTTGTGGCATCCTAACGCCTTACTAGTTACGTTGTCGACTCGAGCAAGTATCCTTATTGCTCGGATTTGCAGATGTTCATTCGATCTAAGCATTTTCATTGTTTTCATGCGATCTAGGCATATTCTTTGTGTACTGATGTAAATTTCAAATGTGATTTTCCCTTTGTATAAAGCACAAGGATTCAATACACGTTTCCGGTGACATGTACATTTGACCCGGGCTGCACATGTAAATCATGCAAAATCACGTCTAACCGAAAAGAAAAACAAGCAACTGAAAATCTCTCCATATCACGTGGTAGATTTTGGGCTATATCAAAATACAAATACACACGAGATATAGTGTGCGAAAAGTGGAACTCATATGTTTGCTTAATATTGAAGGGGTACGGAAATATTGAAGTTTTTGACACTAACACAGAGTGAGACGTTTTCGAAATCTAAGATATTGATGGGTACGGGAACAATGAAGTTTCTGGCGTCAACATTAAAACAATTGACGCCTGACAAGCTGCAAATCTGCAGGGTAATTTAGTTTTTCCAAATATATAACTTATATTAAAAAATAAACGATTGTTCATTGAAGGCTATAGAAATATAGGGGGAGTAAAAGTGGCAATGTGCTAATTGTTATCAGTCTGTTGAAACATATGGTGCGTTCATCTAATGACCATGTTAACGCAGCTTAAAGCCGGGTTATTGGCATTGTGCGAAAAATTGACCGCCTTTTATTAAATTTACTGTGACAAACAAATGAAATGAGAAAATACTGTACTCTTAGGACTATCAGCGCTTTGATTCGTACTACCGAGCGATGGCAGAGTTTCTATTTATAGATGCAGCTCGGTGGCTCCCTACTGTGATTTAATAATTTCGGATAGCAGATATACACCTGTATCAGCCATTCTATAGTGCAACAAATAAACCCTGGAGATATCACTGATGTATCTGAGATAGCTAGATGTTATTATAAGGAGGTTATACGGATTTTTATCGTAATTCAAGCTTCCTATGTGGACCATTGAAACACCAATAAATAACCGAAACCAGCACACCCACCATCCAAATTCAGACATGAGCCACCTTTGCATTCGAAAGAAACTATACTCCTCCGCTTAATAAAACGAGTTACGTAACATCCTAGGGAAAATAGCTCTTCTGTGCTTTTATAAGACATACAATTATTGTGTCCCGTAAATATTTATTTTTTCACTCAAAATTGAGTTTTCACTACTTTGGCTGAATCTCAGCATATCTGTTTTGTAGAATTCTGTTCAACCGTTCGGTCATTCATACAAAATTGAAAGGTTATTCGGTTTTAAATGTAGAGAAACGGACCCTTGGAATGTAGGTACTATAGTTGTCACACACAACTAATAAAATGCTGCGAATCATTTAAGTCTTTGGCGCAAACACTGACGTTTATGACTCCAAAGGTATTGAAAGGGAAATTGACGCCTAAGGTAACGAAAGGATTCGGAAATATTCAAGGTGTTTTTTTAACATTGATGCCTTAGAAAGTGAAGAGCACGGTTGACGCTTAAGATTTTTGAAGATATTAACACCTGAGGTAGGAAAGGAGTGCGGAAGCAAGGGCGTTTTTGATGATTTAGATATAGAGGGGGAAATTTAATTGACGCTTAAGATACTGAAGGGGTACGAAAACTTTGACGTTTTCAGCGCCCGAGGTTTCAAAGGAGTAAGGAGGCAACGAAGTTTTTGACGTTTAAGCTATTGAATGGGTACTTACCCGGTAAATTGGGTTGGAAGAGGGCCCCACACGATGGACCAGGATAGATGGCTTCCTCGACGGTGATTTCCAGCTTTGAACTCTGGAGAACTAAGGAGGATATGAGGTTGCCCCAAATATGAGTTGTCTGAAAGCACGCTAGAAAAATACCATGGAACCTGAACACTTCCGTTTCAACTCTCTCATGTGACACACGCGATGCATCGAAAGCGAGTTTCAGCATATACGATGCTTCGGCAGTCCAAAGTATCCCCTGACCCACTCCAGCAAGAATTCCAAACGGAAGTAAAGTATAAAATGTTGGGTAAAAATTCGCTGCTATCCAAAGGATGAAACTAAACATTCCTATCACTAACGTCCATTTGGCTGTGAAATTATTTATAATCATAGGCGCCCAGAGACATGTCAAACACATGGTGCCGTGGACGCAGGTCATGGCGATAATTCCAAGGTAACTATCCGAATTTAAAGACGACTGCAAGTTTTGTATTGCCCGAAATGCAGAAAATATTAAAATGAAACTTATGCATAACAAAATAAGGTTTTTCTTAAATCTCAGTCTTCTGAAGGTGGTCTGAACGATTGAATTGTCAACCGAGTTCGGAGTCGATGCATTAGTTCTATGGTCCTGTTGCTCGGCTGTGAAAACAGAATCCTCGTGGTAGTCTTCGCTACACTCATTCACAGATAATACCATACTTTTCTTTCGTATCCTTTTTGTACTTGGGCTAAAGTTCATAACAGGACTTTGTTCTTCAGGCATCTTTTTCGCTACTGCTTTCTTTAGCTCCTGAATATGATTCTCAGACAGTTTGTGCGGTAAAGACGAAGTGCGCTCCTTTTGCGTCCCGTTTTGTCTCGGAATTTGAGCAGTCTTTTCCGCATGATTCGTTTGATTGATATTAGTTGTACCTTCGATGTTATTCGCATTGATCATACTATGAACACTTGGCATTGGAGAGCTTGCGGCAGCCGTAGGAGGTTCCTTAGTGGTTGGAGATGGACTTTCAGCAACGAACCTTAATTCCATTTCAGCAGGGTCATCCGACCGCGTAGCTCGAATATAGCTCTGTTTGCGATTTTTCATCTGAATTATTCCTTCAATGAAATCCGCGGGTTCGTCCAGATCGGATGCACTTTTCCGCACCGCGTAACGGTAACTTTCGCTTCGCTGCCGCTGCTGCTGTGTTGCATATGTATAACTTGGTCGCCGTGGGCGATAAAGTCCGAACCCCATCCCGAGGCCGCTCAAATCCCACGGAGATAAATGACTCATTGTAACAAATCGGTTGGACCCCGTTTTTATTTCATCAACATCTCCTTGTACATTCTTTTATCTCTTTTAAACCATCCAGTGATGGCCAATTCCACATTTCTTCACCCGTGGAAGTTTCCGCAATGGACGAAATGTTTTATGGAACGTAAATTTTCTTCGCGTGATGTTTTCATGGTGATATTAATACACGCCCGTCCTAAACTTGTCCTGCTGTCTTGACTCCTCGTTTCTCCGAGGCAGGCTTCGATTTTTCGTCACTGGTTTCCTTTGTATTCTGAAACGAAAACATTATCTGAGATAAGCAGTAGAAGCCTTTAGGCAGAACACCAGTGTTGGTAGAGTTATTTACATAAATATCACTTTCCTATGTGATTTTGTCCGGGCATTTGATTTTGTCTGATTGAAAACGTTCCGGAATCGTGGCATGTTTCTGATATGTAAATATGGTTGTTTTCCCATTACCAAAAGTAATGTCTGAGAAATAGAGTACGGGACGGTAAACTGTATGCCAAAGACTTAATTGGTAATATAATTCCAGTAACTGTCAGGGATAAGTACTCGTGCCAAATTTTCATGGAGTACTTAATAACGATATGTATGTATGTATGTATGTATGTATGTATGTATTCAAACAAGTAATACTAATATTCTGTAAAATATTTGTATATAAATGTATGAGAAAATACAAGAAATAGTTTATGGATTATGATATTTCTTTTGTAGTATGTATGTGTGTATTTTGTGTCTGAATGTTTTAAAGTATTTCGGCCAAAAAAGAATTATGTTCCATAATTTGGATCCTGGGATTTTTGGACTTTGGACGTGTTTCAAAATGTGTTTGATATACAATTAAAACGCTTTCACTATGTATGTTTCACGTAATCCATCCATTTTAAATTTTGATTATAGTCAATCAAGTAATCGAAATATATGATAAATACAAACCTTTAATAGACCTTGAGTAAAAGAGCTTATAATTCTAGGTCAATGGATGCTTGCATCTGAACTGGGGTTGTTTTAAGCATTTAAAGGACCATGATAATAATTCGATGGATGAATTACCTTAAGATTTATTGCTCGGCTGTTACACCATTGCCTTTTCTCCCATTTTAACCTTACAAAAATACACATGCGCATTGGAACTCAAGTGATTATATTTATGACTTATTTCTAAATTTGCACATTGGAGATTCATTGCAAGCAATCCGACACTTTGAAGACGTTAGATATATATTCTGAAGGCATGAATCAGTAATTTCTTGGATGAAATATTGTTTAACTATACGTCTGCTGCCGCGCATTAATCTTAATTTATAGAGCGTGTCATTAACTTCCGGTTTCTTATGCTATGTGGTTACTAGTATTTTTCACTCTTTCCAATATGTGTTCCTGTCCGTGCATAACATATAGCATGGTCTAGTGTTTGACCGTTTAGATACTAAATATAGAAATAGTCAAACACGAGTGCTGTTTTCGTTAAACTTTTGGTTGATCATTAATTTAACCTGTCTGAAAGTTTCCTTGAATTTATATCTTTGCCCGCACTTAAGGCAAATCGTCTACAAAAATGATACGATTCTTCTGTTATTCAAGGTATAAGAAGATATGAAATATTACCTTCAAGTTGGTAATCTGCATTAATAATGAACAGTTTTGATTAATAAATGTAAGCTGACACCTAATGCACATTCGCCTGTATCTTACTCAAATAATACCTTTATGGCAATTGTCATTAAATGTTCGATATGAAACCGCGTTTTTAGCTAAAGGACGTTTCAGCGGGTTACCACAGATTTTAATTTGGTAAAGTAATGAATTGCTCATTCATTTTTAGTAGAATGTTAGAGGAAACCCTAAAATTTAAGATTATTGTAATAATAGTAATTAAAAGTATATTTGCCAAATATTGAGGGTTCAAAATGTCACATTAAAGTGTTTTTTATACAAATGTATTTCACATTTTCAGAAAGCCTTTATATCAGAGGATTGATGGAAATCTGTGCGTTGAAATTTTTATCAAGAAAAATATAAATAAAATTTCGTAGCTTTTTTTGTTGTTTTTGTATAAATTTTGGTCAAGACACAATGACTATTTTTGCTCGAAGTGTATATTTCCACCCATTTTTGACTGTATTTTCAACTGTAACTTACAAAACACATTTTTAAAATACAAATTATAAAATTTTCTGAAAATATTATTTTGATATGTTATTAAGGTATTCTTAAATTTTAGAATGCTACGATTTCTCCAACAAATTTTATAAAACAGTGATGTTTTACCATAAGCTAAATCTCTAAAACGAGCATGGTGACCCCCTATTTTTAATTCTTATATCTTTTATTAATAGTCTAAGGTACTTATGTGCAAAATTGTGGAGAAATATGTTTATTAGGAAAAAAACTGCTGCAACGCCTTTAAACTAGTCAGTTTCGGTTTCTTTATGCATGTCTTAAATTTATGGTTGAAAAACTATTAATAAAAATAATTACAGATTCAAAAACACATATATATATATATATATATATATATATATATATATATATATACTGTGATAATATAATAAAATAGTGTAAACTATATGATACATGTTCATTTAAAGTCAGTAAATAAAACATAGTCTGACTTACTCCATGTCGAGAAAACATATAAAAAAAAAAAAAAAAGGTTTAACTAGACGTCTCCAGATACTGTGCAAAATGGAACATTTTCCTTTCTTCAAGATCAGGTCAACTACTCACTAAAAGTATACAAAAAGGAAGGTTTGCCAGGTTTATTATTAGCCGGTCTAACCTAATCATCTGTTGCTTAACCACTTACTGATTTAAATTTTCAAATCTTGGCCAAGAACTTTTGAAAAGAAAAGTAATCAATTTCTGATTGGTTGTTTGTTCCTTCCCACAATGCATGTTGACTTTGGGAAACCCGCATATGACGTGTACTTGGCAATCTGCCAAATGCAATATGTCCAAAATGTTACGAGAAAGATATGAGCTGCAATAATGGAACTATATATCCAAATTAATATAAGGCTTGCCAAAAATCAAAGTTGTCCATTTGTGTTAACTATATCAATTACTGATCACACGATACCCCAGTGTTGCTATTGGCTACAATGGTAATTTTATTTTATAAGTATCAAACATAGGAAAACGCCCATTATACGTAAATCACCAATATTTAAGTATGCATATGAATTATGAATATTACACTTAAGGAACATACATGTAATTTTCAAAATTATTGTGTCGATCATCAGTCTTTAAGATCTCTCTCTCTCTCTCTCTGTTAGCTGCTTTACAAAGTCATTCAACAGCAGCATTTTACGAACGTATAAACATCACTCTTAAATTCATACTTACAAAGCCATACAAGTTTTATCTGATGGGTTTATTTGTATGAACACAGAAACTCTAACAGAATCTAAGTGTCGGATTGATTGATACTGACCTACAAAAGTCTTGAATAAGAAGCTTTAAGTGCCAAGATTTGACATGAATACTTCTTGACATTCGATAAAACAAGAGGTTGACGACACCTAACGTCAACTAATTGTCTATGGATATCTAATTACCCTGATAAAAAATAACCAGACATCGCCAGAATGACGCATCGGCGCAACTGGAGAGCATGCTTATTGTCAATATATGTAGGGTTCAGGGTCAACGAATTCCATGTCATTTACCGTTAAAACATTTCACTAAATGAAATTGTTAGACTAAGGCATGTGACCACACTGCAAATAAAGGTATTAAAGATAATAATGCGTTAAAAACAGAAACAGCATATTCACAGATCGCTTCACTAATCGACAGTGAATGGATTTGGATATTAATAATATATTATCTAATTGCTCCACAGTTAGTCGACTTGGAGATTCACAACATACTGGCTGGTTGCTCCGTAGAAGACACGCAACATACTCACAAATTGCTCCAAAGCAAGAAAACTTGAACTCACAATATACACACAGATCCACAAAAAGCAGACCTGGAGACTCACAGCATACTCACGGATTGCTAAATAGCAGGTAGACTTGAGACTCACAACATACTCACGGATTGCTAAACAGCAGGTAGACTTGGAGACTCACAACATATTCACGGATTGCTAAACAGCAGGTAGACTTGGAGACTCACAGCATATTCACGGATTGCTAAACAGCAGGTAGACTTGGAGACTCACAACATATTCACGGATTGCTAAACAGCAGGTAGACTTGGAGACTCACAGCATACTCACGAATTGCAAAACAGCAGGTAGACTTGGAGACTCACAGCATACTCACGCATTGCTAAATAGCAGGTAGACTTGGAGACTCACAGCATACTCACGAATTGCAAAATAGCAGGTAGACTTGGAGACTCACAACATTCTCACAGATTGCAAACAGCAGGTAGACTTGGAGACTCACAGCATACTCACAGATTGCTAAACAGCAAGTAGACTTGGAGACTCACAGCATACTCACAGATTGCTAAACAGCAAGTAGACTTGGAGACTCACAACATACTCACATATTGCAAAACAGCAGGTGGACTTGGAGACTCACAATATTCTCACAGTTTGCTCCACAGCGCGAGTTGACTTGGAGACTCACAACATAGTCACATATTGCTCCATAGAAAGTAGCTTTGGAGACTTATAACATAATCACATATTGCTTCACAAAAAGTAGACTTTGAGACTCACAGCGTTCTCAAAGATTGCTCCAAAGCAAGTAGACATGGAGACCCTTAACATACTCACATATTGCTCCACAGAAAGTAGACTTGGAGACTCACAACATATTCAAGATTGCTCCACAGAAAGTAGACTTTGAGACTCACAACAAATTCAAAGATTGCTCCACAGAAAGTAGACTTTGAGACTCACAACATACTCATAGATTGCTCCACAGTAAGTAGACTTTGAGACTCACAACATATTCAAAGATTGCTCCACAGAAAGTAGACTTTGAGACTCACAACATATTCAAAGATTGCTCCACAGAAAGTAGACTTTGAGACTCACAACATACATGTACTCATAGATTGCTCCACAGAAAGTAGACTTTGAGACTCACAACATACTCATAGATTGCTCCACAGAAAGTAGACTTTGAGACTCACAACATACTCAAAGATTGCTCCACAGAAAGTAGACTTTGAGACTCACAACATACTCAAAGATTGCTCCACAGAAAGTAGACTTGAGACTCACAACATACTCATAGATTGCTCCACAGTAAGTAGACTTTGAGACTCACAACATACTCAAAGATTGCTCCACAGAAAGTAGACTTTGAGACTCACAACATACTCATAGATTGCTCCACAGAAAGTAGACTTTGAGACTCACAACATACTCACAGATTGCTCCACAGTAAGTAGACTTGGAAATGAACAATATTTTCACAGATATTGCCAAATTTGGTAGACTTGCAGACTCACATCTTTTAATAATGATCTCTAAAGTATTATACCATTTTGGAGACAATAAAATAATCATTTGTTTTAGAATATCCTGGCACATTTCAATTTAATATATTCGTTTACTTCTGTGTAGTTACTTCGTTATGTAAGCTGAATACATAACAATTCTTTATATTTTTTCATCGTATGAAATTACGGCTCTCACATGGTTTTTTCCCCTCTCTTTTTTATCTTTTAATATGTGTTTGGGGGTGGGGGGTACGTTTTGCCTAGTCATGCTTCCTTATATTCTAAGAAAATCTTTTGGAAATCACATTAGATATGTATTACAACGTAATTTTTCCAGTGGTAGAATTGACGTCAATTGAACGCCATCTAATGTCACAAAAGCTGAGAAAACGTAATTTTACAAAAAATGTGTTTGCCCTCTAGCAACTAGATTATTCAAGAAGTCTCAAACATTCAGAATTAGTAAATTGCCTTCCCATTTTAGAAACACAAAAATGCCTATTTTGAAACAGATGCGAGTTTGTCCGTCATAAGAATTTAGTTTGTTTGTTTGTTTTTTACAAAAATCCTATTTGTTTCAATTTTACATATCCTTTCAAATTCGCTGTTCCTTTGTCCGTGTACATTTGAACCTGTAGAGCGGTCACCTGTACAAAACCTGTTATAAACGGTCAGATTTGTGATCCCAATTGTGATAATTTAGTGCACACTGATCTCCTTTACCAACCACTGCTCTCTCTTTCATTGACATGTCGCTTAAAACAAGTTTAACGCGATAAAACCTAATCATTTTCCGTATCAAGATCTAGATAATTTCTTCAAATAACAGACAAGATTGAACTAAATTTCACGATGGAGTGGGTGGGGACATGTTTTGCAAGGCAACAAAAGAAGAGCCGACTTCCAAACAAGCTAATGAGTCACAGTCAACCAATATACTGCCTCTGGTTTTAAAACCCATGCATGATGTAGACCAGTATTGATTTTAAATAGCGATCTCTCGCTAGCTGACGATTCCAGTGAACGACATGAAATTAAAGTTATTTACAAGGACCGATTAGATGCACAAATTCTGAGATCCAGTCGGCTTTGTGATAGATTAGATCGAGCTGAACTTAATCAGCCTCGCGTGTTCTGGTCGAGATAATGTTTGGAAATTCTTCTCGGCGTACCTGAAGTTTGTATCTAAACGGAAGAAACAATTAGGATAACGAATGTGGATTGGCGGTAGAAAATTCTAATTTTGAAAAGAAATTGAAAATATTGTTCAGGAATTTGTGAGGGTTTGATGCAACTGTATATAAATGCGAATCGTGTTTTTTTTATCTGAATTCTGGAAAAAAAAAGCAAATATTAAAATTGTTTCTTCCTAGATTACTTGCCATGCATTTAACTGGCATTAAGTACTGAGGCGTTGTTAATGCTATAGAAACCTTTTTAAAGAAAATGAGCCAATTAACTTAATTTGTGATTCCGCGTGGACACTGAAGTCAGAGGAACAATGAAACAAGGACAGAACTTTGATTTTTTTTGCAACCGAAAGTACCTCAAAGTCAGTCAACGAACCCATACTTCGTACGCATATACATTGATTGGACATTAACAAAAATCCAAACAACTTGTAGTTGTTTATTATTCTTAAGCGTACTCTACAGTTTTATTTTTAAACTTGCAATAAAGCCATATCCCACAATAGTTTAGTTAATTTAAGCTTTTAAAATATTTTATTGCAATCACATACTCTTAATGTGTCATATCGTACAAGTTGAATTGCTGATAATACACAATGTAGATGAAAATTAATGAATGTATAGAAATGCAAAAGGATCCATTCACAAGTTTAAACAGTGGTCGACCCTCTTCTAAAATTTAAGTAAATGCTGATAATAGAAAAGTTATAATTGTTTTACCGTCGTTGCGACAGTATTACAGTTATATAACGTCATCCAACTAATCACAGGCGAATGAGCAGCCACCCGACTCGCACCACCCGGTTGCACAAAGGCATCCGGGAAGAACAAATGTACAAGAACATGTTGATATATTCGTTAACGAAATACGAAATGAAAGAAATATACTTTATAACATAGTTTTCATACAGAGTATGCATAATTTGAGTTCCATTCATAGCGTCCACAATCAGTAAATCAGTAATCAACCGTACCACTTCTTAAATGTTGCGAGCCACCTTACGACTGTTACCTCCTTCTAATATTTCCCCAATCACATTTGTCATACTCAGTAAATACTCAATCAGATCACTTCTTTCCACACTTTGTGAGCTGTCTTCTGACGGCGGTTGTCTATAGAGACACACTCAAGCATGCGTTCGAGAGAATCAATATTTTTGTTTGTGTTACATAATGATGATCAAAGTCAGACTTTGGTAAAGCGCCCAATGCATATTTCCAATCACTATTTACTCTACTTTAAGCTCAAGCTGTCGTCGATTTTACAAATAATATTAGCAGTGATCTCGTCGGTGATTTAATTATTATTATTACTCGGTCGGTCGAGCTTTCATCCCTATTAAATTACCACATATGAACTGGGAGAGGATTCGTCCGGCTATTAGATCAAGCCGTATTTGTTCGTCGATAGTTGCTGGTCCTTAGAGGCCGGACCATCAACGGAGTCTTGATGTTAACAGACTCCAACGCAAGCCGGTAGTTAAACTGCTCGAAGGTGACAAATGAAAGTCCCGGTTAACAGACGCTCATGAAAATATGAAGTGTTATTAAAACGATGTTCCCAACTGGATCGTATTGATCAGAAACAGGTGGACTATGAAAGCAAGATAACGTTGTTTTTCTGTCATTAATTTTGGAAACAGTTACAAAACATGGCAGCTTAATGAAGTTTAGCGATCGCTTTGAAATTATTTTAACCATTAGCAGAGAATTGCAATGTAAAATACAAGAAGAAACTTGGGCTAGCACATGGCATAGTGAACACCATAGGACGTATGGGTGAGGAATTAATATTTTTTTAGATATTAATATATATTTAATAACGTTGCTTTAAACGTTCAATCCATTTAACATCAAGCGAGAACGTACAATATTTGATATTCTAACTGATCTATTTGTGTTTGATTAAAGATTTAACTCAAGTGTTGTCTCCAAATACGTTTGATCACTCTATCAGTTATTCTCCATTCTGTACCATAAGCATTAATTTAAAGTCTTCAAATTAAAACGCATTTTCGAATTGATATAAAAAAATACCGGTTGAAGCCATACACAACAATTCAGAAAATACCCAAAAATATTGCAATATCATTAAGAGCGTCGAGTTATTCTTTTGATAAGGTAAAGAGCTTTCATAATTAAATCCGGAAATTGGTGACGTCAGAACAAAAGGCGTTCTTATGGGCCAAAATAAAAAATATTTTGAGTGTTGATGACACCTTCAAACTCATAGTCGAGGCGATCGAAATCTAACCAGCACTTAAAATGCTATCTTCCTTATTCCGAATTTATATATCTTAAAGAGTGTGGTGAACTTGTGTGTTCTATTCCGAATTTCGTTTGCAGAATAAACAACTTTGTTTACAATAAGTGGTGAATCATTTAGACTGCGGTTGAGTCGACGACTAAATGACATCCTCATGACGATATTGTGTGGGCCGCACACGCATACTCACTCATGGTAATCTAATAATACGTTATGCAAGAAATGAATACCAACCTTATTGCAGCGGGACATTCCATTAACGTACCAACGCTCTTAGAAGTCCTATATAAAACATACCATCATAGTTTTAGCATGAAAATAAAAAAAAATATACATATATTTCATGACATTGAATGATGAAGCTATCGCAAAAATTGGATGACTGTTTGTGTAAAATCATACTCAAAAATGTGAAGAGAAACATAAACATTACAAAAATATGGCCAGTGAATGTAGCACATTTTAAGAAACTATCTCACTTAATTATATTGGCATTGGTAAGATGAATAAATAAATAAAGGAACAATGACGATGAAACTAATACGGTGAATGTGATTCACCAGTAGAATGAGATCATGTAGCGATTCTTCTCAAAAGGAGGCGTCGAAATTTCCATAATAAAAGAAAATGGACGATATATATTGTTATCGATTTCAGTGATGTACTTTACGCAGAGTTTATAATGTGACTTTTATG